>VZRF01007452.1:190756-272162 GCA_013396875.1 Vireo altiloquus
TGTGCCTGCGGCTGGGCAGGGAGCAGCGGCGCTACTCGCTGTGGGACTGCCTCTGGATCCTGGCTGCCCTGGCTGTATACTTCGCGGACGTGGGCACCGACATCTGGCTGGCGGTCGACTACTACCTGCGGGGCCAGCGCTGGTGGTTCGGGCTCACCCTATTCTTCGTGCTGCTGGGCTCCCTCTCCGTGCAGGTCTTCAGCTTCCGCTGGTTCGCGCACGACTTCAGCACCGAGGACAGCGCGGCTGCCGCCGCGGCCGCCGGGCACTGCCCCGCCGCCGAGAGCAAGCTGCTGGTGAGCAGCGGCTCCGCGGCCGCGGACATCGACGCCGCTCGCCCCAGCACGCCGCAGCGACAGGCGTCCACCGCCAGCAAGGGCAACGCCACCAACAGCAGCAGCAACAGCAGCAGCAACGCCGCCGGCACCGGCACCGGCGGTCCCCGCGCTGGCGGCGGCCGGTCTCCGTCCTGCGCCTTCTGCATCTGGCTCCTGCAGTCTCTCGTCCACATCCTGCAACTGGGGCAGGTCTGGAGGTGAGGAGCAGGGCGAGGGCGGTGCGAGGGCCGGGGCTTGAGCCCCTGGCCGCGGGGAAGTGCGCCTAGTCGCGGGCGGGACTGCGCCCGGGAGCGGCCGCCTGCCCCACCTCGGGGTCCCTCTTCGGGACGGTGCTCCCTGGCCCGCCGGCCCGCCAGGGTGACCGGGGTCCCGCGGGTCTGACCGGGCGCGAGGTGCCGAGGGGAGCCCCGCCGGGTCCCGGAGAGTCCTGTGCCGCACGGGTGGCCGCCGCCCCGGGAGGCACCGGCTGCCTCCAGCCCGCGCGGCGCCCGGTGCCCAGGACCTCCTGGGAAACCGGCTCCGGAGGCTCGGTGAAATAAGGGAACCGGCCGGGAAAAGGGGATATACACCGGTAATGCACATCTCCTGGTCTTCTCACATGTGGCCAGGACACCATTGCCATCAGCAAGGAACTTCACTGGCAGTGAAGAGTTACTTTCCAGTAACGCCCTGATGCTGGGTTTTGAGCATATGTGTACATATGCTGTGAACAGTCAGTCCTTCATATGCATATCCATTTTCTATATATGTGATGTATTGAAGAATGTCTTCTAAATCAAACTTTTGAGTAGCAGTTCTCAAAACCATCTGCAAGCGACGTACTGTGCGTTATGGAAAGGATGTGCTGAAGTAGGTTGTGAAAGGCGCTTGCTGAAAAAGGAGATGACATCATAGTTTTCAAAAGTAAAGTTTTCCTTCAATTTTAGCAAATTTCTGGGAAAAAATTCACATGGAGGCTGAATACCCTGCAAATACATTTAGTGCTGCCTGAAAAGGGCAGAGTTCAGAAGGCATGGTGTATAAAGAGGTAAAATGTTCATATTGAATTTTGGAAGATAGATGCTGTGTTGAAGAAGGTCATGTAGTAGGGCAAGTGCACTAAAGCAACAGCTGAACATACCTTTTGGGGTTTTTTGTCTGATGGATGGAAAGAAATTATGTCATCCTTCTGTTTTGGAAACACTGGGGACTTTTCACAATTGCCTCATTAGAGGTTTAATTTGTTGTTAGTGTAAACTTCTAATGCTAGCACTTTTAATATGTGTCTCATCCTTTTGGGCAAAGATTGTCTTTTGCTCTGTTAGTGCAGTGTCCAGTACAGCTCAGTTCAGCTTGTGGCCCTTAAGTATCAAGAAGTCCAAGTGCTGCTAGATTGTTGACCAAAGATCTTAGAATGCCACAACTAAGTATCTTTTGCTTTCCAGAGTATTTGGTTCATCGTAACAAATACAATTTTCTAAACTTGTGAAACTAACTCAAAGTTACAACTGTGATTGTGTTAAAAATGACATGTCTTGAGAGGGAAGAAAAATTTTGAAGAAAAGTGATGCATTGTTTCAGATCTTGGACACTTGTATGCTCTTTCACGTTCTACTTTCACAGTTGTTTAACAGGAGTTTAGGACTTTCTGAATGTGATGAGGTTTGTGTAATGTTTAGTCCCCACCCTGCAGAGATTGAAAACTAAGTACAGTGACTTAAATTTTACTTGGAAATTCATGTTGATACTCACACATACAGAAGTCAAACAGTGTGGATCACGCTGAGTGACACAGAGGAGAGCTTTACAAGGTCTGGTGTCACGACTCTGTATTGGAGAACACAAAGAGCAGGGAGGGCTGTGGGTGGAGCAGGGTGGGATCTGATACAGTACAGCACTTCTGTCAGATGAGGTGTCTGGGATTTAGAGCTCTCCAGCTGCTTGCTTTTTGATGAAGCACAGTGTCTTTTAACATAAGATTTGCTCCTTTCCAGAGCACCTAGTCCTCTATATTTAAAGCTAGATGAGTCTCTTTTGATCATATGTAGCTTTTCTTCATGTTTTATGTGCAGCAGTGCAAGACTATCAGAATATTAAACTGATGAGGCATGTTAGGGCATTATTTATGGTTTAGACTGTTACACGGTTTTTTTTTTAGCCTGTTACACTTTTTTTTTTTTTTCAGTGAAACAGCCATCCAGTAGCTTGTCTGTCAGTAACTTCATAGTATTTATTTGCAGTTTTCCACAAACTTAGACATTATATGGTCAGCAATATGAAGTGTTTCATATCAGCCCTTCATAATTGATTAAAGTGGCTCTGCCTGACTATAAAGAGCCTTTGGAGACATCTACACTGAATAATCAGCACCAAAGAGGACAGATCACATCAAACCCCAAGAAACTGTACATAAGCATGGTGTCAGAACTAGCATGATCTGCAGAAATTTTCTGGAAAATATTATCTCTAATCAGACACTTAATACTCCAGAACTTTTACTCCACAGTGTAACTGTGTTCATGCACTGGTTTGAGCACACAGCTCAAGCTATTTAGGCTGAAAGATGACCTGAAGTGTTTTCCAGTTGCCTGTGTTTGGAGACTAACTCCTTTGACACAGCTGAACAGACCGTGCTGGCTGAGTGAGCACCACAAGTGCACACGTGCTGAGGTCACCATCCTGATGGTTGGCAAAACCTGTTACCCTTTGTTCTGTGCCTCTCAGTATGCTTCTTCTTAGCTTTCAGATTTTTCCTTCTTTTTTTCTTTTGCCCCTGGTTAAAGCTGTCCTGCAACTACATTTAAGTTTTCTGTTACTTATTACACTGAGTCTCCTGCCAGTAAAAACTACAGTAATGTGTCTGTCATTTCTCTGTCAGGGAAAGAGGAGAAGGTTTACTTGTGCCTGATTCTCAAGATACTGAAATTAGTGAACATTCTTCTTTTGTGTGGTATTAGTTGTCTTCTGTCTCCTCTTAAAATGAATTGAATCTTGAGGTCTTCAATTTTCCTTTATTTGTCCCATTGCCAAAGGTTTTGGGGGCAACTGTGTCAACCTCTTATTAAGGAAGTCATCCTGAGGAAGGGGCAATACAGCTGACAACCCCAATGTTCTTAATATTCTTGAATTAAATTAAAAAAAAGGTGTAAAAATGTGTTTTAGTGATTAGTTCTGTCAGAATAACTTAACAATTTCAAAGCTTTTCCTTTGAGATTAATTTTTTGTTTACAAATATACTGAAAGCCAGATCATTGAAAATGATTATGTGTTAATTTTAACTAAATGTGCTAATGGGAAATGAATGAGGTTTTTAATGCAGCATGGAACAATGCTAGAAGTAGGCTATCTAAAATTACTAAAACAGTTTTTATTCCTAGAGTGTGAAATAGGGGAGCTGCAGGAGCAGCTAAGCTACCAATCAGTTCTGAATAAAAACATAATTTTTTTTCTTTTGAAATTTTTAAAAAAACTTTCCCCCTCAAAAAATGATCGAATATCAAAATTCCTCCTTTTGGAAGAGTTTTTTTTTAATTTTATTTTTTCCCTCTGGGGTTTGGCTGTTCACGGACTTCCTGATAAGACTGTCCACCTGTTAAAATTCCAGTGAAGTCTCTGAAGATCTGCTTGCCACAGCAGAATGCAGCTACTAGGCATTTGTTGGCAGCTAACTTCACATTAAAATATGACCATTGATGAGATTCTGCTTTCAGAGATAGATACAGATATGTTTCCTTATCCATACTTCCAGCATGTTCTAATTTTTTACCAATATATGGCCATGGAAACCACATTATGTAGCCCTTTTCTCTCAAGTATGTGCTGTAAGAGACCTGCCTTATTATTAGCAGACTGGGGGGTACAAGCAGGATGCAATACACAGGGAGTTTCTATCCCATTCAAAGGAGAAAATGGAAGTGGATGCTTTAATTGATAGCTTGTAAGGACGATGTAGAGGTATTTGAGCCAGTAGGATTCAGATAAACTATTGCCCTTTGAGCCTGGCCTGAGAGTATGTAACCACTGCCCTTGAGAATTCCTCTGATTCACTAAATCTCTCAGGCTTAGCTGTGACTTTCAGATTTTGCAGTGAATAGCAGGACTTGGTGACTGGGTGTAAGAGATCATAGTGTTCACTTGGCATCTGTGGATCTGGTTCAGTTCCTTAAAAAAAATATTTCTGGCTGAGGTTCTTTTGGTCTGGCAGGATCGGGCAGACATGCTCCTGAAGCTGGGTAAAGGGATCCTGAGAGTCAGCCCTGGGGGAGTGTGGGTTGTGGGAAGTTGAGTGAGCAAGAGGACGAGACTGAAGGACTTGCTGGTGGCTGTCTTGTGTCTGGACAGCAAGAAGGAGCTCCCTGAGACAACTCTTGTGCCTTGCAGCAGGGTGGTGTGAGCAGGCTACCTTGGTGCTAGGAGTGCTTGGGAGTTCCCACAGTGTCTTGTCATTTTTTGTCTGAAAGGCTGCAGTCGAAGTGCCTGAAAGGGAACTGTCAAGTTTCTGTAGCTAACAAGGCCAGAGGAAGCGTGAATCATTGGAAAGAAGAGGACTGGAAATTACCCTTTAAAATTATTTCTGTATAGCTGAAGTAATACTGAGATGATTAAGTATATCCCTGTCAACATGAGTGAGGGGGTTTGACTGAGGCTTCCTAGCTCTGTGGGGAACCACCTAGCGAAGGAGGAGGAGACACCAAGTTAATTATTTGTTCTTCCCGGTGGCACTGTGCAGGACAGTTGTCTGTTCCAAAGTGGGTCTGATTCTGTGATAAGTGGTCCTATGCTTTAGCTGTATCTGTTTATGTGTAATACTAAGAAGCCATTATTTTCCTCATCCTTCCTGGTTCTTATTTGGAAAAAACAGGAGTCGGAGCAAGGTTGTAAAGGTGATGTTGCATTCTGAGACCAAGGTGTGTTGTAATTTCTCTGGTGCCCTGTGGAAACATTTTTCACAGGTCTGGGTCGTCTGCCAAAGAAATGTCATTGCTTATGCTCATAAGCTTCACCTCTGCAATAACTTGATGCTCTTAGAAGTTGTAAAAAAACAAAAGGGAAATGGTGTCTGCAGGTGCTCACCACTGAGCATGACTGTCCCCCTAAACTGGAAGTGCGAGCAAGGTAGTTCAAATTAAGAAAAATATCATCAGTATTAATTCAGCTCAACTCCAAACTGAATAAATATAAATAGGTTCACTTCTTTTCACACTTTTGATCTACACAGTGGTTTTGATGCTTTTGTTCAGCAGCAGTGTAGGAGTTTAGTGTAGCTATGTGGTCAATAATTCCAGCTGCCATTGGACTTCACAGTAAGATGTGATAATATCTCAATCTGACACCAGTTTTTCTCACTGTTTTGAAATCTGTCAGATAATTTGTCACATGGAGTCCAAATTTATGAATCATAGCCATTTCCTAGACAAGATTATTGCATATCCTCCCCATCTGTCTCTAATTGTAGTGAAATGCTGCCACTCAGCAACACCATATTTCTTTTCTTGAGTTACTGCAGTGCTTGAGTTAAAGTCCTACTGAGTAACTATTTTGCTTGCTGTATCTTCAGTTCTCAGGAGAGGTAATGGGCTGTCAGAAACAGGAAATAAAGTTGTTGGGTTTTTTGCAGGATTAGAAGGGGCAGCCCACCCTGTAAGTGGCCTGACCACATTTAAACTTTTGGTAATATATTCAGCTGAATAAATATTCAAAATTTTTGATTTTTAATTTCCATTTTATTCTTTTCTTTTTTTCTTCTTTTTCTCTGAAGACAGTGGTATGCAGATGAAGTCTGTACCTTTCTTATTTTTTAGGAAACACAAAAGTGATGATTTACTATGTTCTTAAAAATCTCTTACAAGTCTGCATACAAATCAGATTTGATATTCAGTTTATTCTAATAACCTTAGCTATGTGTAAAAGATGCTGATGTACTTTAGAAGAAAGATACTGTACTTTAATAATTAACAAGCGTGCTCTCTGTTGAGAATATTTATCATTTACGTAAGTTTTCAGATTTTCAAAGGACTGCTTAAGGACTAAAATTTCTGATCACTCTATTGGCTCAGTAGGAAAACTAATATTTTGTACACAGAATGCTTTCTAGAAACTTATATATGGGAAGAATTTATATTTGCCTTTTTCAGAGTGGAAAATTGGATTGCAAGTGTTTGTGTTTCAGAGGATTTCATGTCACCATATACAGATAGTATTCTAGAGTCCTCTGATGCTGTGAAGGAATGACTATATGTACATACCATGAATTCAAAGAAATACTTCACATTATAATTTGTTTCTAAATGTTATAAACTTGCAGAAGGTTCTTGAAACCAGGTGAGGGAAATTTTTTTGTTTTGTTTCTTATTGTTAAATTTTCTGTTACTTACATCAGGGAAGGTATTTTTGCTGAAAGGTCACTTTTCATGTCCACAGGTCTTGTGGGAAAGCAAAAAAGTGTAACTCCACAGCATGATCTGTAGCCTCAGTTATCCTCCTTCATTCTTCAGGTTATTTACACCACAGTTTAACTTGTTCAGAAGTGTTCTCCTTGTCAGCTGGCTTGGTCCTTAACATTTGTCTGTCAGAACTGACTTGGCCACAAAGATACAAAAGCTCTAATAAAGCTAATTTTAAATCAATTCCTATATCATTTGTTACAGTGTTACCATGTTCTTTTTTCTCTCTGTTCCAATTAAGTAGCTTTTAATGTATCACAGATAAATCACAACAGTGACTTACATTTTCAGTAAGCAGATTGTTTGGGAGGAATTTATGAGGCACAGACAAAATCAATAGCTCTTTTGCTTGCACTTCATGTAGAATTTTTGGTTGCTAAAGTATATTTACAAAGTGGTGCCTTTTTGGTCAATTTTAGCCCAGCTGTCAGTTGCATACATTGGGTCAAGTGGACATACAGGCATGGAAGGGGCAAACGGGCTATAAAAAGAACTGCTTCAATTTACTTGATTTTTAAAATGAAAAGAGGCTGGTGTAAAAGAGCACATGAGGAGGAACTGAGGCAGCATGTAGGAAAAGGAGCAGGTTCTGAAAAGGCATGGGAATATACCAGTTAATCCTCCTAACTATATACCTAACTCCCGTTTATTTCCTTTCAGCCACTGACCATAGAGGGATTATTTGAATAATTTCCTAAGTGACTGCTTGAGAAAATGTAGAAGCAGGCAGGAAAACAGAAGAGTTTTATGCCTGGTAAAACTCACAGCAAAAATGTTAGATACAGAGAAAATGCTAGATAAACTCTCACTGCAGTGAGTATTCATCTGAACAATGATAAATAAAAATGTGAGATATCAGTCTGGCATAAGCTGACAGGAAAGAGAGTATTCTAAAATGTCTTTTCATAAATTTTAGAATTAAAAAATAATAGGTCTTGGGTATATGTTTTTCCAAGAGATTTTACCTGAATTTTCTGACAACCATAACAAGAATTATCATCTCCCCATGGGCTCTGATTGCTGAAGTGGTTTCTTATCACTCTCCTTCTCATTCTGTTTCCCTGCCTGAATGGCTGAAATGGGTTATAATGTACTTTTCCCCCAAGGTAAAATAATTGCTATATTATGTTATTATTTTCATTACTCTTCCTTTGGCAATAAGCTTGTGCTGTTCAGTATGTTCATGGCATAAGACTTGTATGGCAAGCCATATAAATCTTTTTGATTGGCAGGGATAATCAGTGGGGGTGGTTAATGTTATCAATCACAAATGATTTGATGTCAGGAGTTGGAGCACCTGGAGCGAGACTATTTTGTGGGGTGTTTTCAGAGGAATTCTAGCAGCCAATGACATGACAGGGAAACTAACTACTTTTTGTTCTTCTAAAGTTGGAAGGCGTGAGCTAGACAAGAATAAAGTACCAAGGATGGTACCACCTGCTTTAGAGAAAAAGCAGATGTTTTATGGTGAATATAAAGTGAATTAACCTAAAGATGAATGGACAGTTTTCCTTATCTCTATCAGCTGTTATATATCAGATTGATTTCTGCCCTTAAAAATAAAGGTTAGCATTGTCACAGTTTTCAACATTACTCACATTAATGAGATTTTTTCATGTAAGCATCTGATCTATTCTAGGATGCTGCCAACTTCTTTGAGTGGTGTTTTTCCATGTATAGTACAGTATGATCAGTAGGCTACTTCCTGCAGGTCCAAGGAAAATACCTTTAAATATCAAGCACCAGACATCAGAGAGATCTCTACATGCATAGAAAGCAATGAAAGCCACTATGGCAATACTTCCACCATTTAATAGTGGCTTGTGTGGAATGATAAGCTTTGTCATTATAAATGTGTGGGGGCTTTTATCTGAAACAAGGGTATGGATGGAGTTGTGTCTTTTCTTACTTTTCTTCAGTCCTAGTCTTTATAGGATCACTTTATATGGAAATATTTCTGTGAGACAGATCTATAATAGGACTTTGCTCTGAAAGCAGAATTTAGATATTCTTCAGGCATATAGACCTGAAAAGATGACCTAGAAAATTTGGCTTAACAGCCTTGCAAGAAAAGCTCTTTTACTGTGAGGGTGACAGAGCACTGGAACAAGCTGCCCAAAAAGTTTGTGGAGTCTCCTTCTCTGGAGATACTCAAAATGTGCCTGAATGTTATCCTGTGCAACTTGCTCTACGGACTTGATTTAGCAGAGGACTTGGACTAGCTGGTCTCCAGAGGTTGCTTCTCACTCCAAATATTGTTACTCTGGGATTCTGTATGAAGTTACTTGAGGACGTCAAACATAATGGACCATAAGATTCAACTTGAAAGTTGCCTAGTGGCTTGTATTCCTGCATTTTAGCTGTGTCCAGAACCTCCCCAATACACACAGCCTGAGTTCCTCCTCATTTAAGCCCACTGCAAACTAGACACTAGGCTGCACTGGCACCAAAATCCCTTAGTGGATCCAGTCAGCAAGCATTGTTTAAATCTGCTTTATGGGCAATGAGGAGCTTATATCCCCAACAAATATTGCTGACTCTGCCTTGTTTTATAGTGCTGGAGAAATGTCCCTTGTGATTAGAGTATTTGCTCAGGTTTTAGGAGATTTGAGTCCAGCTGTGAGTGGTCAGTTCTTGTGTCCCTGAGAGGTTTCTGCACTGATGTTTAGGCAAGGCTGGATGGGGACGTTTACTGCCCTTCCTGCTGGAGCTGTGACATAACACTGACAGAAATGTCATGTTTGTGAGGCCACAGAGGAAGACCTAATAGGACATTGTAATGAAACCAAAAATATATTTCCCTTTCTTCTTTACTGCTAAATTAATTATTTTTTCTCTCTTTCTCTTACCCTAAAAATACTCACCAGTACTTGGGTTTACAAACATTCATGCTTCATGTATAATATTGCCACAAAGAACACCATAATACAGACCTCCACGAAAATGCCTGCTTAGCTTAGAGGAGTAGCTGCAGATGAATTGAAATAGCTGAAGGATTGGTTTATTCATTTTTTCATCGACCTTTCTTTGTCATACATAATCAAACTTAGAAAAAGAGATAGAAGAAACCTGGTTTTGATGTGTACACCCACTAGTTGTTTCATACTCTTGCTCTGCAATTTTTTGCAAAAGTGAATTAAATATCAATTTTAAAAATGCAATTTAAAAATTGCTTGAGTTCCTGGTTCTTTCTCTGAGTTGATTTCCTGATAACATTTTTGTAGTTGATTTTTATCAATGTAAGCAGAAGTTTTGTGGCTGAAATAAAACCCTATATTCATGTCCCAGCTTCTTATTTACCAACTCACCTCAGGCTCCACAGCAAGTGGAGCCCAGATTTTCAGTAGGCATAATTTTGGTTGTCTTTTTTTTGCCTTTAGTCTGTGTTTCAGAAATTGAGAACTGCATCTCCCTTTTTCTCTAGTTGGAGTGGAGCTTTTTATAATACTTTTCTTAGAAGGATATTTAAAGTGGCTCAATTTGGGCAGTCAAAAGCAGAGCATACTTCTGAAGATGTTATTCTTTAGTTATCTAGTGCATATTTTCAATCTAGTCTATGGATATTATGAAACCTTATTTCTGTAATATACTTTGAGATACTCAGATGCAAAATGACCTAGGTAGAAACAATTCAAAACCAATCATCCTTTCATTGTTTCTGTCAAAACATGTTTTAAGTTAAGTGAAAACATGAACATCTCTATAAGGGACAGTATTGGGCTATTAAAGTAAAATTTTAATATTTTAAGGATTTTTTTCTACAAGGGTTTAAGCTTATTACAGCCAGAATATGATGCACAGCTTAAAAAAGTTCTGTCCTTCACTCCATTTCCTTCACCTGCTACTTTTGCTGCTTCAAGTTAGCTCATTCCCTCTTCTTTTGAGCTGCTTTCCTTATTTGTTAGGAAATTCCCATATTTTCTGATCTGCATCCAATATGCTGTGGAAAAAAATTTGGCATAAGTAACAAAGGGTTAGGTATTTTTCTAAACAAAGTGGAGGTGCTAGAATCAACTTTAACCTGAAGCTTCCAAGCACTGGACGTTTCAGCTGCAGAAACAATGACATATATGGGTGATAGCAGACAAATAGGCTGAGGATAGAACATTTCCAGTAGTACTGGTGGAAACTGGACTCAATGCAGAATTATTGAAAAAAATATTAATGTAAGCAGAGCTCACAGGATATTAAATGAAGGTGTTCTGTAAGTAAAGATTGGGTACTTGTAGAAGATTTACCCAAGTGAAGCTAAATACAGTGCAGAGGATAATTAATGTGGCAGAGAGAACTCAATAATAACGGCTTTGAACTTTTACAATTGTGCATTAATGCATGTGTCAAAAGGAGGGATTGCATTTACAGTCAACAGCCATTTGTTAGAAATTTTACCACACAGGCAAATTAAGAACTCATGATAACATTGTATGAAAATTACCTTTCTGAACTAAGGACGATGCTTGGTCCTTAAGTACACTATTCATTATTTTTTTTCTGTACCTAAAAAAAAAAAATTTGGACATGTGAGTTTTTCTCTAACCTGTCTTCATTCTCTTTGTGTCACCCCCGTGGAAGAGCTACTCCATTAATAATCTAATTGGGTTAGAGAATTAATTAGTTATTGGGAGTGTTCTCTTCATGGTTGGATTAAATCAAGGGGGCTGCTTAGAAAACTAGCATAGAGTGCAAAATAAGTCACCCCATCATCAGTCCCTGGGTTCATCTCAGAAGAGGCTGATTCACCCCCCTCATGGTGGGTGTTGGGGAAGCAGAACGTAAAATCCCAGGAACTGTGAAGGCTGTAATGGAAAGTTGAAATGGGCCTGTTCTCTTGTCAGTTTGGACCTGTTACTTGTGTGCTGCCAAGCAGACTGAGAATTTTGTTTTGCTTTGTGGCTTTGTGGATGCTTTGCACTCATCAGTGTAGAGGTACAGCTCCTTTAGAGAGACAATGCTGGTCTCATAACCAACCTGTGCCTGAGACAGCCCAGAGCAAATCTTTAATCTTTGTGTACTCTTTCCTTTTCCAGAGGAACTTATTAACAGCTTCCAGCCTCACCCAAGTTGAAAAGGTAGCAAGCTGGAAGAGGGTTCTCCTTCTGTTCCTCTAAAATCTTCCTAAAACAGCAGGAGAATGCTATGATGTGCAGGTTTGGGGATACATCTGTAATGGAAGTAATGAGTAGTTGCTACTACTTCTGCTGGTTTAAATGCATGTTTAAAATAGAGGAGTATTTTTGAGCAGATGTCTTTCCTAACTCATCCCAAAATCAATTCCAGACTGGGACTCAGTCTTTTTTCTTGAGTCTAGCTCTCCTTACACAGCCCATATCTTTATTACAAACTGTGCACTCCATGAGGGAGTCAACTCCTTCTGTGCTAAGAGCCAGAATTTTTATACAGGTCTTTTACTAGCTAGACATGTGGAATACCATAGTGCTTCAGAATTCATGTTAATAAGTTGTTATAATTCATTTTTATGTTGTTTTACAAATGGGAGATTTATATAACAAAAAATTATACATACATATCTTTCTGTTTGTTAAGTATCAGGGACACTGACTGGCTTTCTTGAAGTGCAGAAAGCATTGGGTGGAAAGAATATTTTGAAAAATGTTGATTGTCAGCATAATTAACTATATTTCAGTAATGACATGAAAAATTTTCCTAATGCATACGCTAGGTAGTAAATGGAAGTGTATTACATGAAAAAACATAAAATCTCAAGTTTTTAATGTAATGCTATGTCTTAAATCATTTTAAATTTCTACAAAATGATTCATTGAGCTTTGAAACAATCTGCATTTAAATTATCAGCGTGTATTAACACAGGATATTTTCAATACCTCAGCAAAACCTATATCCCTAGTTTTTAATTTTATATCAGCACCTAAGGAGAAAAGATGGCCAATAGCTTTATTTGACAGCTAGTGCTAATATAGGAGTCAAACTTAAAAGGACACTGTACATACCCATCATCATAAAAAAGCCTTACCAGTATTCTTTTGAAGTTCACTTATGAATTCAGTTTGACTGTGTTAATGACTTGTACTGATTTCTTGGGTTTGAGCTTTATTAGTGCAAATACTTACGGAAGGTGTATTTTAAGCCCAAGTGCCAGAATATTAATCAAAACCTTAATTATATATTCAGTAGTAATATTCACAATTCATATGGGTCTTACTTAATTTCATTACTCACCCAATCAAGGATCAGAAGCAATGACATATGATTTAAATAGCAAATTGTTTTGGATATTTCTAATTAGTAGGCACAAAGGATTGGTTGTTAAAGGAATTAACTTTGGCACCTTGAAAATTGAAGAATAACCTTGAAATAAGAATAAACTCAACATTCAAATCTGTTCACAGAAAATTTACTAAAAGTTTTCATGCATGCTTACTGTATATAAACTATTTGCAAATAAATAAACAACAGAAATATCATAGAAATATGTCTTCTAACAGCATTTTATAAATCACTCTTTGGAGAATTCTTCATGAATAGCAACCTTAATAGATGTAGAGAAGACAGCAGAATTTATGCTCATTTCAAGTAACTGTTTTGGGTATAAATATCGGCACGATGACTAAAGAGTGCACTTCATTGTGAGAATACCTCTTTGACCAATGAAATTCTAATTTGGTTGTAATGGAGAAAGTCTCACACTGGATTCTCTTACTACGTGGGAGCTTGTCACTGCTTCCTCTGTGCTTTCAATTCCCCATCCTCAAACACCTGGGAAACCTTTAGAGGGGACAAGGCTTTGAAAAGTCTGTCTGCAAACTTGAAGAACTGGTGGGAGAATTGGGTCCTTCTCTCTGTTCTCTGTCACTCCATGCTCCGTTAAGTGTCCTTCATCTGCACTGCAAGCCAAAGCTCTGATTCTCTGATGTACCACTCTTGATGCCAGAGGAAGGCTGCTCTTGTGGCTCCCTCGAAGCTGTGTTTCTATGAGTAATATTGGATTCCAAAAGCAAGGAAGCACAAAGCCATGGGAATATTCTAGGAATGATATTAATTGCCATCACTGAATGTGTATGTACTTGGGATTTGTTGCAAGCAATTTCCTTACACAGGCTGTCCCACTTTCTTTTTTTTTTTTTTTTTTTTTAAATATGAACATAAGTTTAGCCTATAGATTTCAAAAAGAGGAGAAATCCGTGACGAAATAGGGTAGAATCTCAGAACTGTCAATCATGGAAGTATCTCTTTTCATTTCCTTTTTCTCTTGGCAACTATTTTTATCATATTCAAGCATTAGCTCTGAGAGAGAAATAATGTTCACTTCAAAAGCCACTTCCTCCTCAATAAATAATTCAGAGCCATAGATTGTTCATGAGGAATTATCAACACACTAGTAGTAATTTAATATACCAAGCAATCGCACCCACTTTAGCCTACATATGATTTAAATAGAATATGACAGTTTAGGGTCTCCATTTGCCCCATGGCATGTTGGGATCAAACTTGGCAAGTGATTGCAGTGTTCTCATATCTTCTGAAGAAGTGAATGAAAGTTGCATAATTCAGAGAGGATTTCTTAATTACATGCTAAATCAGCGTTTGCTTGCTTGTGTTCTGAATCCAAATTTTTGCCCAGGACCAGCTTTAAAGCATGTGAATATTTTCTTTGTCCCTTGTTAGCTAGCAACTTATGAACTTGTCATTTTTTTTTTACCTTGTTGAGTTATTATTTTGAGTCAGTGTTTCAGTATATTAGCTACCTTTGATTTCTCCCATGGGGAAAAGGCTGTGCCTATCCTTCCTGAACTGTCTCACACAAGGGATCCATTAACTGAGGACAACATGATTTCTGGAAATTTTACCTCTTTTGCTTTTTCAAAGAGTCAGATTTGGGGTTTTTTTCCCTTCCTTTGCCACTGGTAGCTCAATATCACTGAGTGCTAGCTACTAGTTGAGCTGGGAAGGTTTGTGTTTCTCACAGTCATAAATAGCTGTGGTGAAAAAGAGACAAATTCCTTCTCACTCTAGATCTTTTTCTCTTTCACACAACTGGTAGTAGATCAATGGCATACGTATCATGTACTACTAGAACTGCAGAACTGCCATACCTGAACTCAGGTTAGGACTTCTCTTTTCCAAATTGCTTTTTCTCAAGTGGCTCAAAGGTGTTCACACTGGTTTGTCACAAATTTGGCATAAATTCTCTTCTGTTTTGGCTGAATGACAATAAGCACTCCCACGAAGATTTATGGCTATAATAATTTAAATCAGCAATTTATCTTCTACCCATGGAAGTCAGTTTGTATGGAAGGCAAGGGATGCCTACAGCTAAGAACCCCACAAGGAAGGCCATAGCTGAGTAATTCTTTCTGCAAAGTTCCACTATAATCTGGATTGATTTCAGAATGGTTCAAGGGGAGCCATACCCTCTCATAAAAATCCCTGTTTACTGGAGGAAAGGTAACACCACAGGTTTTGGCTTACTGCTGCAAATGTAATGCTGGTCTTGTTATTTAACTTCCTGGCTAACTGGGTCTTTCATCAGAACTCCACCAGAGATTTTCATTTTGGAAACTGTTTGCTGATCATACAGCATGCATGGAAGGAGCAAGGGGCATTAGGTCAGTGATGTGTAGAAGTAAGGAGCATTAGGTCAGTGGTGGATGTTTTTTTACTTTGATTTAAAGTGTCTTTAAGATGTTCAGAAATTTCCTATATGTCCCAGTGGGATAAGAGATTGGATGAATGATGGAGCAATGGTGATCAGCACATAACTCATAATGTCAGAAGGCATTAAGATACTTTTGAAGCATCAACCGTTATTGTGCAGCTGGATGAAAGAGACATCTAAAGATGTATTCTTCTTGTCTGACTTAGAAACTTGTCTCAGGTTGGTGCTGACACATCTAGAAGAAGGACTTTAAACACACACACACACATATATATATATAAAATATGTGCAAGAGGAGGAAAATAGGGAAACTGAGGATAGAACAGTGGCTATAGAATTGTTAACATGAATTTGGTTAGCAAAGAAAACTCGAAGGTGCTGATAAATTATCAGTGGCACATTGCTGCTAGGGTGGTGCTTGATCTGTTCAGCAGCTGAATGTTGTCCCTAGTGAAAAAGGTGAAACATGGATACAGACCTGTCAAAAACCTGTACAAGAAAAGAGAAGTGGAAACATCTGTTCAGGACTTGAATCATGTGAATTCATGACTGGAAATAAGGATCTGAGTCCTGTCCTGAGAACAGAAACTAGAGACCTGCTGGTATTCTACTGAGTATTAATGATATCATGACTTGAAGGAGTGAGATATATGTTTAAAAACTAATTTTTTAGAAGGTCTGCAGAGGTGGTTTACCTGGGCTGGCACTGGGGAAAGGGTAGGCATTCCAGAAATCTGTGAAAATGTTATCCACTATGGGGACTTTAAACTCCTTAAATGGATACTGGAGAGCACAACATATAAGTAACCACCATAGATGTTTTCATGTGGCAGTTAACAGTCCTCATCAAGAAGCTAATGTATTAGGATGTGTCACCACGTTCTGGTTTTTATAGGGATATTTTAGAACTTTCAGAATGTCTCAGTAAGGAATAAGGACACTATGGAAGACTGATAACACTGAATAACCTTCAACAGCATGATCACAAGTAACTTCCTTTTATGTTTATTGAAGAAATAATGTTGCTAAGTGGTTTGTCCTGTTTTGTTTTGTTTTCCCCAAAAGAGCAAAATTTCATAACTGAGATAATTGTCTAGTAAGAGAAATTTGCTCCTACAAATATATAAAGAAATCCTAAATTACTTTGAAATTAATAATGCTGACTCTGTGGGGAAACTGAACATCAAGAAAAGAGAAAAAAATGCAGGGTGTTGCTCTTAAACAAAGTGTGTGTTTGGAATACCATTAGTAATCTGCAAATAATGCCTTGCCACCTTTCCTCCTTTCCTTCCCAGTTTTTTAAGCAGCACAAAGGCTCAGAGGTCATTTAAAGATAAAGTGAGACTTTCCAAATCCAAGCTGATCTGGGCTTCACAGAAAAACAACCCAAATACCTTAGCACTCTTCAGCTATCTAAGAGGGCCAGAAAAAGGAAGAAAGACAGCTGCTGTGTTATGAGAGGGTATGTTAAAGATAATCTAGATAGACTTGGTGATTTCCCTAGTTTTTCAGTAAAGACAATTATGTTAGCATAGTGGTAAAGGGAAGAAAGATAATGTCTATGATGATAGTAAAATAACTACAACTGCAGTGAAAGCAACAGTAAATGAGTTTTTCTTTGAAAAATCAAAGGGAATTAATAATGCCAATTCCAGAATACTGAAAGAGCTGGTGAAGTTCTGTATTTTAAATCTGTTAATATAAATGTGGTACCATAAGACTGGAAAACAGCTATATTTTTAGGAAGCTGAGAAATAAAATTATTCATCAGCTGTCCATCAATGAGTAAGGGATGCTGTAAGTATCCTTTCCTTTAAAACTTTTCTGAAGACATACAGTTAAGGGACAAGGGCAGGGGAAAAGAAATAAAGTGCAACAGGGTTTACTAAAGATCGACACTGCCAGACCGACGAGAGAACTTTCCCAGTACTCCACTGAATTTTATAGGGAAAGGCAGTGTGCAGAGTGTCTTCTGTCTGGCAAGGAAAATCTTGTAGTGCACCCTGGAAGTTTTCAGTAGAGCTGGACGAGAAGAGAATTAGCAAGAGACTGTAGAGTATGAAAGGAACCAATTCCCTAGCAGGTGTGTTTAAGTACAACCAATGCAGCTGAATTATGAGGGGCACTGTGTGGCCATAGCCATGGCTTGACTGAATGACCCAAAGCTAGTGGCACACCGAGAGCTTTCATCCCTGTTGTTAGCCTCTTCTTTCTCATCCTCTCATCCAGGAGACGTATGTTTAAATCACTGCATTACTGTTCTGCCGGAATTTCCAAACTATAGCTCTTTTTGTTTTCAAAATTCTGAATTTTATATCAGATAGAAGTTTGCATTTCACAGCCTAGTCTGAGTATACTGGGATTTTGTTTATTCTCCAGGCATGATCTGAGCAGATAAAAAAAATTGCTGGTAGAAATACAGTCAAAACTAATTGAGTCTTTCTACAGTTTGATTTTGCTCCACAGAGATGTATTGTCACATGCTATGAAATCAGGGGGTTTAAAAACTTCAGAGTCAATGATTTAAGCTTCCGCTAGACATCTTCTCAAATAGGATTCCAGCTTGTATATTTGTGGCATACCCTGAGACCACAGTTAAACTGGAGCTTTCCATATGTTGTGGCATGCCAGAAAATTTTGCTTAATCTTTGCAATGACAATACATATATGGGACCAACTTTTTTCAAAAAAAGATTTCAGATTAAATACCTAGCCTTGGTGAGAGTTTACTGGCTGCTCATCACCTGGGAGCATTCAGATGTGTAGATGTGTGTCTGCAAAGTGATGGGAGAAACTGCTGTCACTGAAGATTGAGTAACTTTATATCATTTACATCCAGAATGTAGGGATAAACTACTCCAGACAAAAGCTAGCCTGGCTGTTTTTGACCATGTGCCTTGTACTTTGAAAGACTGCCTGCTTGGGATTTTAGGGTACTTTCATCAGTTCCTGCAAATTAAGGTGTTTGTGGGTTTTGTATATGTAGAATTTTGTAGTATCCTTAAATTAAAATGTGGGACTAACATCATGTTACTGTGGAAATGTCTTTATTTTAATTTTAATACTTTGAAACATTCTCACCTGCCACTGCAGAATAAGCACAACATCCAGATAATGAGACTAAATGAGAAAAAGAATGGTATTTCATCACTGGGCCAGAATATATATTTCTTTTCTACAATTGTAATGACATAGGTGTATGTCAAATAGTGTTGAAGCATTTTTTTTATACTGTGTTCAGTAGTGTTTGTTGACTGCTTCATACCAGAGATTTTCTAGCCTCAGATGTGGATGTGTCTCCTTTCCCTTGCGTTATGTAAATAGAGGTGCTAGGTGATTCAGAAAGTGAGTAAATCTGAAAAAGATGTTTATGAGTCTAGAATGCCTTCTCTCTTGTGCAGAGTGTCACAGCTCCAACTAGTTAGGTGGTATTTACTGAGTGTCAAACCAGCTTAAAATACAAAAGGTGAGTGGGCTCACTAGCCTGCATGCCAGTCTGCAGGCAGAGGCATCCCTGCTTCAGGCTCCACCTGAAACCCCCACAGGCTTAACAATGCGTCTGACTCCTTTAACCACCCTACTGGCTCCAGTTTGGTAATTCACAAAGCACCTAGTATCTTAGCCTACTCGGGGGAAGAAAAAATAAAATACAGAATCAGGCAATTAAGTTGCATGGTAAGGTTGCTAATAATAGATGCAAAAGGGATTACTCAATCAAAAAGAGCAGTGGAGCAATAGAACGTTTTTTTCCCAAAGATCTGAGATTTTTGTTTGGTGAGTAATGCTTCAGCCCTCACAGTGTAGAGATGTATACACAGATCTGGTCCTGCAAACACCATGACATCTCTACTAAGCAGACATACAAGCAGATGAAGAATCAGCCCAGTGCGAGCTCAGCTCAGACAAATTCAGTTGCATGAGTGACACAGAGAAATAGATGACTAAAGAAATCAAGTATTGAGTGTGTATAATATGAAAAAAAAAAAATCTAGGGCTCTCTGTTTTTTTTTTTTCCCCTTCTTTTTAAAAAAGTAATTAACATTCATTCAGATACAGCAAAATATTGTTGGACCGAAAGACTTGGACTCATGAGTAGACCTGAGGCACCTTGGGTGCCTTTATTATTTACACCTAGATTAGTTTGCCCTGCTTAACCATCCAGACTTGTACAGTCTGCTGATATTCTGGATTTATATACTTCCTGATTTTAAATCTAACTTAAAAACTTTTATAATTCAACAAAACTTATTCCAGTTCTGCTTTATACTAGTGAAATTTTTGCTGAAAAACAAGACACATTTCAACAGCAAGATTAGCTAGACTGTGAAATATTACCCCTCAGGGAAGTTGTAGGAGACCAGTTGCATGGATCATTTAAATGCAATTAGAAAAACCAGCAGAGGATGGAGCCAGGCAATTCCCCCTCCCCGCCCTCCTTTGCTTCCTCCCCAAGTAAGTTTGAAAAATGTCATTTGGGGAAACAATAATGGAGTCAGGTTGAATTTAGCAAATAGTTTTGGCTGAGAAGGGACAAATTTGAAGATCTTTAATTCCAGTAATTTTGTGAAAAAGCCTGCATGTTAGGGAAAAAGGTTTTGTGCTAAAAATGCAACTTATCATTTTGAAATTTTAGTGCTTTCATTTATGAATTGGGTCATACTTGTTCCAGGTTGATGCAAGAGTACATAATTATATTTTGCTTTTCCTTCTTCTTTCTTTCCCCAACATATAAGATTTTAATTAAGCTATTCTTTTTCCTTTTTTTTTTCTTTTTTTTTTTTTTGGTCATCTTATTCAAACAAAGAATCTGTTATTTGCACTGTTGTAGAAAGTACAATGAAAAGTCAGTTTCAGACTGATAGAAGGAAAGATTTTGTGTCTTTTCCTGGGAGATCTCCTTTCATTTAGAGTCTGTGATTTACAGGGTTGACTGTCTCACCTTCAGTAATGCCTTCAGTAGCTTTCAAGTTTGATTTTTCTAAAAACCTGGTGATGTGTACCAACAACTTCAGTTTCAGTATGAGGTACATTTTTGCATTCCCTCTCAAAGTTAGGGTTTAAATATCCCAAATTTGGAGCTTAAAGCTAAAGCAGTTCTAAACAGAAGTAAAGACCAAGAGGATTTTTAGTGGTTCATAAGTCTTAGATTGCTTTTCTGAACTGGGAGGAATTTTACCCACTGAGCCCTGGAAGGTTTTCTCCCATGTAACTTCCATTGCTTGGATGTCAAATTCTCTGACAGATGGGGAAGAATTGAAACCAGAGAGGCTTCATAAAAATAAGAAATTTTGGGGCTACTGGGACTAACACAGCAATATTTAGCAATCTATTGCGAAGAAGCAGATGCATAATTCGATATACATAACTTCATTAATCATATTTCTTTCTTAAATGGTGATTAAAAAGAAGGGCTTAGAAATGAAAGTTGTCTACAAAGGCTTGTTTTTGTCTCATTACCTCAGAAAGGTGGTGGTTTCCCCCCTCTGTTGCTGTCTGTTGTTAATTAGGGAAGTAGAGATGGATGTGTAGAATTAGGTTGCACATAATCTCATCTGAATATTTAATCATAAATGATTAAGATGAAGATTTATAGCACAGATTTTGACATGCTGGCTGATAAAGCAAGGTTAATAGATCTATATTCTCCCCAGATATGAATTGTCTGGGAAAGCAGGCAAGACAATAGTGTCTACAGACATTAGAGGGCAACGAGATCTCCAAGAATGTTCTTTCCCTTTATTTTTTGAAAAAAATTTGCTGGTTGTCTGATGTAATATCAAAAGTTCCATGAGAGAAAATTTAAACAGAAAAAACCCAAAATTGAAAGGCAAATAATTTTCTAATGAAACATACAGCTGTGGATTCTAATAAAAAGACAATAGCAGATCTGTTTTATTTGACAATTCTCAGGTGTTATTTGATGGAATAGTCTGCTAATGTGATAGAGTATGACCAAGGTCGGATATTTTCCTATCCTGTCTAGTGGTACTTTTTTGGATTGAAGATTACTGAGTTGCATGTTCAACCCACTCTACAGAGTATAAGACCATTGATGTCTCCAGGACCACATAAGTTGGGTATGGTTGCATGCCTTTGCTACAGAAATAACTGAAAAGTTATTAGGAAATGTAACACAATTATTAGTATATTTTTCATACAATATATCTCTTGTAATCTTCCTAACAAGAAAGAATAATTGATAAATTACATATAACCCTGCTCTGGAGGACCTGAACTATCAGTAGATTATACTTGTTTTGCTGGAGGAAGAACTGAGATAAGTAAAACTATGCCAAAGGAAAAAAAAAAAAAANGTACCATGGAAATTGAGCATCTACATCCAAAATTAAATCTGAAATTCAGTTCAGATACTATCACTCTGGAAACGTTCTGTCTGAGAACATTGTGGTCATCTCATTTTAAACTATACATTTATGACTACAAAAAGAAAAAAAAAAGGGCACGTAGAAATGTCTCAGCATTAATAGAGCTGGTCAGCTTGCTCTGGGTCACCCTGGCTCTGCCAGGGATCTAGAAATTAAGTGTTCTACACATCTGTTGTGGGGATGCAGTGAGAAGAGGATCTCCAAAGCTTTCGGTGGATATTTCTGGGATCAAAACCTCTGAAATCATGGGCTCAGGTGTTGTTTCAGGTTCTGTGGTAGCATAGGTACGACGCCACTGAGCTTTGTGCAGGTGTAGCACCTGCTACGATCACCCTGTGGTTGTCTCAGAGCAGGGCTTAGGACAGGGCACCCACGAGTACCAGCACTGGCCAAAGTGTATTGCCACTCATGTCAATGAGACTTTTCACCAGCGCCTTTAAAATGAGAACCAGGAGACTGACATTTTTGAAAATCTGTGGTATGGGAATTCACAAAGACTGAATTTATCCTAGGAAACCTCATCCTGCATTCAGCTTGGAGGAGGGAGTCTCCCCCAGGAGGGGAGTTGATGGCAGAAGACTGGTTATAGCTGCTTGGTGCTTTGAATTATCACCCTGGAAGCAGCCCATCTCCTCTGCTGCCTGTAGGAGGAACCTAGGGAGCGCAAGAAAAGTCAGGCACTGTAAATATCTCCCCAAGTGGCTTTCCCTGCTGTCTTCCCTACTTCTATATCTCTAGCCCAAGGCTGTTGTTGCTGTCCCTTTCTTGCATTTGCTGACATTCCCCCTGCCTACCCCTATCATTCTTGTTCCCTTTACCAGATTAAAGGTGGGAGTGTTACCTTTCCTGCTCACAAATGCCTCCTGTGTGACATTGATACAACCCTGGTGGTCATCTCCTGTGTTATTTATCATGTCATTTGTGTGGAGGATAGAAAGATGACTGTCCTGTACCATTTTCATTTTGTAGGGCATGGAGAGAATTTTTTTGCCAGATTTCAAAACCTGGAGCAGTAAATGAGCTGTTTAAACCTTTTTGTAAAAGCCATTGTTCTCTTTCTGTAAAGTCGAAAGAATTGACATATCTCATTAGTCTGTTAAGCAGTACAAAGATAAATGGTTTATATATAAGAATGAATACAGATGATGATACCAGTTAATTTTTAGGCTTCATAAATGTAAAATATAGTGTCTATAAAGAGCTTTTACTTATAAATTCTCATGATATTTTGGCTTTTTTAAAAATTTCATAGATAATTTAGTTTTCTAAATAGATGAATACTAATATTAAGTGGTCACAGATGAAAGCTATCTACAATAAAAAATGTTGTCTGTTCTTTGTTAAGCAAAAATGTGTTTAACTCCTGTTTTGTTTCCTTCTTAAACTGTTGGAGATATGGATATAGTAGGGGTTTTAATGACTTTGTAAACAAGATATGAGATGTCTGAATTCTCATAGGCAAGTTGTGAGTTGTGATCACTGTTCCTTACTGGATGCAAATTAATTATGAAGGCAATCCATGCTAAAATGTTTGAGGTTTCTTTCTGTATTTTGTTCATCCAGATAGTTATTCACTCCAGCAAAATGAAGTTTGATACACAAAAAAAATTTTGTTTTTTTTTTCTCAAGTATATATAGATGTATGTAAGGCAGAAAAATATGTTGTCAGCTCCCAGTTAATTTGAAATTCAGCCCTTTTCAGCAAATTTTGTTCCCTTATGTATTTGTTTCATTTACCTCCTGAGTCTTGTCTTAGAATATGTTTTCGTGGGTAATTACACTAAGTAGCCCCATTTGAAAGCCGGCTGAGCAGGGCTGGACCTTTAACCTGTAAACTTTGTCAGGGAGAGGCCATAACTAAAGTGCTTATAAATTTTGTATCTTGGCAATGATGGGTAATATGCCCAGAATCAGAAAATAATAGTAGAAGATAATGGGGGGATTTCCCAGAAATTAACACAATCAATCAGGGTATCTGAGTTCCTGATGGGAGAGAGGCCTGCTTCTTTATTCAGAACATCATTTTGCATGGGAATTGTGTGATTTCAGGTGAAGGGACAGCATATCCTAATGACTGGGTGTGTTATCCAGTGTAGCAGCAGGACGAATAAAAGATCTATCCCATTCCTACAAGCCTTTGTCCCTTTTATCCTGGAGCCATCATGCCTCCAGCAGCACTGCCAAAGTCTGAAAGAGATTTGTGCTGCGTGCTTGGGAGTTGGTTAACAGCACTGAGCTGGCAGTGACCTGTGACACAACCCAGGGCGAAGGTACTGAAGGCAGGCAGAGGTGAATGGTCAGTGTGGTAAGGTATGGCCCCCACAGCAGTCCTTCCTATGCAATTCCTGAGGGGCAGGTATAATAAATCCAGATCAGAGAGATGCTGTTTGCTATGCACACTGCTACATTCATAAGGGAAAAGTAAACTCTTCTATTTTTTTTTTTTTTCTGGCGAGTTCACAAAGCTGCAGACAAACGACAGCATGATTTGGTAAAAAATAAACAAATTGTTCATCTGTGTTGCCAATGTTAAAAGAGCAGATGTGAAAGATTTTCCTAAAAGAACTTTCTATTCATGTACTGAAGTCAGGAAGAGCATAATTAGAAGTTAACTAAAAATAAGAGCCAGTTTTCTTATTGACAGCTGTCAGCAAGTATCTGTAAAGCAAAAAATATTTGACCCCAACATGTACTTCTAAAATTGTTAGCTTCTAAATTTGCTGAGATGGGTCATGGTGTTGTTGGTTCTTCTGCTGCTAAGAAGTGACACTAATGATTACATTTCCCTTTTGAAGCAATTTTTGTTGAAGTACTTAGAAACTTAAAATCTTTGCTGGTACTATTGGCAGGAAAATTACTTTTTCAAATCCATTCTACTAAATGGAGTAAAATTTCCTAATAGCTTTTGATTAAAATAATCTTTTAAAAAAATTCTGAATTCCTTAAATATTTTCTGCAAGTGCTTAATTACATTACTTCAACTTGAATGTTGTCAGGGCAAAATTTCTCTTTAAGGGATGAATTCTGCTGAGAGGCAACACCACTGCTGTTCTAGACAGTGAGGTAAATAATAGATATTTTTCTTTTTAAGAGAGAGTTCTATTCAGGAAAAAAAAGCCCCATATGCATCAGTATTCCTGCAAGCATGGACAGACTTTTCCTTCTGCATACTATTTGATTGTCATAAGAGAGAGAATAAGCATAAGGACTGATGCACAGACCTACCTGTGCTGATTTTAGCCATGTTCAGATCCATTGTTTCTCACTATTTTCACAGCCATCTTTCTGGTGCTTTGCAATGGCTTGATTTCAGACAGTTACAAATGTTGTCCTTTTATACTTGGACCAATTCCAATCTCCACCAGTGATGTCTTGGGGCCTAGCAGCAGTTTTCCAGCAATAATGGCTGAGAAGACAAGAGTTGCTTAATAACTGTGTGTCATTTCAGTTGATGGAGATGAAGAGGTCTCCATATGAACCAGGTTGATCCTGCCTGATGTGTATGAGGAGGCATGGCATGCACATTTGTGGGAGGCACGGCATGCATCATAGCTCTTGGGACCACCAAGCTGCATGACATCACCCATAGTCCTTCCTCTGGCTGTTTTGGTATAAACCCTCACTGGGGGCTGCCTTGAATGAGAAATAAACTCTTTGGAAAATTGTCCCTGGTGGTGGCTTGCTGGAGAGCATGTTTGTGAGGCTGACTGAATCCCCCCGTAACAACTTTTCAAACCATTCACTCTCAGTCAATGAGATCAATTGTTTCAGCCTGTGATGGCAGCACAAGGCTGTTACTGCTGAGCTCTCACTTGCTCAGCTCCTGTGGAAGCAGGTGGGGAGCACAGACCTTCAACAGTAACATGAAAAACGACAAGACAAAAAGCATGGCAGGTGAAGTAAACAGTCAAGAATGGTGGCAAGGAAAAATCAGTTAAATATTATCTATATCTTTAATGATAAGGGTTTCCATTGATGCCAATAATAAATAGATTAATTTCATCTGAATTTAATTCCAGGAGGCTTTAAATATGTTTCAATGAAATTGTTTATCAAATAACTACATTTTTTTTAACTCATCAAGCTTAATGTTTCATAAATGACAGAAATCAAATGAGGATAGCTTTCTATCATGAATTTTAATTGTATCACTGCTCCATAGTTTATTTATAAATTCTGAGAATCCTGGCCCAAGTCCAGCATCACAGCTACTGTGTACTGGAACCCTCCAAAAACGTAATCCAAATTAAATAGAAGTGTGAATCCACAGTGGATTAATTAAATGACATTAAACTCTCATGTGGATACTATGAATCAGAATTAAAAGGGTCTTGATTCAATTTAACTTAATTTCCAGAGAAAATGACTTAATTAAGTGTGCTGCAATTTTGAATGAAAGTGTCTACAAAGATGTTTAATATGTTTTGACTAATCCACTTTAGAAATTAATTCAGATTAACTTTCTTGAGTGACCTTTGCACTGCCAAACCTTTGGTAACTTGATAAGAAGTCAAAGAAAAGCTAATGTTCAAAAAAAAAAAAAGACTTTTCGTGCAACCAGTATTTGAGAATTGATTTTTGTATTGGAATTTTTGTGCAATCAAGAAGAAGCTTTATTTCCTGGGTCAGAAGTTGTTCTTCATTAATATGATGCATTCTGTCAAAGAAAAAGAAAATAGTTGAAAATAGTTGAAAATAAAGGAAAACAGTTGAAAAGGTAAATAGCACATTTCCAAAAATGAAGTACATGTGATGGTATAGTTGGTTTTGCCACAGGAGTTTGATATGCATGATTTGTTTTTGAACATCAGAGTAGGGAGATACCAAGTATTTCTGGTATTACAGGAACAGAGTAAAAGCATTTCTCAAATAGTGAGGAGGATTGAGAAGTTCGGTTAATACTTTTTACTTTGGAAAGAAATAATAGACCACCATGGACCTAATCCACTCTTGATAATAAGATGGAAGGGAATCATTGAGTTGAATGTATCAAGAACAGAATACTGCCAAGGTATAAAGAAAAAGAAAATTATTCAGTAGCTTTACATGATCAAATCACGTGGGTTAAGAGTGGTTAGAGTACCGGCAGTAAGGACTGTGAGTGGACATCTGTGCAGCAATGGAGAGGGGAATGGCGAGGAAGAGGAAGGGGAGAAGTGCAGATATGTCTTCCAAGTGTGCAGATTCCTGTGGGAATGTCCTACCTTAGCCTGGGCCACAGGTCTCCTGACTGAGCTATGAAGCCAGGAGCTGGCAGGGCTGAAGATGGGGTGGAAGAGATGAAGTGATGAACCTTAGTAAGCCATGCCCACAAGGACCTCCCTGAGCCACTGTGTTCATCCATCCCATTTTTCCTGGCACTGCTGTGATGCTTTGGACTTGTTGACTTTCTCAGCTACAGGTGTGGAGAGGGAGATGTTTCCTCTTCCTTCAGGTGATTATAAAGAACATGTAAGGAGAGTCCAGTTTGGTGCCAGATGAGACCCAAGTACTATCAAGCAAAGGACAGAAAGGCGTGTTCCCAACTGGGATGAGATAGGAAAAATATCAGGAAAGAGAGATAAGGACTCAGCTGCTGTCTTGCAGAAGTAGTGCTTGCTCCACTGACGCAGAGACTAACATATTTATCTTGGTCACCTTTTTTTCTTGATTGATGTTTTATTATAATTTTTGTGGTGAGTAATTTGTGGACTCCTGGAGACTTCAGGACTCAGTGTTTTGTAATGATAGCGTGACACAAAGAAGCTAAAGAGCTGAGAAAATACCAAACGCATGCTTTAATTGTACTTTGAATCTTTGTGCTTATTACCCACTTTTGTTATACTCTGCCCATTGCAAGAGCCTTTAAGACCAAGTATCATCCTCCAAGCACTTACAGAAATTACAGCAGCTATTGCTAGTAAAACGGAGAAACAGGTGCATAAGAAAATGAGATTTTGAATGCCTGTTTTAATTTTACTGCAAGAATAAGCTCTGGAAACAAAGCCCTGATTGGAAAAGTGCAGAGAATCAAAAACAAGTTGCAAGTGTGTCTTCACTACATCTTTTAATTAAGAGGAAATTTTACCACATTTTCATTCTGTATTATTATCAGAGCACAATTTTCATGCCTTTCATATTCTAAAAACTCCAGAGTGACACACACATTTATTTCTAGTATTAAATTGTGCTGCTAAAGCACATTCTGTTTGGCATGACGTCCTTCCAGTTTAATTTTCTCCAAAAATCCGTTTCATCTTTTCAGAATATAAATGGCATACCATTGACCCTTCAACTTCCTGCTATTCCCTCCTGTCTTCAGTACTCAGATGACTAAGTTGGGAATGTGTTCAAGTGGTGGCATCTGGCTCTTTGGGGAGCTCTGTGAGCAATTACGTTGGCAGCTTTACAGATGTCTCTTCATGCATTGTGGGGGGAATCTGAGCCTTTATCTTTTAGATATCTGTGATTTGGAAGAACTTGCACGCTGGTAAATAACCACACTCTTCCCTTCTTGAGCATCCATTCAAGGCTAAGCTAAATGCAGCTGCATTAAAAGCTCATTGCTTTATGAACCAGACACAAATAAAAAACATACAAATTTTCATCTACAAAGTTGTTTTTAAAGGCTTGGATACATGAATAGCATCCTCCTCGAAGAGTCTGCTCTTTGTCTTCCATAAAACAGACATTGTCTTGGTAGCCAAGTATTTCCCAACTAGCAATTTAAGTGCTAATACCAGAAAGAGAAATGATTAGCTGTTTAAACAGAGCATTTCCTTCTATTTCCCTTTAAAGACTAGCTGATTCAGGTGTGTCTGGAGGATCTTAAACCTGGATGCTTTGAAATAATTTTTAAAAAAAATATGCGTATGTTAGACATATTCAGAGTAATCAGAAGGCAGCCTTATCAAAAGGTTACACCTTTTCAGAACACTGTCAGTTTATACTGAAGTAGAATGTGGGGACAGGCTGAAGTTCAGAGAGCCCTGATGGGTGCAAGAGGGGGAGAGCTCCCAGACTCTACAGCCTTTGAATTTTTCAACCCAAGCTGAAGTATGGAGGCCAATTTATTTTTATTTTCAGAGCATATCTGATCTCATGTCAAGCAATTTATTAATGTCTTTTGGGGACATGGAGTTGTGTAGATAGTCAAGAATAAGGCAGTATTGTCAGTACAGGTTACAGAATTAGATGGAGCATCTAAAGGACAAGTTTTAAATAAGATGTCTTCAAGTGAAGATATCTAATTTCATCCCCTTTCTTAGATGACAGCAGTGAAAATGTCACAACTGCACCTAAGACAGGTACCCTGCAGGTTTGAGATTTGTGAAATCAGAGCAGAGGGGCAGTCTGGTCCAGAGTTTTTCACTTGAAGCCTGTGAAGGGAATTTCTAATAGGGTTTGCCTGCCATTCTGCCTAACTTCTTCCTTTTAATCAAACAAGAGGGCGCAAGAGAAATCTAAACACTGAGATTTTGCATTAGTGATTTCTATAGCTAATGGGTTTGTAGATACATCTGCTTCAAATAAATCTGGCCTGGATCATAGAAAAACATTGCTAGTTTCATTACTGACAAGATTACATATTGCCTATTGGGGTCTGAGCTTGGTGAAATCAAGAGAGCGTTTTCCAGCCATCAATTTTTCTAGTTGCACAACTCCCTCGGAAGCAAAATGAGGTCCTTGGACTTGGAAATGAGGGAGAGAACCTCCCAGAAGTGCTGAGAAAATTTTGAGATATATGATGTAACCTGTAAAATCCTGGCATCAGGATGCTGTGTCATGTGAGAAGATCCTCTAGAATTGTCACTTTGATTAAAACTGCTTGATTATAATATTTGATTATAAAAAGTTTTATTATGTATTCTTTATGAAGCGTTCCAGGATTGAGAAGTTTTACATAGCATTTCTAATGAGATAGATTTTGAGCAAATACACCGTATCTGAGTTGCTGTGAGTCCATAATCTCTTTTTATACTTAGAAATAGAAACTTCTGACTAATCTTTTTCCAGTTGTAAGACTGTAATGTACTCATTTGAAAGATTAGCTGATATTTTGTAAGGATACCTAAAGTAAAATGTGAATCAGCTTAAAGGACTTAGCAGAAAGACAGAATTTTTGCATATCCCATAGAAGATTGAATTAGAGCCTTTGAGGATCTTGTGTTCACACTCACTCAGAGTCAAGAGACCATAAAAATTGCTACTGAACTATGAATGTCCTATGACTTTCATGTGTCTTAGACAATTTCATTATTGAACTGTTACCTGGTTGTAAAGAGTTACTTTCTGCCTGACTACTGACACACAGAGGAACATGGCAATGGCTTTAGACAATCCTTCTGCTAGCATTTAAGAGAAAAAGTAAGGAACTAGCTAATTCTGAAGCCAATTGTGACTATCCATTCCTGCTCCCTGGGGGAGAGAGATGAACAAAACTGGCCAGACTCAGAAGGGCCAGACAGGGGCCTCAGGGAGAACACTGAAGTTAGGGAAGATAAGATGTAACCTGGCTTTTGTGCCAGCGTTTTCTCCAGTTGCTTATTCTTATCATTTCTAAAGAAGCTGTTCTGAGCCACTGTATTTATCATCCTGGCTTCTCTCCAGAGAGATGTCCCTTGCAGATGTCAAACTCATTATTGATAAAAGTTAAAACCTAAGGCATCATTATGACCTGAAAAATGAGTCTGCTATACAGTGAAGACATCTAAGTGATGAATCCAGGACGTTTTTTTGCTCTTAGGTTCTCACCCTCAGAACACACCTTGGTATTATTTTGTGACGAAACCTGGGTGTATAACCCTGAAGTCTCTGAAAATCAGCCTGGCTGTATGAGTGGAAAGAAAGTTTAGCTACATACCTGCAGATCAATTGGTCTTGGTGACAGAGGCCAAAACTTCGGATGGGATTGTGGTCTGCATTTACCCCACATGTTATCAGCAGTTTGGTGCTCTAACTCTGTTGTCTCCAAAGTAAGGTCCGTACACGAGACAATCCATTGAGGTCTAAGCAGAAAATACATTTTATACCATTAATAAGTTAAATAATAATAGTTTATTAATTAATTAATTTATAAAATTATTTTTTAAATAGTATTTATTTCATCTTTAGCTTATCCTTTTCTGTTTCAGTTTTTGTGTATGGTTTGCAAAATTAACATTCGTATAATTAGTGAATAAATGAAATTTATTTCACTGAAAATGTTTTTACTGATAGGTGTTCACCACCAAAAAGTTTTGGAGATCATTGCTGTAGCTTATTTCTATAGGTGAAGGAATATCAGGCCTTTCTGTAAAGCAGGAAAATATAGTCTGTATAACAGAGTTGCCTCAGGAAAAGAGTCTCAGTAAAAGCAAATGTACAGTCTCTCTGCTGTAGATCTTCCAAGAACATGTACATAATTTCTAAGGGTAGCATGTAACCAGGGAAAGATTAGAAGAAGGAACATTTCCATCAGCATAGAATAATCTTTTTTTGCATAATGTTTAACAACTACTTAGTAAAAGTTAGTTTAAATCTCATTATAATTATTTTAAAATTACCACATTTACTCAGAAACAATGAATTACTGACTAAAGGGACTTAAATGCAATAATTCATCCTCTTAATCAGATAAGTTTCTTGATGGAGATTCAATTCCAAATCTGTGACAATGAAAACTAGCAAAAAATGATTTTGAGATAATTTGTTTCTGATGCTAAGTATTATTAAAAGAATTATGCATACAATTATTTTCTTTTTTTTTTTCTTAAAAATATTTCCTAGGTAGATGAAATCTCTTATGCTTTGAGTAGAGAAGAAGCATAACCAACTTCATGAAGTTTTATCATTAGAAAAGAATAGTATGAAAGACGAATGGGAAACAAAGCAAAAATCCAGCATTAATGAGTAGGATCAATTTTTCAAGGCATCTCTCTGTACTTGATTTGGAAAACAGTATGAATGCCATGAAGAACCTTAGAACAACAAATAATTTATTATTGGTTTAAGTACTTCAGGGTCTGAATGCCTGCTTCTTTCTGCACTGGAAAATGTCCAGCAAAACTCTCTATGCCCCCAGGTCTTAGGATCTACCTATAAAATAGAGAAAACCAGTGGAATACTCACTTCTCATCTCCCCTTTGGATCTTAGTCTATCTCGTTAAACTGAAATACTTATATATAAAACATAGGCACACAGTAGCATGCCAAAGTCTACCACAATATATGCATGTAAGGTCAACCAGCATCAAAGCCTATAAACAATAATTTCTAAACTCTCACCCATCAGCTCAGAGAAGAGAAGAGATGCCACAGCCTGCAACATGCCCTAGCTTTGGTAGGACGGGGTCTGCTGACCTGCCAGAGAGAAAACCAGGACCACACAGGAAGGCAATCCTGAGGTCGCGGCTCATGGAAGTGGATGCTGTCAGACTGTGCCTTTCAGCTGCTTCCAGCTGACACTGAATCATTTTGAGAAGTCAATTCTTTGATTGTCTCAGTCCAAACCTGTTTTATGTCAATTTCCTTATCTTACTATTTGTATAAACTGTAGTACAGAATTCACATTCTACATTGCATCGGCCTCTGAAGAGTTTCTAGACACACACAAGGGTATCCCTGTAGCACGTGTGACACAAGCAAGTCCATGCTTTACTAGCTTTGGTCTCCAAATCACTTAGAGGTATAATGTGTTAGTTGTTTAATCTGCAGTGTCAAGGCATGAATAGCTAAAATAAGTTACTTGATGTTGTTTGGAATTCAGTGAGCAATCCTGATAATAAGAGATCTAGGAAATTGAAGGCAGGCATCTCTCACTCTACTTGTAAGAACAATCTAAGTGTAATAGAGGACGATTTTGGTGATATACCCATACTGCTCTGCATTCCATTGTGTAATTTAAAGAATTTTGGGAAAGGTAAAGAAGCCTGTATGGTGAATACACAGCACAGTAGCAAAACTGCCACTAGCAATATTTGATGAGCTGAAACTACAAGACGCTTTCAGTAGCCACTATCTGCTGTCAGCCCTGCTGCACTCTAGCTTGTGCCATGTAATTCTCCTTTGAAGGTTTTGAGTCAATGATGCTTGTCCCAGATGCCTCATGCAGTGAATTCTTTCCTGCTCCTTCTCACATTGTCAGTTCTTTGCTGACGTGGCCCTTTCACTGGCTTTCAATGCTGTTCCACTGAAGAGGGAGGATGCACCCAACCCTGTAAGCAACAGCAGACACTGTCCCGTTAATAAAAAAGTAAAATTACTCTATTTAAATAAGTTTTTCTTTCTCCTCAAAGACACATGTTGAACTTGTGATGTGTACCTAAGATTAAGAAAGCTGTAATCCAGAACAAATCCACATAATATGTGATGGAGAGGCAAGTAGAAAATGTTAACATTAGTTGAGGTTTGGAAAGGGAATCATCAACTGTGCTGACATTCCTGCGGTACTGGCAACTTGATCTTTAGGTGATGTCCATTGCCTTAAAAAGGATGACATTTTAACTGTAATGAATTTCAGAATTTGTTTCCTTCTATTTGTTGGCTTTTTAAGATCAAGGAGAACAATTACTTCAAGATTTTTCCTAAGCATATGGCTCAGAATTGTATTAGTTTTTAAAGATGTATTATTTTTATGTAATCTCATTATACCAGCCTTAGGGAAAATACCAATTATTGTGTGATTTGCATGAGTTGGCAACACTTTAACAGTAGTGTGGTACAGTGCAGTGTATCACATGCTAATATCTCAGCACTGAGGTGACTAATCTGCTGTGTTAATTTTCTTTCCGTGGGGGATATCTTGAGAAACCCTTTTCTTGACAGTGCTAATCTCACTGCTGACCCTTTAAGTATCTTAAAAAAATTTTTTTCTTAAAAGCTCACAGAGAATAATGTGACAATATTTTCTGTTCTCTATTGTGGATCCCATGAGAAGTGATAAAAAGAACAGATATAGAGCAGACAAAAGAAAACCAATAGGTTAATGCCTTTTTTGGATTATTTCATATTTTAAACATTACCCCTCTTCACAAAAATCATTCTAGAAATCTTTTAAATAACATTCATACCTCTCAAAATAGGGGCCACAGCATATCTATCTTTACCAGTTCTCTTAACACTAATGAATAATGAGTTAAAACTCATTTTGCGTGTTCATTTAGTGCTTCAAATGGCAAGTTGAAGGTTTTTATGGCTTTAGAATATGCTGTGATTTATTGTCTTTATGGATTTATTGTCCAAAGTTCCGACTGAATAGACCAGTGGCATGCAAGAGACCAAATTCTGTTGGCATTTACCCTCTCATAAATCCAAGGCAGCTTTGCTGATTTTAATTAATAATGCTGCAGATTTGCACTGAGATCATGTCCACATTCAAAAAGCATTCCTGATTAAAGCTGAAAGGGTAAATTATGATTTGTTTAATTAATAGTCTGTAGTTCAAAATATTATAATTCAGGATGAGATATCCAAGAAGATTCATCTGTGAGCTGGGTTCCCAGACTGCTCAGTGAAAATATTAATGCTAGCTACCGTGAGACTGAAGCTCAGGGCCTTTGGAAAGTTCTGTTGGGTTTGTGTTAGTATTAAATCTTCTGAAGTAAAAGTATCCCATGCCTGGGTATTTTCAAGGAAGTGTAAGAGCACACAAGACAGTCTCATGGTGGGTATATTACCTTGTAATCATGGGGTTTGATTCTGAAACAATAGAATTTGCCTATGGGGTCATGTGGGTGGTGCTGTGCAGGGCCAGGAGTTGGACTCGATGATCCTTGTGGTTCCCTTCCAGCTTAGCATGTTCTGTGATTCATCAGACATGCAGCTATTGCTGTACTCATTATTTCATTTCAATATTTACTTCACAGAAGTATTCAGGGACCCTGTCAAGATAAAAGAAAGAAGATAAATAACTCTTTCAAATGGCTATTTTAAGACTAAAAAAGAATCACTTGGATTCAGTGGCCAAGAGGACCAAGAAATCTTCAAATTGGAGTGAATGTTAGGAAAGACTTCCTGTGCAGAAAGAGGGAGCAGCTGAGCGGGTAAAATTGACTTGCCCAAGAAGTGGTGCACAGCCTCCATGGTGGTGGTATTTTGGGCTATGGAAGTGGAATAGCAGCTAGGACAGGTTGGGTGAACATTTCTTGAGGTGTTTGATCTTGGAAAATCCTCACAGTTCTACTGAAATAATCACAGTATTCTGGTAAGAAAGACTAGGAAAACATCTCATTTCAGGCAGCTATCACAGCAAAATATTTATGAAAAAAGTAATATATGTAGTCCTGCAGTCTCTTTTCAGTTGAAGGAACAATGATGCTGAATACATTTAATTTGAAATGAGAAGCCTTCTGAATATTGGGATAATGATAGTTCTAGGGGCATATTAATGAATCTGTGTGAAGGAAGGGAGGGGCTGAAAAATGGCTAATCAAAGCACAAGCTATTTTAAATAGATTCCAATTTTATCTCATGACCTTCATGAAAAATATGCAATATCCGTATCAGTAAATACTCTGCTTTTTTTTTTTGCTGGCTTGGCACTTCTAAAAATATTTTCTTCTTCATGCCCAAGAAAGAGAGAATATATTTTGGACTAAATAGGGGTCAAAATACTTTTCTTATCATCACCTGTATTTGCAGAGCTCTGCCAATGGTTGAAAACAGACAAGTATTTTCAAGAAAGTAGAAAGAAAGAAAGGTAGATTTGGGGTAACTTTAAAAATCATAGAATGCTTTGGATTTGAAGGGATCTGTAAATCTCATCTACTTCTAATCCTCTTCCATGGACAGCGACACCTTCCACTACACCAGGTAGCTCAAAACCCCATCCATCATGTTCATGTATTTTTCAGAGGCAATAAAAATAAGCAGGGAAAAGAAATGCCTACATAGTATCAGTTAGGGTAATTTCTGACCCCAAACAAGCATTTAAAAGAGAAGTAATTTAATTTTATTTTATAAATGTATGAAGCCCTGAATAATCATCATCACCTAATTAGTGGGATATGGTCTAATGCCCCATGTGGCTCTTAGTGGTGTCTAGGGGTAGAATAGCAGTACTGTGCTTGTGAGGGATGCTGTCATTTTTCCCCCCAGGATAGAATTCAGTGGTGGTACAATGGAACTTATAATGGTCTGACAGCTTTTGCTTTTCTGTTGTGTTCTCATTTGCTGCTCTTAGTCACACAAATGCTGTGACTGATGAATTAAACTCTAGTTATAGTGCTTCATGAATCCAAAAAAGAAGTGGTGATCTTCTGGAGCCAGGGAGAGCCTTTTCCTGTACTGAAAACAATAGCTGGAGACTGTGAGGGTGGATTATGCTCACAGTTAAAGATTTTGGTGTCGCTACACAGTGCAGTAGAGGAAGTTAAAATAAATCACCTTCACAGATAGAGGCTGGCAACATTGCCACCTCCTCACAGACTCACAAAAGCTTTACCCCATGCAAAGTTTTCCATTCTTCTTAGTGTAACACTTCATGTCAGATGAGAGGATAGAGTTTTTTTTGTAGAACCTCCACGCTCGTGGGTATTTGTTCTGTGTATCACTGAATTCCATCAACTCCTAGTTAACACCATAGAAAGTTAAAGTTCTCAGCACCTTGCAGAAATTCTGATGGAACTGGGTCCTTTTTATTTGTTTTTGGTTTTGAAGGGGTTTTGTTTGTTTGTTTTGCTGTTTTGTTTTAATGTTGGAACACCTTCCTTTTCTTAGGTCTTTGAGTTTTGAAAGTGTGCATGCTCTTCCTCCTTCAAATTTCTGATACTTATGGCATTCCATGAACAGCCCCAGAGCCAGTCATGATCAGAAGAGCCATCAGGTGGTCCTCGGCTACTGGGACAAGAGAAGGAGAGAATATAAAATAATCGAATTATCCCAATTTGCCTTTTTTTTCTGTCACAGGAAGGGAGCTAAGAGCTACAAAAGGAAAAAGAAAAGATCTGCTGCATTAGGTTCTTGTATATATCATGCATGCACTTGTATATATCATCCTCCATTCTGTTCTATGGTTATGTGGTAATTTTTTAATAAACCTTGTTACAAAGCATTTCTGAAAAGATTTTGATCTGAGATGCTGTTTTCATAAAAGCTGGAACATTTTCTTAATCTGTTTGTTTAAAAAATAATTCTTAGTGATATTTTTATTAAGTCCAGAAAGAAATTCTAGTTGAACAGCAAGAAAAGCCAGTAGCAGTAATAGTAGAGTGATCCAGATTCTCTTTGGAGATCTGTGTTCAACAGTCTGTCTTATGGTAGACACAGAAATGGTTCGTATATGTTTCCCAAATCAAAGAACTGAGCAGAGTATAGGCATGAATTTGGGTCTCCCTTACACTGTAGAATAAGTCTCTCTCAATTTTTTTTCCCATTGGAATTCTCTTGCTTCATAAAGATAAGTGCTTGTGGATGCTGGGAAAAAGCAGGCTGATCCTAGGAGTGGTTGGAAGATCCTACGTGCTTATTTTCGTCCCACTGAAATGTTAATTCAGTAGCATCAAATCAAATGGTTCCAATAAGTGTGATTAGAAGAGGTTTATTTGTTATCAAGTCAAGCTTCAGGGATATCCTTCACCTTCATTATCCTGTGTACCCACTCCATTTTCCTGCCTCCCCTTGTCCATCTTTTATTTAGCATGGTTGGATTGTATATAGGAGTGGAATAAATATAATGCCTGAACCCTCGTATTGTTATGGACTTCTTTTTACCACAGAGTTTTAGGTCTTCAGATGACAATGAAATGCAATTTTCGTGCATATTTAAAGGATCATAATAAAAATAGCACTAATTTTTTTTCAGAGTTCATTCCTTTAATGTTTAAACTGTTTTTTTTAAGGATGACTTCCAAGGAATATATTTTATAATTAATTCTAATATAGTACTTTTATAACACCTGCTGTCTGTAAGCTCATTATCTAATTCATAGAAAGTAACAATTTTAGCTTTATCCCTTTGTGATAAGTAATAGCAAATATTTTCTTGTATAACTTCCTTTTTTTGTTTGACTGGACAGCTAAGAAAAGTGTTTTACCCTTTCAGGTCTTCACTGTCTTTGATTTCACAGTGCTTTGGTTCCAATGATTTGTTTCTTTCAGGCAATACACAGTCAGCCCTTGGACTTTTGGGTCATAAGGTAGAATAAAATTCAAGATCTTTATAACCAAAAACCACAGGCACTTATCGCAGGAAATCAAATAGAATATCCATTAATGTGTAATAAAACTTGTCTTTTAGACTGAATACTAGAGGGCAGTACAGCTGAAGCAAACTCTGAAATGTTATTAACGTGGGATTCAAAATGTGCAGTAGCCTGTACTGGATGAAACAGAACAGCAACTGGTAGCAGACCTATATTCAGGGACTTAATTAAGAGCCGGGAGCCCTGGTGGTGTAGTGGTTAAGCACATGGCATAGCAAATTGCCAAGGCTCGGGGTTCGATCCCGGCCAGGCTGCTCCCCGGGCAGGCAGAGCTCGTTAGCCCGCAGGGGGCAATCTGCCTACATCCTGAGGAGGACCTCACTGCCACTGTCCAGAATCGCTTTGGCCCGGCAGATTGAACCTCGGGATTAAAGGGTGGGCTCAGATCTGCGCGCCCTGTGTCTCACCTAAAAAATCCAGTGCGCAGGCTGGGAGGTCTGAAAGGAAAGAGGCCTCCCCCGGATCTTCGTACGCGAAGACTGGCCAGCAATTAAGAGCCAAGGATAGCAGAGTTTATACCCTGCCTGGTTAGCTCACACCCTTGCTTTCCTTGGTCTTGAATTCCCCACAGAGGGATCACTGCTGCCCTGGGAAGAAAAGTCATTCTGGTTCATGTCGTATTACTGCTTGCAGTCACCCATCTCCAGGCATCCCCAGCTGAGGTCCCTAAGCAGCCCATAGCATACACTGCCTTGAAGCAAACCTCTAGGATCTTCCCTGACTTCCAGAACCTCTCCTCCAACCAAGATCTTAAACTGCTTCCCAGGCTGGGAATGGAAGGGGTGGAGGGTGGAACTACACAATCTTTTAGGTGCCTTCCAATCCAAAACACTCTATGATTATATAATTCTTCTTTCTGAGACCACTTCCTCTGTTCAGCAACCCTTTCAGGCAGCAGCTGTTTTATCCAGAACCCAAAAACTCTATTTCCCGGTCTATATAATCTCTGTGGAGAAGCACAAGGTTCAAGCAGCCTCCTAACTGGTGACACTGTCTCATGTCTCCTTATTAATAGGAGGATTCAGGACATGCCAGTTCTGTTTAGCCCAGATGTTACTGAAATTTCCTCCCAGCTTGTACCAGTTATAAGCGAGAATAGGCTTCTGCCTGAGGACTCTGAAGTTCAGTTTTGGACATTCATACCCCCCAATATGCCATGCATTCATTTACCAGCTGCTCTTAGTATCCACAGGCCAAGCTATTTTTTCACCTACAATACCCGTTTACACTGGGTAAATCAGGGAAAGTCTAAGGATTACAGGCTTCAGGATCCCTCTTTCTATTTCCACTGTAACTATTCTCCTAGCTGTATTATTCTTAAACCAAATTGAATTTGTATCTGCACAGACTGTTAGCACCAGCATTTCTTATCTGTAAACAATATGTTGTCTCTTTCTTTTTTATTCTCATCTCAGACCTTTATAGATCATGACAGAATTTGAGTTTCTCATATCCTCCTGGGTCTGTTCCCAAATCAGCTTTCACATCCAATGTTGTCTCTGCTCTGCACACCCTTTTTTAATCTCGGTGTTTAGCCGTGTTAAGCTACCTTTTCTGGTCTGAGAAATGATTGATATTCTTGGGTGCATTTTAACTGCACCATAAAAGGATGGGATCACGTGATTCCCATTAACATTTATGGGAGTCGTATAATTAAATCCTCATGCAACACAATGAAAAAAATGTACCCTTCTATCTTATTTCCTTTGTTGGAAGGTTGTATGTCATGTAGCTGGATTAGTCACAATGTGTTAAAAGAAATGCAGAAATACCACTTTCTTCTTTATTCTTCTCTTTCCCTGCCACTAGAAATTGCCCCTTTTTAATAGGAGAAATCCTTCCTTGACAGTATGCATAATGCCAGAGTCAGGATGTGAGTTTTGAGTATAGTATAAGCTGTTTCTTGAAATTCCCTGATGCTGTCATACTTCCAGGACTTGTGTAACTTGGATGCTTTCCCAGCAGCTGCCATGTAGCTCCACAGATAATGGATTAAGTTTAATTTAGTGGCCCTACATAATGGAAGGAGGTCAAGGTTTTCACTTTATTTTCGTTCTTGGTTTGAAGCCACTCAGGTTGAGAGTAGCCAGAATCATTTCTAATTTGCAATTGCTTATGAAACAAACCCAATATTCTTAAGAGAGTTCCAAGTGGACAGGTGTCCACGTAGCAATTAGCAGTGAAGGAATTATTAGGGCTGTTGCAAAGAAGCCAGAGATGAAAAAGATCCTTGATGCTAGGCAGTCCTCTGATGGGAGGTCATGATTGTTCATGGTAAATGGTGAAAGCAAAATACTGGTTTATATAATAATTTAATACTACTAAAGAAGGTTTTAGTGTCATTGCATACACAACACTAATATTATGGCTAAATTAGGTTCTTTTTCTGGTGCAATTATAGGCTTTCAGAGATTGTCACTTTATTATTTGTATATAGCAAAGAGAATGGGTAAATAGCATTTATTCTGTCTCATTATAAAAGTTAGACTGGTCTTACTGTGATTTCTCCACTTCTTATTAGCTAATTGCACACTATATTGTGCCAGAAGGATCAATTTTGTCCACTGCATAAAAAATATTCCTGTTTCTCATCTGCATAAGCTATAACTTGCCTTCTCATACAGATGTGCCATGGCTTAGCAGTCATCTGCTATTAAATGCTGAGTCATTTGATTGGTGTTTCTGGAGTCTTTTGCTGACTCCAGTGATGCTTCAGCTCTTTGCTTCCTGGTCAAAACAAAGACCCAAATCAGAAGTGGCAGCAGCCAGTTAAGTACCATGACTGCATTTTTGAATTAGAGAAGTCCTCACTAACAACAAGTTTTCACATGTTCTTAACTCAAAACAAGCTTCAGGGAATTTGGATGCATCTTTTATTTCCACCTGATTGCTCAGGTCTTTTCATATCTTTTCATGTGTATGCATATGTGTATATATATCGGAGTTAATCACTTTTATCTCTGTGTTGACTTAACTGGCTTTTATATAAATTAAGATCCACATTAAAAAGTAAGATCGCATTAAAAAAATAAAGGTAATCTCAAGAATTAATTTGAAAACAGCACCTACAATTCATTTGTTTAGGCAGAACCAACATAAGGCAAAGTGGATCTTGGTCTCTTGAAAATGCAGTTCATAATTTTTAAAGGCTGTAGGGATTTCTCTTTCCTTTACCAATTAAGAGTGGTATTCTAGTTTACGTAAACTGCATGCAGATTGCATACCTTGATATGAGAGTGGAAAAATCCTTATGGACAAAATATTCTAAACCTATTACTTTTTTTATTAATTTGACTTAACATTTTGAACAAATGCATTGTAAAAACTAGGCTAATGCTGAAGAAAGCTTTCCTAGAGTGATAGAAACAAAATGTAAATTCCTGAGTGAATACTTAAACCTGAAAAGGCTATTAGCAAGCACATCTGCTTGCTTATCCTGCCACAATTAAATTTTATTTTTTAAGTTATTTAATGCAATTTCTTTCAAATCCCAGCAGAAATATTTACTGTCCTGATAAGAGTAAAATCCTGTTTTCCCTGTGTGTTGCTATAGCCACCATTAGTCCTTGTAATGAACAGGTGTGTATTAAAATCCTCCTTCAAATACACAGGAATTCATTATCTGTCTTTAATTTCTGTTGATTTTCTTCATTAAATCATAATTTTTAAGGCTGAGATTTTTATATTTTTAAAAATGCCACTGAACATTATTTGCTCAAGATTTTGACCAACTGGTAGGAGGCATAGCTCAAATACAGTTATCAAAATATACTGGTTCTTCAACAGAGGGCTAGTACGTATTACAGCAATTACTGGTATTTCATACATAAATCAAGTCTTTCACTATGGCCCTCTGATGGCACTTTTACAATTGCCTGGTCACTATTTTGGTCGGGAATTCAGCAAGCCATATAAACATTTATCCATCTGAATTCAACTCTAAATAAATGAGCTTTTACTGTTTGGTTCAACAGTGATCAGTGCCTTTTACTGAGTGCTACATTTAGTCATGCATACAAATCTTAAATTTTGGTCTTACATTTTGGTGGATAAGAAGTAAACAACACTTCCAATCTTTTTTTGTGAATCAATCTCTCCTTATATGAAATGTATATGAAGTGTAGCCATTCTTAATGTGTATTATCTATGATTTCAGCTTGAGCTTTTACTGAAAGTAGATACATCTGTCAGGCCTGCTTTTAAAAGCCTCAGAACTTAATTTACAAGTTAGTTAATGATTTCAGTGCATTTAATAATCCAGTTTGTCACAGAACAAATGTATTAATGACTAGGCATTTTATTTGAAACTTTCTCTATAGCCAATCTTCATCTTCTACTTTTAATAAATAATAATTCATTAAACTAGGGTTTAGTGAGTTAATGGTCATTAATATGAAAACAATATTTGGGTTTTTTTGCAAGTATTGCTGTAAAATATCTCAATGATATTTCTGGCTGGAGAAGGCTTTTTCTGTGAAAAGCAGTGAATTTTCAGCCTTTGGGATTTCCTTTCCAACATGCTGTAAATGAATACTCTTCTCTTTGCCTAAGACCAAAATGTGTGTGCTATTAAACATAGTAAGATCAAAAAACACCTTGTAGTTACGTCTTCCATTAACACCTTCACTGAACACAGGTCAGCAGTAGTTATGTTCTTGCTAACAGAGGGAGAGGCTTTTTTGGTAATATTTTCACACTTAACTAGTTATCTTTTTCCATGTAGTAAGGCACTGTGTAGTGTGACTTGGGTTCCTGGAGTCTGACTACCAACACGAATCTGTTCCTATTTGTGTTGTGAGGAGATGGTTAAGATGAAAATTGCCCACTGGCTCTGAGTGTGTGCTCTGAGAACACATGGACTTGTTAGAGCACACGTGCAAGGCAGTTTCGCTGATTCACTTCTGTTTGAGGATGTCTTCTACAATAGTACTGCCTTGTTTTTACCCTTGAAAAAAGATGAAAGAATGAGCATAAGTAAAAAATATTGTAAAGACTAGTTAGGAGACTTGCTACTTGCGATGCTGCCAGGACTCATCTGCTTATGTTACTGAAATAAATTTGTTACTACAGTTTGTGCTAGCATCAAAGTACTGACTAAACTACAAGGGAGTGTATTGAATTCTGTTATAGCTTAAGTAGCATAAACAGCTTTGTTAACTACTTTGTTGCTAGATGCACATAGCTACTCTACATTGCCGTGGTGATGTGATTGAACTAAATTACCTATCAGTTAACTAGCAATTTAACTAACTACACAAAACCCTCCAAACTAAATAAATAAATAAATGAATAAGGAAAATACACAAAGGCCACACCTGCACAATGAAAGGCAGTTTACTCTTCTTCTTGGATAGTCTGCTTTGGAGCACAGTGAATTTGGCCCTGCTGCGCTCTGTGCCATTACCCATAGCTGGCTTGGTACCCAAGCCACTTCATTGCACATCTAGCCTGGGCACCTTAAGACTATCCTGCACTGTGACCTTCAAAGAAAACAGGGATGATGTGGCCACCAGAAAACACTAAATATGACTTTCCAACAACAGACTAACTTGCAAAGGCCGGAAGTTTTGCCATGTTAACTTCCACATAACTAATCTGGAGACACTCAGCATATAATTCAGTGCAGTCATCTTTCCCATTGGAAAAAAAAAGTAATTAAATGTATATTTTTAATAAAACACGTGACTATTACAAGAACTGAGATGTTCCATTTATTGTATCGCAGCATGTAAGTTATTTAGCTCAAAAAAGGAAGGGAAAAAAGGAGTATTCTGTGCACCAGAAGGAAAGGTGCTTTATATAACATCCCTGTGATACACAATACAATTATTTGCTGAACCCCCAAAACTACCAGTTAGCTCCTCTGAACCTAGCCACAGGAAGAAGAGGAACATCCAGATGAACCTGGCAAATGCACTTCACACAGACTCCATGCTAGATATTTAGCAATGCTCTAGAAATGCTCAAAATTATTGTTTTTAAAAGAAAAAGAACTTTTCTGCCTTGTCTGACAGAGATTTAGGACTGCACCAGAGCATACTTTCTCCACTGGGCACTGTGACTGACTTCTTACAACAAAACCCCTCCTCCAGTTCTCAACATGCAAAAATATTCCCACAGCAGCCCCTGCTATTGCCCCAGACCCTGAGTTTTCTCATTTCTTTCACATGGCAGATTGTAGTTGGATTCCTGATACAGATGTTCCTTCAGTGGGTGTAAAACCAGTCATGGTGACTTCCTTATCTGTTCAGAACTCCTTTCACAAGAGAAGGTCTGGGTCATGAGTGTGGGAACCTGAAAATAAACATATTTTTGAAGCATGGTCAAGAGGAGGGATGGGCTGATGCTTTGAAATCTTATTGTAAGAGCAAGCAGTAGAATACTTCAGATTAGTCTATTTCAGAGTTTGACTCATGACGCACGCTAGAACAGAATGAAGTAAAATTGACCTGTGACACTTTTACCGAGATAAAAGCAACTATGCCCTCAAAATGGGTTTTATTTATCTTTTACTGCTAGATAACCACTTCAGCTCTCAGAGTTGATGAAGACAGTAGATAAGCAGCTTGGGTTAACATAGCTTCAAGGAAACCTTAAGACAGATGCTCCGTTTGTATTTATCTACACTAGATTTAACAATTATAAAACATCATCATATACAACATTGGCTTCAGTCAAACTGTTCAAAAAATATGGATCAGTCTCCCAATGTAATGTCTCTCTCCTAGAAGTGACAGATACCTCTGTAAAAACTATTTCACTTCTGCAGTGTTAAAAATAAGGGTGATCTGGGGCTTTGTGCAGCTGCCTCCTAACTCCCATGTTGCTTTCTGCCAGTGAAGCAGGACAGCCATATCTTTCCTGACTTTTATTAGCTCAAATGAAGTTAACTGGAAGGTTTGATCTCTCTAAAGCAGTGTGTCCATATTTAGTAACAAAAATGATTTAGAGTTATTGTTAAGTCCCCTGAAGCATGCAAATTTTTGTTAAGCTTGATTAGTATTTGTTAGTTCCATATGTTCAAAATCTTTTCATTTTAGGCCGTCTGTTGATCAGTAAGGAATTAATTTCCAATTTAATCTTTCTATCTACAGTGTGTCCTTTACAGGTACAGTCCTGCAATAAGATACTATCAGTGCTTGTTAGAGACAGTAAATTGTAGTATGCATATTAAAATACAGGCACATTTTCAAGATTATATGCCACAAAGCTAATGGACTACAACAAAAAGTAGCTCGGTCCTATCTACACACATATTTTAAGTAGTATTCCCATGCTTTCATAAATTACATCTTGTGGTCTTAATTGTCATTTAAGAGCTCTCAGTGTCTATGGGCAACAATTTCTCTCTCAGCACAAATCTTTCCTCACATCTCCAGTTATGTGAAAACTTCTGCTTTGAATTTTAGTCACTACTGTTGCAGACAATCTCTCCAAGAACAATCTTTAAATTAGTATAGGAGAAAACTGAAAATTAAAAACATTTCTTTAAGTTTCATCTCTGTTCACTGTTACTGAGCACCTGAATTTAGCCACCTATATCAGCAAAATTAGTTGGTAATTTTAATAACTGGAACCCTGATGAACAGGGGGCTTTGCATTTCTGCTTTTCTCCGTGTAGAATCTAGGCCTGTACATTGCTGGAGAATGCAGCTAACTTGGTATCCAGTCCTGTAGCCATTTACAATAAATATGTAGTTCAGGAATTTGGGCATTACCATTTGCTAAGTAGTTAACTGCTTATTAGCAGCTCTGGAAAGACATTCCTTACCAGAAGGTATGAAGGGATAAAGTCAAGCCTTTCTTTTATGATTAACCTGTTCGTTCAGAGGAAGGCTTTGTATCAGTTCATGCTATGCACTAGAATTATCATTCCTCTGGCCAACATTGAGAGCAGACCTACATTTTTCAGCTACAGGCTTAATAAAACCAATGGAGAACTAATTATGGGAAATGATTCTGCTGTTTGCATTTTTGTTGTAATTAATAACATTGGATAAACTTTTCTGTCTATTGGACCAATACACTTTTCAATTTATTTTTGACAGAAACTTTCTTATTCAGTCCACTGTTGCAAAATGATTAACTGAAAGGCTAGAACATTAGCCAGATTTGCATGAGCTTATAAATGTCAGAGGTAGGTCCAGTCTGGGTTGCTATTTGAAGTTATTTTCTATGAGATTTTTTGGTGTTAAATATCTGCATTTTCCACACACGAGGGGTCTTGGGTTGATTGGTTTCTTTGGTAACAGCTCTTTGCTCTGATTGCATAAGCACACTGGAGTGGTGCAGAACAGATTACTACAGAAACACACTAGAATTAGTCTGATGTAATGGGATGTTGTCTGAGCTGTTACTGAGTTCTTAATTCCATTATCCTTTATGTTATTCCCATTAATACTGCATTGTAGTGAAATAAAAAGTAGCTTACTTAAGATTAATCAAATTTTCTTTAACAAGTTAGCTGTTGGTTTCTGAAAGAAAAATTTTAAATGAATGAAGTTACCTCACAAAACTCAGAATTAAATGTGCTGTCATGACTGGTGCAGAAGAACACTTAATTCTTGGCAAATTAGTTTGCAGGATAAAAATATTTATACAGCTTAAATTTATGTTGATGGATTGTCTCAATCCTTCTTTCTTCTTAGTCCACAGAAGAACTCCCTTGTGTGGTTTTAGCAAATACTCCATGTCAGGCTCTGATAGTCTTCAGAATATGTGTATTTTAACAGAAATTGCATTATTTTGGAGATTATGATTAAATCTATAATGGTAGAGGGTTATTTCAATCAGGTGAAATATAAACATGGCAATGAAATTTTTGAAATGAGTAAATTTAAAACTAAAAGATGGTAGCTGCAAAAATTAGAAGAAACTGCATGGACATGTTGTCAACTGCCACACGCCAGGTTTCTGCACTGGAGGCTTTTATGTTTTCTGGAGTCTTGGGAAGCTTGTCACACACAGTCCCCAGCATTACCCCAATGCTGAAACAAAAGCACCTGTGATCAGTCCTAGGATATCTGGCTGTGGAAATGTGTAAGGATGTGCATGCAGTAGCTGACATGGCACTCTGAAGTGAAACCGGCTAAAGTCCTCACGTCCATGCTGCAAGAATTTCCCTTGTTTTTCTTTGGACTAGCTCACTAAAAGTGAGTTAGGTGCAAGTGGGTTAGGTGCACTCTATGTGATGGCTTTGGGCTATTTTATGTCCAAAAGAAGAGAGGTTGCATGCCCTGAGATCTCTTTATGACCAAGAGATAATGTGCCGTCTTAAAGTAGATGAGAAGAGCTGGGGGGTTTATTTTGGAAATATGCCACTGATTGAAGCCAAAACCCCAAAGCAAGGACACCCTGAACATCCCCCAGTGGCCCAGGCATGTGGTCATTTCAATGTTTATTGATCAGTTGACCAAAGGACATCTGAAAGCTGAACCGACCAGAAAGAAAACCTTTGAGCAGGAAGCAAGAGGAACCCCTCTAAGTGATATAAGGAGTGTGTCGGGGTGCTTTGGACCCTGCTGGCTCCTGGCCCAGCTGTGTTCCTTATTTCAACGTCCCATGTCCCAAAAAGATGAAATGAAGCTTCTCTCTGTTGTTTCACGAGCTTGTTTATTATATCTTATCAAAGTTTCTGAGGCACAGACTGTGCTGTGGCCTCAAGGAACACAATGGCAGAATGGCAATGGCTACTAAAACCAGGTAGCTTTTATATCTATTATCAACCAGTTAGAAAGCTTTAAGTATCTTATTTTGTCCCCAAAAGCAGTGAATATCAACCTTATTGACATATCTCCTCTACACTAAATTCTATCTACCAATTAGGTAGACAACCCTGACATAGGAACTCACGTCAGAGAGAAAAAGGAAGAGAAGGAGAAGAGAGAAGAAGAAGAAGAAGCTGACACCCTAGAACCTCCATGTTGTCTCTATATTAATATATAGAGGAAAACCTAAAAACTACAACTACACACTCTGTGGTACACTAAAAAAAAATATTTTTATTTCTCTGGTACATTCAAGTTCTCACAAAAGTGAAGAGAGCCTCTCCAACTAGCTTAGGTCCCAGGCTAAGCTATTTTGAGGAGTTCTGGGCATAAAACAAACATCCAAAGGAGCAGGAAAAGTTCCCAGGATTTTCCTGGACTCCAACAGGAGTGTATACATTTGAACAGAGAAGCAGATCCTTATGTATTTTCCTTATTTTCTTCACCTTTTTTGAGTATAATTAGTATTAATGAGAGTCTTGGAGGGGATCTGTTACTGGCCCCCTTACTATTCTCTTTTGAGTAAAAGGACATTCTCATTCCTCTGCGTAGCCATTTTACCTCCCATGCTCTGACAATTACAGCAGACGCTTGTGCAAAGGCAGCAGAGTTTTCATCTTTTCCTGTGACATTGAGAATGTCAGCTCCTTTCAAGTTGTTCACGCTTTGAGGCCTCTGAAACCCAGCAATACATCTGGTTTTTGTTTTGCTTTTGAGGAAATTCCACTCCTTCTAGCCCAATTCCTTCAAAGAAGCTCTCCAAGGGGGATTTTCTGAAGTATCTCATTACTATGGGATGCTTCCACTAAAATAGGTCTTTCTAGCAATGGACCTTCCCTTGTTCCTGGCTAGAGAGAGGCATGACACAACCTTGGTCAATTCTATCTACTAAGACGTATTCAGTAAAACAGCAATTTCATTAGCACAGAGAGGATCTGTAAGCAATACACACTCAGCCATACCACCCCAGTCATGTAGATGATCCTGAAAACAATACCGGTTAAATACCGAAATTGCTACTTTGAGTCAAATTCAGAGATTCAGATAGAGTATTATCAATGTATAGGATAATAACAGCATATGTAAAAGCACATGTTAGAAGCTCTCTTAGCACCAGTTTATTCAGAAAGTTTATTTGCAACTTTGTATATCTCTCCTGAACCACTTCCTTGTTGCAGTTGTAAAAACAAGGCTGGATTTTCTCTGGTTGGGTTTTGTGACCCTGTTTATGGAAGAGTCCATAAACAGCCATGCTGGCACAACTCAGCAGATGACAAACTGTAGCCTAGTGGCAAGAAATGAGCTGTGGGCAGAGAGAAGAACCCCTTAAACATCTTCCTGCTAAGAAATGTGGAAATGCCTATGTAGAAAAGGAATGTTGACTCCCATATAAGAACAATGTGTAGAAGCAAGGCAAGAGACTGAACTGATTCTGAACTGAACTGAAAGATAATGGAATTCCATTTTGTGATTCCAGCTTGGGTTGTGTGGTATTCAGGACTTATTTTTAGAGAGGAGCTTTCTCTTTAGGAGAATATACATATCAGACCGCTAAGATGTTACTCAAATCTGAGTTCATGGAGACATCGTGAAATGATACAATGCTTTATGTTGGAAGGGACCTTAAAGCTCACCTAGTTCAAACCCTACCACCATGGGCAGAGATGTCTTTCACTAGACCAGAGCTCCATCCAGCCTGGCCTTGAACACTTCCAGGAATGGAGCATCCACAAATTTTCTGGACAACCTGTTCCAGTGCTTCACCACCCTCACAGAAAAGAATTTTTTCCTATTGTCTTATATAAACCTTCTCTCTTTTAGCTGGAATCCATTCCCCCTTGGTTCACCCCTTCTACTTTCATACACACTTAATTTTGTTGATTTAGCCTGAACCTCCTTGAGTTGAAACTCTTCACACAGGGACTGTCTTGTGAGAGCCCTGGTTTTGGTGGTTATTTCTTGGTGAAGATGTGTTATAAATAAATAGTGATATTGTACCAGGCATGAGGAGGGGTTGAAAAAGCTGGCTTTGAAAAGTATTAACAAATTATAAACTGTATTCAGAATTCAAAAATTTCCATCTTATAAATATTATTATAATTTAATATTGGCTATTATTTACTATTGTTTAAGATGATGCAGCATCATCATGTTAAAAAAGAACAAACAATTTTTGGGGTGGTCACAGCTCAGCCAGAAAACTCAACTTTTGATGAGTATCAGTTCTGCTGGAAAAATCAAATGGCAGTTACAGCTTTTTACAGCTAATCCTTGCCATGCTACCCCTTGTCACATCAGGCTGGTACTCTCACTCAGACCAACACAAGGCCAAAGCAGCAACAAGTCAGTGGACTTAGATCTGCTTGCAACTCGTGAGAGAGTGGAATTAGCACATCTCTGCCAGGAGCCTTAAGCTGTGTGGGAGCCATTGGCTGTGCAGCTGTGCTGCTGGAGGGCAGATGGCCTGTACAACACACCATAACTCTGTCTTTTCTTCCCCTGTCAAGTGCAGGGGGGACACAGGCCTTGAAGCTGCAGGGCTGCAGCACAGTCATTCTGTATACTGCCCAGGCAGAACAGGCAGGGGAACTGTGTTCTTCATCTGAATTCTTCCTCTTCTTTCTTGCTTATGGAATTTTACACCTAATTCCCAAGCATATGGGGTAAAACCTTATATCTTTCTATCTAATGGTGTTTAAATATCTTTAAAGGCATCATTTATGATATACCCTATAATTTTTCCTTTGTAATAATTTTGCAAAAATAAATATTAGCAATAGGGAGTGTGATCAAGGTTGATGGCATGTGAAAGATCAGAGTTAGGAAGGGAAAAAATGGGTAACCCACAGCAGCAAGGGGATTAGTTGCAAGTTCACTGTGCCTTTCCTTCAGCCTGAGTAAAACACATTACATAAAATACAGTCTCTTCACAGGCAAAACCAAGGTTTCTCTGAAGGATTCTGAAGGGATTAAATAGCCTACTCAGACATCTTGATGTCAGAAAAAAATATAAAGCATAAAGAATAAAAAAGTAAATTGCACATTTTAGCTGTTAGACATACTTAAAGACAGGAGAAAGTTATGTCTGTAGCAGTGAAATGTACCTGCAAAATTATTTGTAGAGTCCCTTCAAGAACCAGCAATGGTTGGCTATAAGGACTGTATTATTTGGCACAAACTGCTTAAAAAAAAATCTACTATTTAAGGATATGAAATCTGCCTATGCCCAATGTTCCTAAATGAGAAATTGCATCAATAGTATCACATTACTTGATACAATATGTGACTAAGAACAAAGATAGTTGAACAAATACTGTTGTAGCTTGATAGAGAAATATAATATTTACTTAATAAACACCTTATGTGTCGATTAAGAGCTCAACAGAAATAGATTTTAATGGTTCAAAAGAACACCTTTGTGTTTAAAATGTCTGTCAATACTGAAAATTGACTGTTGAAATTAAACAGAACCCAATTATAGCTGCTGTCACTGAGTGACTTCTAAATCAACATTGGTCATTCTATGATTAAAATTCTTACCCTATGAATATATATATATATATAGTATACATATATATATATATATATAGTATATGCAGGCTACTAAATACAGTTTTGTAGTCTAACCACCTTCAAAGAAATTTCTTATTGGAGAATTCCCTAAAATAAAGATTCTTCATTAAACTTTGCCATTATTTATCTGCAGGAAAGTTTCATTATTCAGCTGATGTATATATTACACTTTATGTGTTATTGTGGGTGGACCTTGGCTGGCTGCTAGCCCACCAAGCCTCTCTCATTTCTTTTCCTCCTCCTCAATGGGACAGAGGGAAAAAATAAGATCATATCTCATGGGTTGAGATAAAGGCAATTTAGTGAAGACTTAATCTCAACTTTCCAGCAACAGGTGATTCCACCCAATTCCTGGGAAGTAAGAGCTCAGTACACGCAGTGATTGCTTCAGAAGACGAACACCTTATAATTAATGCCTCTCACCCTCCTCCTTTCTCTTAGCTCTTATTACTGAGCATTGCACCATACAGTATGGACCCCTTGGTCAGCGTGGGTCAGCTGTCCTGGCTGTGTCTCCTCTCAACCCCTTGTCCACCCCCAGCCTGCTGGAGGAGGGGAGCAGAACGGTGCAGAGGCAGTGCTGATGCTGTGCCAGGGCAGCTCAGCAGTACCAAAACAGGAGTGTGCTACCAGCACTTTTCAGCTGCCATTGCAAAGCACAGCCCTGCAAGGTCTGCTGTGGGAGGCTGACTCCATCCTAGACAGACCCAGTACAATTACACTAAGCTGGGCTCCAGCTAAGCTTTGTATGCTGTAGCCAGGCTGGCTCTGCAGTGTAGATGAGATTAAAAGTGATTTTGCGGTTAAAGAAATGAGTGGTATAAAGAAATATAGATTGGGATAAATCCCTGCATATGCTCCTAAAAAATCTCTGTATATTCACTCTCCTTTTCTTAAACTAACATGGGCACAATATCCTCTTTCCTGTGCTTTAATTACCAGATTAGATGACAGACTGGGTGGCACAGGAGCTGACTTTTTGGTGTGTTGCTACACACAGAGAAGCACTATGGGGTGATGTTCCTCATTTAGGGCACCTCTGCACTGCTGTAGCAAAAGTTCTATAATTAATGTGATTAATTATATCAAAAGAATCATCTACAATTTTGAATAAAGTGGTTGAAAAAAACGTTGATTAAGAATGGGGCATTTTCACAGATTTAAGCTACAGGCTGACTTTTTCTTGTCCTTGTGCCCCATCCCATTCTTTGTCTCTTAATTTCCTTGGCTAAACCATATTTGTTTCTGTAAATTTAACTGTATAAATACAGACCACTGGCAAATCCATCTTCACAGCTACAAGAAATGTTACAGGTTATTTTGACCTGTAATATTTACATTCATACTTGCACGCAATATCAGGTCAACCCTTGTAACCACAAAAGTCTTGTTTCAAAGCACTAGAGGTTAAGGCACGACAAACTTTGTTATACCTGCCTACTTTCATTTGGGTTTTTTAAAGGCTTTCATCCACTAAAAGGAAAGAAACAGCTCTTTTTAATTAAATATGGAGTAAAAGTGATTGTGGTCTCAGGTTAATTTTATGATTTTGTTGGGCTTTTTACCTGAGAACAGAAAATGAGGGTGTTCTAAAATAAGAGAAGAAATCCACTTCTACATTATTTTTCCCACTGACTTTAAAAAAGCCTCTACTGCTTTTAAAGAAAAAAAGAGAAGTAGGAATTTTTAAAAAATCCAGATTTCAAAGCTAGTATAGTCATAGACCCACATGAGACATTTCAGTGTTGACAGTAATCAGAAAGAATCATCTTTAAAGCTGATTTCAAAGGTATCAGAAAAAATGCTTCTCTTTGAGGGAAAAATATAACTTGATAAAGCATCCTGGTAATACGAGTTGTTTCCATTAATATTGTTAAAAGCAGATTACAATACGCAACTGAAAATTAGCATCTGTCTGCTCTCTGAATTGACAGAGAAGGGTAAGGACTGCTAGGGCTGCTGGCCAAACAGGGATGCAGTTGTGGCTCCTAAACTTTTGCCACTTTGAGGTGAAGCATGGGCTGTAGGATGTACCAGAGAAGTGTTCCCACCCAAAGGATCATTTGTCTCTCATAAGGAAAATAATTCAGGTATATTTCCAAAAAGAGAAAACATCATTTTTAGACCTATGAGGGTTTTTAAAAAGAAAGACCATGTATAGTTTACTGATCGTACACCATGTCAACTCATATTACTTGTGTCTTCTTACTCATTCATGACCATGGGTTCAAACCAATAACTGTGGCTTGTACAGAATATACTGAAAAAGGCCCAGATGCAAAATTTTTGAGGGCAGGAGATACTGTCTGCAAACCTCTAGGTCCATCCCCAGAATATTCAGTTGGCCAAATATACAACAGCTTTCTGCTCCTGGCCATAAAGATTGCCATATAACCTTTATTAGTCAACCAGATGAGGGCTTTCATTTCTGGAACAGCAAAAAATGGTGGAGAAAACCCCATATTTGCATGGCTTTTCATCTTTTAAAACAAGAATTGTACCTTATTGCCGGCAGTGTTTACTTTTCTAAAGAACAACAGTGAACATATGGGCAGCTGCTGCTCAGGATGTTTCATGACACTACTGTGGTTTCTCAGTGCTACAGAAGCATCGTGGGCACCCCGTGGTCACAGGAATTTGTGAGGCCCTGCTCCTGGTTGTACAGTGCTTACTTATACATGCTATAATGGCGATTAGGGTACTGCAGAGGCAGGACTTTTGTGGTTACTAGAGGACATTTTAATAGGTAATTACTATGGTTCAAAGTTACATGTACAAGTTTGAGTTGTGTTGGTCCTGAACGAGAACTGTGCCTGGTTTTTTGGGTATTGATCATCATAAAGAAGCTGCCAAGGAAGTAATTGGGTTTTTACTGTGTTGATTCTGTGAGATTACACAAACTTTTTATGGAGTGATTAAAATATATGATAATCCATTATTTAATGATTATTAATTAATTAATATACTATGGTTTATTACATACATTATTTATTATTATAATGTATTATTATTAGAATTTATTATTTATTAATTATATATTAGATAGAGCTCCACAGTCTACAGTGCATCCATTTGAATAGCGGAGAAGTATTGTTTGTAGTTCCTTTTCTGAGGTGTATCATAATATTTTTCACTTGTTCTAAATATTGGATTGGTGCATAAAGGAGAAAAACTCACTTTTTCGATTAAATATGATAGGATTTTTAAATGTGGTTTTAAAGCAAAAATGTGTTTGAAAAAGTTATGCTGAACTTGCAATTTATTCTTAGTTTTGCTTCAGGAGTTGGATTTCGATAAGGGATGGATTTCTGCAAGAAATGACTTGACTTCCTTAAATGACGTGGATGTGAAAATTTTGCCTATTAGGTCTAGCACCTAATTTTCTTAAATTTCTTCTTAAATTTGCATACTAAATAATGCCATAGAAAACATGTCAACATTTTCTAGTTAGCAGCAAATGATGATCAATGGTTCTATGATAATTAGTATGGCTGACAGTCAATCAAAGTGATGAAAAAAAAAACTCTGATCAAAAGACCTTTTCTTCTGTGCATTGTAAATTAGCATAAACATAGCTATCCCTTCATAATGCCAGTTAATCAGAAAACACTACTTTGGCATGAAAAGAATTCTTATATGGTTAAAGGACAATGAATTCAATCCACTGCTGTATTAATAGTTTTTTTTCTGATTTCTTTGATTTAGATAATTAAAAAATAAAAAAGCTTTTCTTCAGGTGGGGAAGTTTGCATTGCTTGTTTTTAATGGCTGGGAAAGTGTGTAAGCCGGCTGAACAATTGTTCATGAACCAAAAAAGGTTAGTGAGCTCTTAGGAGCCTATGTCAAGAGAGAAAATAGGTTAACTTAAAAACACTCACTCCTTGCTTCTATCCCCGGATGTCTGGGAAACTGTGGAAATGGAGCTTTGACAGATGCCATGGACAGCACATTTTTACCTTCTATCTATCTGTCTTTTCAGCATAGCACCTGTGACTTTGATTTATTTAGCTTCACTTCTATTAGCGGGATGACTCACGATTTTTTTAAGTACTCACATGATTGAGTCCTGCTGTCTAACAATAGTTTGATCCTATATAACAATAATAAAGAAAAATACTGAAGACAAAACCTTGTTACAAGATCCAATTTGGTATGAATTTTTCTTCTAAGTCTGAGGGGATGGATCTTTTATAAACAGTCCTCATTTAGGACATTTATGTTTAAGGATTAGAGTTATGCTCTTAAGAGCTAAGAACATTAAGCATGGTGAAAGCTTTTCTTGACCTCTATTAATATTCAGCGCATCCCAGCCCATAATTAAGGTACTGCAATACACAGACAGATGCACAGATATTTAATGGATAATCCCCATTTTTGAATACCAAAGTATTTATTTCCCTTTCATTATTATTTGCTCATCACATGAGCTACCATACATATAAATAACTCCATCTCTCTCCCTCCCAGCTTTTGTAGTCATTACATGTTGTGGTTTTTTTGGGTTTCAATAAAATACCTGTACTCCACTGTGAATGTTTGGTACTTGAAGGCTGACCTTAGCAGCAGTGAAGTCCTGTTCTAAAATGTCAGGTGTCAGTTATGAGTGAAGTTAAGAAAGAAAACGGGTCTGTGTCCTGGAAAATTCCTTTCACTAACTGCATACTTTGCTGCATTTTCACGTTAGAGATGGGGATACACAAGCAACAATAATATTTGATTTTTTAAAAATATTTGTTTTTATTTTATTTAGAAATTATGTGGTTGGGTATGGTCAAGTTTTCATTTCATTTCTTTGATTCTTTTTGCTTATCATCAGCTTATCATGTTTTTTTCCTTGCTTGGAAACTGGTGTGTAACTGAGTAGATAATGAGCAAGTAGATAAGAAGCAAGTTTTTTTCTCTTAACGAATATACTGCACACTTTGAACTTTTCTTTATGCCAATGACTGTATGGGGAGTGCAGATCCTATGAGCTCTGTGCTTCTATATGTCATTGTAGTTAGTTGGCTTCATGCCTGAAAATTGTGAAAATGGTTTACAAAGCAGAGCAAAAATTATTTTATCCTCTGAACATGATTTCAGAAGCGTAATTTACCAGCAATTAAAACCCCCCAAAATGTAAACTGAATTACTCTTCTCTTGGGATTCTTAACACCATTTAATTTATGTTTGTTTTATCCTTTGGCATTTTATCTTCTAATAAGCCTTCGAGGGAGAATGCAGTATTAGATTTCTATTTAAAGGAAAGGACAAATAGAAGCAGAGTAAGTACACTCTAATGGCCAAAATTATTCAAGATTTTTGGCTTCAGCAGCATGCAAATAAACATCTGTATTTACTGTGTTGGAAAGGTTTGTTTGCTTTACAAAAGCATTTGCTAGAGATTTGTTTACAGGTAATATTATTTACTATCTCTTCTCCATTTGAGTAGATATAAATTTCCTAGGGTTATCTATTTGTGGAGCACCAGCTGTGTCACCACAATTCCGAGTCATCTTTCAGTATTTCTATATTCTGATACTTTGAATATTTTCATAATGGAGAAGCTGGCATTAAACTTAAATTCTTCTAGTTGCTCATTTATCAGGTCTTCCATATGTGACCCACACAGTTTATTGACTTGGTCATCTGATGGTGAAAAGTAAATAACCAAAACAGCACTGAAACCACCGCTGAAAAAACAGAAAAAAACAGACTTGTTTTTCTAATAGTCTGTTGCCTTTTTCTAAATTAACACATCTCTTAACTGCCTTTCCATTACTCTCTCTCAACAGAGAAGAGATATAAGCTGCTATCAATAAGCACAGTCTCACCGTGAAAGTGTTTGCAGTGTCATTAGTTTAGAAGGGTTTGCACTTTGTTGTACATTCTTTATACATTTGTTGTCCAGGAAGTCTTCCATCATCCCCACATCACCATAGGTGAATCAGAGCTTAAGTCAGTCCAGCAGTTCACCTACCTGGGAAGTATCATTTCTTCAGACGGTAAGATTGACAATGAGATAGACAACAGGCTAGCAAAGGCATACAGTGCCTTTGGAAAACTCCACAACAGAGTCTGGTCCAACAAACACCTGAAGAAAAGTACAAAGATTAGTGTCTACAGAGCCATTGTACTGTCTACTCTTTTATATGGGTCTGAATCATGGGTCATCTATCGCCACCACCTGCGGCTCCTCGAACGCTTCCATCAGCGCTGCCTCCATTTAATCCTAAACATCCACTGGTCTGATTACATGACCAATGTGTCTGTTCTTGAACAGGCAGGGGTCACCAGTACCGAGGCCATGCTGATGAGAACGCAGCTGCACTGGGCAGGGCACGTCTCCAGGATGGAGGATCACCGCCTCCCGAAGATTGTGCTCTATGGTGAACTCGCCACCGGCTGCCGCAAGAGAGGAGCCCCGAAGAAGAGATTCAAGGACATCCTGAAACAACACCTCAGCCTTGGCCATATTGACTGCCACCAATGGTCCACTCTGGCCTCCAATCGGGATTCATGGAGACACACCATTCACGACGCTGCTGCTTCCTTTGAGAACGCACGCAGAGTCAGTCTTGAGGAGAAGAGACAGCGCAGAAAGAACCATTCCTCACCAGTATCGCCAAAGCAGACTTTCCAGTGTGCTTTTTGTGACCGGATTTGCCTATCCCGTATTGGTCTTTTTAGCCACCAGCGCGCTTGCAGCAAGCGTGGGTAGTGCCCTTCCCAAATCTTCGTTCACGAAGCCTAGCCATGATGATGATGATGATTCTCTCTTCTGTTTTAAACTGTCTTCTCTTTAGAGACATATTCTGAAGTGAAGACTTGGAAGACTGAAACAAGCTCATTAAAGCCCCTAGTCTGCAAATACTTGCTTGGTAGGCATCTATGACTTGCTCTGTTTTCTGCCAATAGGAGAGTGAAGCATTTCCATAAATGTTCAGTTGGGGTTTCCAGCCTGAACTCACTTCAACACGCTCCATGCTGGAGTCTGACTTCATTAAGCATTAGCTGGCAGTATAGATATGGAGAATTTCTTGGCCCCAAATATATGTTCTATGAAGGAGGGTGCTGCTAGGTTGGTTTGCAAACATATGTGCTTTTAAATGACTGTGTAAAGATCACTGGCTATAAACTCCTTCTGTTTTTGTGACATACCTCATAAGACCCTTCCCACGTGCTTCCTATGCAGCCACATGATATCCAGAGGTGTATGGGCCACGCTGTGTGCATCTCCCATCCAGGGGGAGGGAGCACAGCTTCCACCCCACCCAGGGTCAGGAGTTCCTCTGGGTGTGTGAATGGGAGTAGGCTGGCACTGATGTACTGTTTAAATTTGAGCTTGAGTCTGAGCTCTTGCTTGGACTGCGCTCAAAATACAACCAGAATTAATTTTCTGTGCCTTTGAGGAAATTTACCTAAAATGGTGCCTATTTACTGGCTCATTCATTATGCTTATCTCGGAAGGGGCTCATATGGCCACTTAGGGCCTGGAATGAGAAAAGATTCTGCCGATACAGAACAGCAGTTGGGATTTGGGTGCATTTCCCCAAGTGGCTAGAGGATTTCTCTGATACTGCTTAATGTGTTTTTCTCAAAAGAGGAACAAAACTAATTGTTGAGACCTTTGTGTCCTAGGGGATGTGTCATGGACAGAGAAAAATATTCTTCACAGCCATTACCTTCTCGTAGTTATTTCTTGCCAGACCCTCAAGGATAAGCTGTCAGTGTCCGTATACAACAGATTATATAAGATCATCATTTTCCACTCCATATAAGATGTTACTGTGAAAGCTATATTCTGATATTAAATAAAAATACTTTGTACTATATTAAGTCTTTCATCCAAAGACATAAAAGGGCTCTCCAGCGTTATTATTCATGTTGAACAGAAGATTAAAATGAGCCATGCAAGGGTGAGGCAATCTGCCCAAGGTTACAGGGAGTCAGCAGTTGTTATCCCAGTCCAAGGCCTCTTCTGAAGTATAAGCAAAAACGGGTGTTTTTGTTGTGCGATTTAATGCAGAAAAAACATCTCCTTGCTGTGTAGCATTAACACAGCAGGAGGAGCCTACATGTCAGTAGTTGGGATCAGATTGCAAGATAGGGCTTTAATAAGCAGCTGTGGTGTAAATCCAGTGGACAGGTGCAAATATAATTGTTGGGCAGAAGTGTAGATAGGTTTTACAGAATACAAGACACAGATGCAGGCAAAATTTTTTCAGTGGTTATTTGCCAAAACTTGCAGACTGGGTCTAGGCAAAACTCTTTGCTTGTCTAGCTAAAATGTTTTGCACAATTTTTAGTAAATTCTTTTATTTTTGAGTGGTAAAATCAAATGCTCGTCTGAGGCTCATATTGTTTTCTGTATTCACCCAATATTTTGGATCACCAAACAGAAAAGAAAGATCTGTTATTTTTAGTAAAGTAGCTCAGGAAGAAAAGAAAAGACAGAAATTATACTTGGAAGTAAAAAAAAAATAATTTTAGTTTTAAAAAATCCAATAATTTTTGACAGATAACTGGTAGATGGATTGTACATGATGCAAATAGGTTTATAATATTTACAGGTATACTTTGAGCAACATTGTTAGTACAGTGGAATAATATCTCTGAATTCTCCTGGTCACAGGATATCAGTTTGGAAGATTATAATTGCCAAGAGGTTTATACACCCTTTTTTCTTCTTCTTTTTCCACTTCTTGCATGAAACTGAGGAGAGCTGACCCCAAATCCCTTTTCCTGTTCCTTTGCTGGCAAGGGGCCTTGTGTAGCTCAGGAAATTGCCACAGCTATCACCAGCAATGGTGGCTGGCACAGCCAGGGTAGCTCTGCACTGTGACCTTCCCTCTTCCCCTGGGTTTTGGGGAAGGAGGCTCAGTTTGGCAAGGTCAGGCTTCTTTGCGTGTGTGCCCCCTCTCCCCAGGCTGGCACTGTGCTCAGAAGGGAGCCATCCTCCTCTTCCCTCATACAGTTATGTCCACACACATTAGTTGACTTACCTGAATGGCTGTCTTGGTAATTTACAGTGACTTTCTGGGTTTGAGAAATGTATGCCACATAGCATGCTAATCTACCATTTTAATGTGAGTGATGAATTAGGCTTTCAGTCTCACTCTACTGGCTGGAAAAAGACCTTTCTCATGCACTCAGTGCATTTCTCTATACCTAGCCTTTCAAAGAACCTCCATTTAGAACATTTCCATAATTCTGAGGTTTTTACAGTAGTGGAATTTTAAGACCTTTGCAAAGCTTTTTCACCAGCCATCACATGTCCTATATTTCAAGATAATACATCAACTTTTTTATGAAGTAATAATCTTAGTACCATAATAGCTACAAAATACATGGAGATATTTCTAGAGAAGCAAACAAATAAAAAAATAAAACTTCTTTTTAATGTTAGAGAATGGCTTCTGGCATACACACCTTTCTTCTACAATATTAATTTTTACTAACAGTACTTTAGTAAACAGTTACTTTACTAACAGTAGATACCAAGACTCATCAACACAGGGACTTGAATGCTTGTTATAGCTGTAGAAATGAAATTGCAGCATTTAGACACTGTTCAGATTAAAATTTGGTGAACTACTGATTAACTTACGTCATGTAACTGGTACATTTATATTCCTGCCATGAAATCCAACTATCCTCCTCCTTCAGATGCTATGCTTGACTTGTCTGACCTTTTGGATGACTGTCTGTGCACCCATCTGCAACTTCTGCCTTTCATTGTGCTAAAGAGAGTTTAAATAAATAATATTTTTACTGAAGAATCTGAATAGTATGGAAACAAATATCTTCAGTAGTTTTGTAGAATAGTTATATATAGCACAGAGAGACAACTTTTTATTATCAAGTGATGACCTTGCTTAGTAGTACTCCTTGTGTTAGCTTAAGTTACTTTTTAATACTCTCACTACCACTGCAGCCTTCGTCAGTGTCCTTTGCCTAGCAAGCAGTACAGAAAGTAATGACAAATCTCAACAAACCGCATGAGCTGAGCAAAACCTGCCCTGATCATTTCATTCCTGTTATTAGCCCTCATGGTCTAGCACATGCTGATGTGCTTATGTTAGGCTTCATGGACATGAGGACGTTGTCTCCCCTTTATTTTCCCATTTTCCATTTATGACTTAGTTTTTACAGCCTATGGACTCATCAGGCCAGGGATCACCACACGACATACGTGAAGAACAGCCCAAGTACTTGAAGAAGCACAGCTGTGTGAGTTGATTAGGAGATCATATAGTCCTGCTAATGCAATTAGAGTGCACAGACTCACATCAGGTTTAGATCTTTTAGCCTTGTGTCTGGATGTCTCTGGGTGGTGCTGCACTGCTTTGCTTTGCCTTTCCAATGTTCATCTGAATAGCACAGATGTGATCATGATGCATAACAAAATGTTGACCTAGCAACTGAGCAGGTATGATTAGTAGGGCTTTTTTAAAAGAATGTGGTTCAGTGCAAAATGGAAGCACAATTACTCCTTAAATTAACAGAACTTCCAACATGCAAAAAGAGATTATTCTATGTAACACTGTACCTATAATACAATCTTTTTGCCGAGGACCTTGCCATATAGGAGCCCAGTCCTGAAAACTGTACTGGAGAAGATACTTAATGCTGGTCATAAATATTAGGGATGGGCTGTACACAGACAACATTGCAAATGACAGTATATTAAAAATCATGCTTTTCATTTTTACATTTTCTTACTGGAAAGAAAGAACAATGACATTGCCTATTGATATAATGAGGTTTTACAAGCCAGTATTTATTACTATACACTACAGTGCATTAGCTGTATACAGGAATGAACCATGAGGCATTTGTCATTAGACTACTCCTTGCTTTACAGATTTGAATGCCTCGAACATTTATCTAGAAGTTACCTAAGTATGCTCCAAGAATCTAATCCCTGAAGGTGAGGTGAAAAGAGCTTTCTGTTAGACGTCATTCAGCCAGAGTTGCAGAATGAAGGGTGACAGCATCATGTGAGAGCCATTCACCCGAACTGTCATTTTACATTACCAGGAGGAAAAAGATTTAAACATCCACTTTATATATGTGATTGTTTCCTTATCTTTTTTCTCTTCTCTCTTGACCCTTCTGGAATATATTTTCAACACTGTTTCTTTGGGGCAAAGCCTTAGCACCCTGTAGGTTTTCAGTTAGACACTCTGGTTTGCACTTGTGACCCAGCTGAGTGAACTGTGAATATGTAACTAGATAAACGTCTGAGTCCTCACTAAATAACAGCTGTTCTCCACTAGCACAATGCCAGTTACAGAAACAGAATTGCTGCAGGTTTGTACTGAAATTTATGTTGGAAGAAAATTGATCTGAAAATTACTCATGCCAATACCTTACCTATCAGAATAAAACAAATTATATTAAATCTGTTGGTGTGTGACTTACATCCCATTCCTCTCTCTCCAGCCTGCAGAGAGGAATGCAATTCAGACTGTAGAGAGAATGCAATTTCAAAAATCTTCTGGAGTTATATAGTTTTGCTTATTTCTTGCACAAAGCACAATCATGTGGCTGGTGATGATACCAATGCCTCTTTTTTGGCATTTAATAATCCATGATTTGGAGAAGAATGCTTCGTTTGAGAGCGTGGGTCCAGAAAAAAGACCTCTTACCCCTTTCCAGCCTGTGCTACCCCCTCCATTATGTACATCTCACCACATCTGTTTTTTTAGTGAGGTAGTCATTCTAGATGAACCCTCTCTGGTAGTATATAAGTTGAAATGTAAATTGCAAGAGCTGCTGTGCACCATGCAGATGTTCTGAACATGTATGTTGTGACATGAAGATGATTTAGTGAATTTTTATCAAGAATGCTTAAAAATGTCTTTTAATACCACTTCTCAAGTTGTGCACAATTTTACAAAGTAAAATTATTGTAGCTTTCAATATGTATAATAGTTTGCAAAATGAAAGCTGCAGATTATACTTTAGTCACTGGGGGGTTCTAAATAAACAGCTTTGACCAAACTAGGAAATTCTGATTTAAGTCTGAAAATCATTTCTGAGTTAGATCATATCCCTGACCATTTACAGAGAGCAAAACTGCTTTCTGACTTCAGATACACCATGGTGAAGGACCAGCTCAGAGGGGTGCAGTGAAAGAATGAGAAACAATGGATGCAAATCACTGCCAGGCATAAATAACAAGTTCTTTGCCTTAAAGGCAGTCAAACAGGAGGGCAGGTTACACAGAGAGCTCATGGAATCTCCATTCTTTCAGGCATTCATAATGTGACTGGAAAACCCCCTGAGCAACCTGATATAACTTCAAAGTTGCCCCAGTTAGAACAAGACGATGTCCATTAGGCCTTTCCTACTGGCATTATTTTATGGTTCCATTATTTTTACTTTTCTTCTAAACAGAATTTTGAATTTTGGCAGATATCTCCATTTAGCTCCCATTCAAAATTGAACACCTCATGTACACAAAAATGTGCACCTTGCTGTGCTTGTGCATGGTTCATATGTGCAAGGTCACTGAATGGAGAAGGGTTAGGTTGTAGCTGAGGAAAATTTGGATTCTGCTGGGGTTTCTTTGAGCACAGAGCTGCCAGTTCATACTCTGCTGCACTTCAGCATGGCAGGTCCCATCTGCCAGGGCAATGAACCTTCGGGAAACCTGAGTTACGGAGCATGAAATTCACTGAAGAGTTGTGTCTGGCATACAGGATCCTTAGATGAACATGGGGAGAATTAGGTATTAGCACTGTGCTGTAAGCTCAAGCCAGGGAGCCATACTCAGCCTGCCAGAATGAGGCACATGCTCCTCTTGTGACTGGTACCATAGAGGGAGGCTCAAGAAGTAGCATTGAGTCTCTTGCTGAATGCAGATTGCACAAGCCAGTTTGCTCTGGCTGTGTTTCACATGGAAATGTGTTCCTCTTAGCTGATCCCAAATATTTAGTTCAGTGGCTGGGTTCACTCTGGAGCAGCTCTGCAGCCTCTGTCACTGAAGAGTGGTGTTCTGTAAAGTGCTTTGCCTCAGTTACCCTGGTTAAGATATTTAGAAGAGTTCTGCAGGTATGGAAGCTGAACTTCTTCTCTGAAGCTTCCATTTGGCACAGGAGAAATGACAGTTTTTTCAGGAGAATTTATATTTATGTTTGGTGTCATCATGGATTTATTCTCTGCTAAAGTCTCATTGTAGCTAATTCTCATTGTATCCTTACTTGACTCCGACTATTCCTATATCTCATGAGCAATATGGGATGTGGAGAGGTTCCACACAGGTATACTTCATTTCTTTTCTCCCATACCTCCCAACAGCTTTGAAATTTAGGGGTATCAATTGCACATCGTCTTGCATGTGTCCTCTTTCTTTTTTGAAGTTAAAAATAGTGGCAATTTAATCGCAGAATGTATTTGTACTAAGATGAGATATTAAATATGTCAATGCATTTTATTTTCAGTGTTTTGTTCAGAAACATATTCCATGACCCAGTATGATATCTGAACCCAGTATGATATATGTAAAAGTATATATATGAATATATAAAATAGCCTTTAGATTAGATAAATATTTTATAAATGGTTTTTCTCATTTTCAAATAATTTGAAGAAATTTTTTGTCTAATTTTGCTTTCAGATTGCTATTTAACTATAAATCTAAAACAGATATGAAAATCATATATGTTCTTATTTTTAGTTAAAACTACAGTTTTTTCATGAGATTCTTTGGTCTGTGTTAGATTGCAAACTCCTTGGGTGGGAACTGTTGTCAGTAATGTCACAAAAAAGCTCTAATGGGACTTTGGGTAGACTCTTTACAATAGGAACAGTATTAAATAATGCCTGTATTTTTTAAACGAGACTTAGAGTGGTGATGGTGGCTTTTTTGTGCTTCTTAAAATGATCTGTTCTTCATCGTTCTACTCTGTGTGTGTATTCAGAACTGAATTGTAGAACTTTCCTTTTAATAAGAATCATTCTTTTGGAAACCTCTTACCCTTCCAGTGATACTGATAGTGGTGATGCCTTGCAGTATAACAAGAACATTGGTCTGTCTGGTGTCACGGGCAAAGTTATTTAATGAAGTTGTGAATGTTGAAATCTTGCTGATAAATTATCACAATGAACACAGCTTGCTTTTCAAACTCCAGATTTTATTTACAGGGCTAACAATAATAGCTGTCCCTCTGACTATGATATTCTTCATCTGTGATCACTGAGAAGCAATAAACATGGGCAAGAGGCATCTTTTGAAATATTATAGGATTCAAAGTATGAGACACATGCTAGAGTTCATTCTGTAACTCTTCACAACTCTGTAAATCAGGTGATGAAATACTGTGTGCTTTCAATACAGTGCTGCATAGCTTGCTGAAAACAAACCATGGCAACAAATTCTTTTTAGATTGTTATTGCTCAGTTGTGAATCTATTTGTCATTCCCACTATTGCCCAAGAAAAGTAGGACTCTTCTAAAGACATTGCATGTCTTCAGGTAGAAATTTGACAAGGCATTCATTGGTCCTTCAGGAAGTGTAAGAAGATTTCTGGTAAGGATGAATGAAAAGAGAATTATTTCAATATTGAAGATAAAGACCTTGCTACTTGGGTAGTATCCGTAATATCACAGTTTCTTAATGAACTCTCTTTCCTTCCCCTTTGTGTATCTTGCCAGAGAAATCAAAGAAATCAGTTTATTCTGTGCTTCATTGTCTCTTAGAATAAAGAGTTAACTAAATACAAGTACTGAAAGGTTCTTTGAGATTTACCAATAAAATGCTCTGGAGAAAGGTGATGTTTATTAATAAATAACAACAGTCAAGAATAGGGATGTTGGTGTAATGGGTGAGTAAGCAAAATAATCTGTAATTTTGCATGTATTTTGTCTAGGAATTCCAGAAGGGAATGTGCCCAAAGAAATCTGTGATAGGCTGTTGCTATTTGTGTTTTTGGTCTTACTGGATCTTCAGCTGTTCAGGTTCACACATGAGCAAAGATCCTTGCACCGGTGGGAAAATGTATCCTGTTTCAGTAAGGGACAGACATCATTCCCCTTTCCTTCTCAATGTCATCCCATGTGGTCTGTATACTTCCACCCTTGAAGAGGGCTAAAATACTCACTGGCTTAAAAAGGGATAGTTTTGCTGCCTTTATTTACAATGACATTAAAGTCTTAAAAACTGTATAATATTTGTAATAACTGCTCCTGCTTAAAAATATGCTTCATCTGTTTATGAAATAATGAAGTGTGGTCTATATATTCATGGAAAGACGGTCTGGGTCTTGAAGTAGTTGTTTCTGCAGTAACCCTTTGGAAAACAGGATATATTAGGCCCTCCCACTACTTCTGGTCCTCCACCAAGTTCATTTAGGATTAGCTTCTATATCCAGCCACAGCACTACATTTTCATCTTATCTTGTGATCTTTGACCGTAGATGGTGGTTTTTTAAGCAGTGTATTACCTGTCTACCTCCTGCTCTGCCATAGCTGTTTGTTTGCTACACTCCTCTTAAAACTCAGGAGCTGTGTTGATGGGATTTTCAGGCAGCTTTGATGTTCTTTAGATGGGAATTTAGAGCACTGGCTTACTAGCAATGGCCTTTGATTTTGGAATGCTTCCTCTTCTTATCTAATAGATCTTTGAGGTGTTGGTCATCTTCAGGTTATGCAGCCTCTCTGCTTTCTCATCTTTCTTTTGAGGAACGTTTCAGGAAAGTTTCAGAAAGGAGAAAATTATTATTTTGGGTAGAGTTTCTTCAAAATTATCTTCTTTATGGAGTTTATAACAATGCATTGTTCATGGTGATGAAATTATGTGTCTCACATATTAAAAGATTAATTCTTTGCTGCCTGTACTCTAGGTGCCATGCTTTATGATTCTTTTGTGTGCTTCTCTGAAAACATCTCCAAGAGGAGCCATCAAGCGCAATCAAGCCCATGGTGTCTGTCTCTCTGCAGCAATAAAGAAGGATAGCACTTCATGTTTGTCATTCTAACAATGGACTTTTTATGACAGCATTTTGTCCTTAAAGACAAATCTGTACTGGACAGCAATTTTGTTTTAGCAGTATGGCTAAAGGATTAGATGACAGAATTAAATTTACTTAGAGACAAAAATCAGTATGAGCACCATAAGCTTGATACTTCAGTTAAGTTAGTGGACTGCTCCTCATTCTGTTCTATTAGAAGGTTTATGTGGGAAGGATATTTTATTAATGAAAATATGTTGGTTTTAACTTTTTCATAGTCTCATGCTAAAAGATTTGACTAGTTAAGTTTTCTGAAACCGGTGTATTTTTTTCAGAGAGAAAATTAGATCTTGAACATTTTGATGGCCAGCTAAAGGGGCTTCTATAGACTATTCCATAAAGGCTGCTGTTTTTTAAAAAAATAAGCCCCAAGAGTAGTAAATTAATCTTTACAGGATGATGTGTGTTCATCTGAGAATTTATTTTGGGAGCTGTAGAATGCATTTCCATATTTAAAGGGAGCATTTTTCTGTGGTATTACTAAGTTTCCTAATTTGTCCTTGCCATCTCAGGTAGCACCTAACAGAATGGAACAAGAGAGATATTATTTGGCAATGCAACACTGTGAGAATTTTCTTGCATTCAGTATTGTTTGACACAGTAAAACTTTTTTGGTATATATTCAGAGGAGAGTGATAACAGAATTTTGGAACCTCCTTTTCAGCGTGTGGTACAGAATACTGATAAGCTTTCTCAGTTTATTGGAATATTAACTTGAATTTTTCTAAATAATCTCTAGACTATGAATGTATGAACTGAAGTTGAACTGCTTTTGATAGTGAACTGTCCAACTCTTCAGTGTCTGTTCAGATATTCTTCAAATCTCCTGGGCTCCTGCGAGATTTTTGCCTGAAATCTCATGTTTTGCCTTCGGTTTGATGCATATTTCTTTTGCATTGCTCTTTATCAATAAGTATTCTGTTTCATCTGTTCATCCACAAGAGATCAGTGCTTTTTCTAACTCTTCCTCTCTAAAATTTAGGAAATTTGACCTAAAATAATCCAGATATCTAAAACTCTTGCACTGAGTCATGAACCTCATGAAAGCATGATTAATTTAAAGCAGACACCTATCCAGTGTTCTATGTTTATATTTTAAAAGTTGCCTCCATAAGGAAGAGTCATGGAGGTTAATACTTTTAATGTCTGTGATACTTTTATTGGAAGACTTCAGGGTGCAAGAGAGAAAGTAAAATGCAGAATTTAAGGAAACAAGAATTCTTTCCTCATTCATAATGGGAGAATGACACTTTGTTATGAACCTTGCTACTTGCTCAACTTTTGATGACATCAGAAAGCATTGGCTGATTTTAGGAGAACAGTCAGTTTTTCTATGAAAATGTTATAGATTGACTCATTTATTGATCTTAAATTCATCTTGGAGATAAACTGCTTCCATTGATACCCTGTGAAACATTCTTGTGAAGGCTTTAGCTAATTTAGTAGTAAATTAAATGCTAATCTTCTGAATACTTCTCTTGGAAGATTGATTCAAGTCCTAGCAGAATTTTTTATAACAAAGAAAATTTGTGGTTCTGAAATTCTTTAAAGATTATTCAAATTTTGCCATTCATATTGACCAGCCGTGTTAGCTCAAAGAGCCAACTCTGACTTCCTCTCCTTTCAGACAATATTTCAGAGAGAATTGTTTGATTTTGAGTCAAGAAGCAGTGGTGTCTCCCAGACTACACTCAAAAAAATACCAAGGCATAATAGAAGGATGTGCAATGAACCTTCCCTGAAATTTTCGTCTGTCAGGTGAGGTGACAGAACCATTGAGACTTCAGTTGAAAAAATTCCTGCAACATCTATCACATCAAATAAATATACCATTTGATGTTTTTCAGTCTATACTGGTTATTTTCTGCTTGGCCATTTTGTTGGTTTGGTTTTTTGGTTTTTTTCTTTTTTTGAGAGTACTCTCTGAGGTATTCTTTTCTAAATAATTAATAGGTTCTAGAGAATCATCCCATTATTCTGAATGATCTCTTTCTATATCTGTTGGCAAAACACACTGTGAAAACTGCATCACCTAACTCATTCTTGTGGTCCAACAGATAATTCTATTGACTGAATGTTACAAGCACTGTTTCTTTGTAAAGTGTGTGTTGCCTGGTTAAAGAAAGATTCTCCTTGGATTCTGCATGGGTTTCACAAAGGAGAAAAGTGTTTAGGGAGGGATGAATTTGGCAAACATATTCCACTGTGTGTCCTTTTACCTGAGGTGTTTTTATAGGCAGCTTATTAATGAATTGTATTTTTAGAAGGATAATTTTTAGAAGTAGTACATGCAAATTAGATTGTGTGTGTTATACACTGGGACAGGATGGGCCAGTTTCCCCTTATGTGGCTGATGCTACCAAAGTAGATGGACTTAGAGCAGTGCCAAACGGACCCACCTCTCTCATTCCACTGGCAAATGAAGATATGAGTCGGAACAGCCAGTAGATGTCAGTAAACACAAATCTGAATGAGAGAAGTCTGAAAATACTCTGCCTTTTGGGGAGTTTGGCTATTCAGTACTGAAGAGTGATTTACATGGATGGTGAAAGACCATCAAGTGTCTCATAAAGGACTTGATTATTACATTTCTTGTGTATTGGAAGTGTATGTTATAAGTCTTGTTTCTTTCTACCCATCTTTTCATGGGTAGAAGGAAGAATATTCAGTTTGTGCCTGCGAATTCAATTTAGCAGGTGGGCAAGATTACTCATTGGGCTCTTCCAGCTCAGGATACTCTATGATTCTATGATTCCAGTGCTTGACTTCGGTGACTGGGAACAGGGAAAAGGAACTGCAGCAGTAACTCCCAGGAGCTTACCGCTACCCAAACCTACACTGCTTTTTTCAGTCCTAGTCTTTCCTCTATGAAAAGACCACCAAGGGAAAAAACCATTTTAACCTACGTCACTTTGAGGTACTGATAGGCGTTATGGGAATACTTGCCTCTTAAATTGTTTCTTTTCACACTGAGCACTGACAGAATTTAAGGCCAGTTTTAACATCAGCGCCGCTGAAAACTGTGTTCAGAGACTCCAGCCTCTAATGCTTTTCCAGTTGCAGAGAGCGAACATCATCAGCAGTTCTTCTGCTCATAAGAGCATCTTAATGACTTTGATTATGAGAGAAATACTTTTCTAAAGGTTTTAAAGAGCAGCTGAAGGATTCAGCGTGGTAATGCATTTGTAGTACTTCCATCACACATTATTAATACACTAGGATAACTGTAGAATTAATTAATAATGGATTCAGGCCTTTCCCATGAGGAGAAATGCTATGCACTCTTTTAAATGGACCTGTCAGAGAAAGTAATGATGGTACCTGTCTTTTATATAGCACTCATGTGATTTGAGTAGGAACCATGATGGCAGGAGTCAGTCCTGGAGGCCTTACTCTCTTCTGTGGTCTCCACTTGAGTGAAAAAAAAGATGATTTTCAGCCCCTTTTAACTGAGTAATTGAAGCATGATCTTAGCTTTGAAATGCCCCATGCTGGAAGAGGAAAACTGGATGTCTCCCATGTCTGAGAGTGATTCTAATCATGAAGATGTTATCTTACAGACTAGTCTCAGCTGATCATAAAACACAGCTGTGGTTTAATACGTAATTTAAATTACTCCCTCATTGGGAAAAGGAAGGATTTATTGGGTTGGATTATGGATGTAGGTAGGGGCTCTTCAGCAGAGAGTGAGGTTTTCTGGGTTTTGGTGGCCTGAGATCACAGAATCACAGAATAAGCTGAGTTGGAAGGACGCACACAGATCACCAATTCTAGCTCCCAGCCCCGCACAGCACCATCCCCAAGAGTCACACCATGTGCCCAAGAGTATTGTTGGTGTAGCAGTGAATCCGGTACTTTAACTTAGGAGGGAAATAGGACATTGGCTACAACTTTCCCCTGTTTCTGGTAAATAAGCTATGGGCACTTAATTCTTTAATTTTGTTGGGGTTTTGCGTTACTGTGCTGAGATGTTTTGCCTTGTATTATGTACCGCACATGAAACTTGCATGATTAGTACAGGTCTCTCAATACTACTGTTCTATGTTGGCCATTGAGTGGAGTGGCTACTGAGCACTGATGTGTGATTGAGGCCTCTGAGCAGTGGACTAGGTCCTGTGAACTACAGGTAGATTTCTCCTGTGATGTTATAAGAAGCCATCCAACCATCCATCGATATGTGTTAAATGGCCGTGGGAAATGCAGAGGAAAGTCCATTTTTTCTTATTATTTTTGCTGCTTACAGCCTTTAAGGAGGTTATTTTAACTGTACATTGGATGTGCTTTAGTCACTTCAGGTAAAAGAAGAATGAAATAATTTTTTTATGTGACTTTTGAAGGACTTCACTTGTGATGTATGCATCTTTTACCTCCGTATGCCATCTCAGCTATCTTGGTCCTTTTTCTCATTCCTGCAACAAAACTAAAGCAAATCAAAAGTAATTTATTTAAAACAGATTATTTAGCTGCTTGCTTAAGGGTCATCAAAACAAATGGTAAAAAGCAAAAAAGCTCTAAGTCACAGCTTTGCTTTCACATAAATCTGAATCTTTTCTCCCAAGCTTTGGGAAATGTTGTTCAGCTCAGCTGCTTTTATGAACAACCCACAAACTGCAGATATTGTGATTTTTCCTTTTCAGAACTCTCTCAGGCTTCTGGTGATAGCCCCAGTCATCTTCATCACCACTCTTTTGTTTTTCTCTGCCTTCTTCCAAAAGAGAGGAAGAAAAAAAAAGGAAAAGTATTTGCTAGAGTAGATATAGTCAAGCAGCAATATTCTCCAATTAATAGCTCCAGGCACCATTCAATGAAAAGTCTTAATTTCTGATTTTGTTCTGTTTCCTGATATCTTCATCTACACTAGCCTCCTGTGCTTTAAAACCATTGGGCCACATAAACTGAGGTGCCTATGATGTATATTTGTTATGTCTAATGTAAGTATTTAAATGATGCAAGTACTCTTTTCCTTTCTCCTCATTGCATTTTTCTTTTGCCTGTATCTCTTACTTGTTGATTTGTTTTGATAGGATTCATGTGCCCTTTGCATATGTTTTTGTTAACATATGGTCGCAAAGATTTAAACTACATAAGAAAATGTCTATTTTCAGTCCATTAAGATTTACAATGAGAGAAAAGCCTGGCCGTAGGTTTTTCCATGAGTCACATTAGCCATACTAGAATTGAAATGTGCATGTTGACTTACATTCATGTGAAAGTAAAGGCAATTCCTTTTCCTCTGCTTCTAGATTTTCGTTCATCTTAAAAGGAAAAAAAAAAAAAGGTAAAAAATTATTACCTTTGTGTACATATATATGGGTTTTCTATTTACAATGAATCTTTTACCTGTAATTTTACAACAATCTGGTAGAAAAAAAAAAAAAAAAGAACAAAGGCCATGAAGCCTCACAACCAATTTTGTAAGGAGAAATCAAATACAGACTGCAAATTGAACTCACATAAATGAACACATGTCAGGTCGGATTGTGTTGGATCAACTGCACTGCTCGGAGTGAGCTGAATGCAATGCAAATGCCTTTGCTGCTTCTGTAGTACCCACTGCTAGTCAGATGGAAACGTGCCTCGTTGGGAGCCATACATCCTGAAGGTGGAATGAACAGACTGGGAACAAGGGTCATCCATTAGAGCTGCCGAAGAGAGCGAGGAGTAGATAGGAGTCTCAAATGATTGAATGGTGTGTGTGATTACAAAGCAATGAAAAGACATCCATGAAGATTACACTTCAGTCCAGGGAGGTCTGAAATAATGTTGCAGCATAAAGAACAAGTACAGTGTACTAAACGCAGTGAAGGTAAGAGAGACTAAATTCACAACAATGCTTTATAATTATGTACATAACTAAACCAGCAAACTAGCTAGTTCTGATTGGAAAAATATGTGTAGCTGAAGATTTGAAAGTGGCAAGTCAAAGGTAAGCCTATCAGTTTCTGAGTTTCCCTATAAATTACAGGCTTTTTATTTCAATTCTTTTTTTCTTTTTGCTGAAATTGATATTCTAATGGCATCACTGTAAATGGAAAAAAAAATTCTCTGTGTTTTGTTCAGGCACGAGGAAGCTGAAATCATTTCAGTATTTCAGCATTTCAGCAAAATACAACCTTTCTTCAAATTTGTGAGCATATTGTATACATTTTGCATCTGTTACAAAGTCACCTTTAGGATATATTCCTTACAAATCTACTGTTTTGACCATTTTTCAGTTCAAATAAGTACTTTTTCTTAGATTTAAACTGCTTGAATTCTTATCACTTGTTGCTCAAGCTATTTTCCCACTGAGACAACACGGTACACAAAAAAAGCAAGACATTCTTACTGCTAACACAGTGAAAATTATTTTTTTTCTCATGGTATATTTGCCCAAAGAGAAATAGAACCAAACTTCAGAAGAAATCAGGATTTTTTAAAAGAAGCAAGTCAATATGTGAATAAAAGATCCAGCCTCTTACTCAAGCACAGATGGTCCTGTTAGCCTTTTACTCTCCATGGGGTGCTCTGTTTATGCTGTAAGACTGGAATGCAAGTCAGCAGTGGAGCATGACCCAGCCAGCCTCCCTCCTAACAGGGACTGCATCCATGGGTTGCTCTCTGAACATGCAGCTGTAGAATGTACCTCACAATCTTCAACAGAAGCTGTGAAATGGTCTTGCCCTCTCCTGTGAGGCAGAGGTAGCTTGCACAGCATACAATAAGTGACTGAAGCCTGTTCGGGCTTGAACAGAAAGGGTACAGAAATTTACTTAAGACAACTTTCCCTGAATCCTACCACCTTTGCTGGAGGGTTTGAGTTCTGCAGTTGGCAGTAATATGCATAATGACATAATGAAGACCTGCCCCAGAAAGAGGGCCCTTCCTGAGGGGGTGATGCTCCACTATGTGCTGAACCACCTGTATAAGACATCATATGGTTTACCTTCAACACCCGAGCTATGACTGAATATAGCACTTGTTTATGGGCCTCTTTCACTCAGCACCTACGTCTTTCAGGCACTGAATACTGAGGGTTAGTCCTAACCTCAGAAAACCTTCCAGGAACCTGTTTATATAATTCTATCCAGGTGCTGCACAACAGCATTTCAGAGTCCTATATTTACATGTTTGGGTCTTTAACTAGTCTGAGAAAAACAAAATTAGCTGGAAGTGCAGCCATTTTAGTGGGTCAGTACATACGATCAAATTATTATTTATGTGCTTAATGTATCAATATTGCAACAGTTTCAGATAATTTAGTAAAACACTCTCCTTATTTTCCTCATCAACAACTGTCTTTATATGTGAACTATTTCAGTGTCCTTTTTTTGTCCTTAGTCCACGTTGAACCAATTATAAGTCTTCCAGTTTTTACTCTCAACATTGTGTTTCCAAACACTGTGTTTATCAATTTCTGCCTCTGTCTTCTGAATTCTCTCTCCTCCTTCTGAAATCTGCCTGTCACTGCCTTACTATGATTTCGGCAGCAATAGACATGGTATTCCAGCTGTGTCAGCACTAATTAGGCAGACCAGGTGGTTTTCTTCTGGACACATGTGAGCAGCATCGTCATGCTGTTAGTCCCTCTTTGTCCATAATCTGCTATTATTCTGCTACCATTGAGCAAACTATTACTCATTTATTGATATACTTCATATTTTTTGCCAAGCATGCTTGGGTTTCATATCTTGGATTTCATAGGATCAAATTCAGGCCATTCCTTGAAATGCCCAATACCACTGAGTTTTCGTCCTTCCTCTGGAATATCTGAAATTCTTGCCCCTTTTGTTGCATCATCCATTGAAAAAGACTGATATGGGTTTCAGGTGAAACCACACAGAGGTCTTTTTGGACAACCATTTAATTTTGACCAAACCCTATTTTAAGAGGTCTTTGGAAGAGCTTTTTTCAAGCAGAAAATGCCCCATTACGAGGATTTCATCTAGACCATGTTTTCTAAGTCTATGGGAGTGTCATACTGCTTTCTTCATATTATGGGTTGCTGTACACAAAGTTAACCTTAATGACCTACTTAAAGGTGGAATTTATGTTTAGGAAATAGAGAATTCAGTTGTTTTTTGGGGAGTTAGCAAAAAAATGCTCAGAGTGCTGCAGTACTAAGCCACAAATTGAATGTTCTATTTAAATCTTTCTGCAACAAATCTGCTGCAACCCAGAACCAGGACATGCATATTCCAAATCTTGTCATAGTCTGATTCACTCAGAAATTTTAAAACTTTTCTTTTTTTTTTGGAAGTCGAGAGAGTCATTTCAGTCATTTTAAATTTACTTATTCTGTAAGTATTTTAGGCACTCAGTGAAGCAAGTGCCAGGTTATTATCGTGGTGCAGACTATACCAAAATAGAAAAAATACTGAAGGCTGAAATTCTAATAAATCTATTTTCTTGAATGTACAGAAAACAGTGACACTTTCAGGAAGCAAATATTTTGAATAAAAAGTGAATTGAAAATATTTTAAGTATATCTAAAAATATATGTGAATATTCTTGGCTTGCTCTTTTTTTTTCCACAAGGCAAGTGTCAATAATTCCAGAACAGCATTTTCAGTACATCCTTCAGTCAGTGAGATCTGTGTGGCACAACAGAAGAGTTTAGCTGTAATTTGTAAGTAAGTCCAGCATAAAGCTGACAAAACCACCAGGTAGACTAGCAAATTGGCTGGAATTCCTGGATTCAGATCTCTGGATGAGGTAATGCTTTTTGGTTTGACAATCTATGCTGCAGAAATGACATTTTTTATTTCAGTGTATGCAGAGCTGTAGCTTTTATGTTTGCAGATTATTCTTACACTTGTCTCTTAAAACTGTTCTTTAATGATTTTTTTTTTGTCAGGTCTTTCTTCAATCAGTTTTACTGGAACTTGAAATGCAAATGTTTTGAGAGTTTTGAGAAACATTTTTTATCAAAGGGCATGAAGGTACATTCAGAAAGTTCATTCCTGGTTACATGCATCATTCATGAATTTTATTCACATATAATCTCCTATTTGTTTTGAAAGCTTGCTTCCAAATATTCCATTGTGTAGAAAATGGCCCAGAGCACATTCCTTTTACAAGTAGTACAGTCTTTTATAGGTCGCTTCTAATTTGGACACTTCACTGAACACAGCTGCCACAATTAGAGTCATATTTGTGATTTTCTTCATTGTATGGTACCAGTGTGAATGATACATAAACACAGCTGGCCTGAATGCAGATTTCTTCACATGATGATGCCCATCCTCAGCAGCAGTATCTCTGAGGCACTGACCCAAAGAGGCCAAATTAAAAATCAAATTAAGCTTCATAAATGCAACTTCATTACTATTCATGCTTTGAAGATTATGAACTGATATGATTTATATAAGAAAACTGACTGAGTGTCCCCAATTGAAGAAGTGCACAGGTCAGTAGAAGGTTTCCTCTTACCAAAAGAAATTTAGGCGCGAACAGTCCCCAGCTCCTCCAGATTTAAGTATTCTTTTGAAGGAGCATCATACCTAAAAGGATGATACTGTAAGAAAGTCTCCTTCCCCATGTGTGTGCTATTGAATAAAAATACCAATTTTCACTAAAATTACAAGAAAGTTCTGTTAAATTTATTTTAAAGTTGTTTATTTGTGCAGGCGCCAGACTCTACAGTGACCTGCAGGAATTACTTATTCCAGGAACTTAGTGTCTACAGATTTGTCTGCACATAGTGTCTATAGAATGTCTTTCCAAAATTGCAACAGGATTTGGAGCATGTTTAGAATAAAATTATTCTCCCATCAAAAGTGGTGGTGGGAGAGAGACTGAAAGGAGAATCAAGAGTAAGAAAGGTAGCAGTGGAGCAGAAGGAGTCGAACAATGAGCAAGTCACCAAATTTCTTAGTGAGCGAGGGAGATGAAGTGAATCTGGTCTGTGCTGTAACAGAGCTTGGGTTTTTTCCATAAAATGCCCTTTAATCTTCTCTGAAAGTTTCTGAATGGCACGAGGCAGCTCAGAGAGTTTCAGGCTCAAGACAAGTAAATTTTCCTTTGTGAACCTGGATTCTATACCTGCCATGAGTTCTATAGAAGAATACTAGATAAATCATATAAACCAGACCTCCACAAATGGACACTGATTGCATCTGCTCTTTTTTTCTGGGTGCTCAGCTGAATTCATTAACTCTTGGTTTATGCCCACTGGAGTGGAAACTTTATACTTGAATTTCCTAATGGCACAGCTCCTCACGTGCCAAATAGGAGGAGTTACAATACTATTTCAGTCAGAGAAGTGTTCAGAAAATAAACCAGTTAATGGATGTGAATCATTTGAGTATCACAGTGATTAGCACTGCTGAAAAGGCAGTGAGAATGCTGACTGTTACTGGAGCAAGGATGGTCAGGAGGCAGTAAATATGATGGAACAGAACCACATATCAACCCTGGAAGATGAAACAAAAGAGAAACTGAAGCTTGTCCAGCTGATTTTCAGCAGAGCACTCTTCCTTCTTGGGAACAAAATACAGCAGTGGTCCTGAGGGAAAAAACAGTGTGTGAATGTGTAATTACAAGCCTGTATCATAATGCATATACCCGAAGGGACTGGATTAATTTTGCACAGGCAACCTTTCTTCTGACATTGCTGAACTCTGAAATGCATGATTAGGAAGGGGGAGCAGAGGAACTGCTCTTTTGGTTGTTCTCCTGTGTTTAAAAAAAAAAAGCACTCAGTAACAGCTCTGAGGCATTTATTTATATGCCACAACATCCCTGATTGTTTCAGTCCTGGAGTTTTAGGTTTGTTAGTTTATTTTACTAATGCTGTAATATTTGTGCTTAATGTAGCAATGTATTCATTACTTCAACAACCTGAACTTCAGGTTAAACAGGTATTTAGCAGGTGAGAAACAATGTATGTAGGACAACTAGGAATAATGCAACAATTTTCTTCATAGTCTGCAGGGCCAAGCAGAATAAAATTTCTTGTTTAATATTCAAATCTGCAATGAGATATTCCTAGCAGCTCTTTCTCCAGTGACTCCTAGAGCTTGCTCAGAGACCCAAGATGCTCAGGAGTGGGAGGAGGCATTTATATTTCTCTTTGTCATGAGGTACTCTGTGAGGTTACTGTGTGGAGCAATGTGTATTCTCGTTAGGGGAGGCTGAATGTGAAGAACCTACAGCAGAACCTGTCTTCTGGCCTTGGTGTGCCCTTAGCTCTCTGCTCTGAGATCCTCCAGGGTTCTTTCCCAGCCAGTAATATCCATCCAGGATACTGTAAGAAGGTCATTGATGACTGTAAACATCCAGGTGACTAAGCCTGGATTTTAATTTACATCAATCTCTTACTGTGCCACCCTGTGCTTAAAATTCCAGATGATCCACAGCAGAGATTGGCTTCGAATTTGGTTTTCTTTTCTTTTCTTTTACCTGCTGTATGGATCCTATAGAGTAGCACTGTTAGCCTTGTCCAGTATTCTCCCCATCATACTCTGATGATCCACTGAGTTCAGTTCAAGATGTCATTCTTTTATACCTACACTTGAACTTTGGGCCAAATATTTAGCAAGAAAATAAAAATATGAATAAAAACACAGAGCACTTAATGTAATCACCTTGGTTTTGCAGACTTGTTCCTCTAGGGGAGGAAGACGTTTTTCTTTATTTTCAGTTCAGAATTAATTATGAAGTTTTTTCAATTTTTACCAATGTAGTGTTTTTAAAAAACAATTTAAGTCCCAATAAAGGTATTTGTTTTACAGTCAAGCTCATTACTAAGTCGGGGGTTTTTAGCTTTTAAGTTTAGCTTTTAATTTCAGTTATCATAATTTTTTTCCTTTTCAAGATACACTCTGGAGCATCTCCAGCAAGGAGAGCTGTAGAGTAAGTGTACAGCAATTGTAGCTCACACTGCTGCATGCTTTCTCTTAATGAAGAAAATGCGGTGTGATAGGAATTTCTTCCCATTATCTCATTTATATCTCTTATTTATAGCTCAGATTCCTCCATGATGAGAAAAACTTTCCTCAGATTAGCAGAATATCTAGCTGTTTCATATTCTCATCTTAATGTCCCTTGATTTGGCCTAGCTGCTGGAAGGTCATATTAAGAGCAATCTACCCGGAAAAGGAGAATGCCAGGTGGAGTTTTTGACATACTTCCATAAACAATACAGCTGTTCTATCCCACAGAGCAGTAGGTTCATATAGACTTTTTCCTTTCTGGTCGGCTCTAAGGTCATGCAATGCAATGTGTATCTAATGGAATAGATGCCTTTGAAATGTCTTGTGGAGAAGATGCTAAAATTATTAACATTTCAACAGAGGGATGGAGAGGAGCTCTGTGGTATCGAATGTGCCTCTGTGTTTTTCATTGTGCCCAGCCTTTGTCTAGCCTTGACACAATCTGGTTTCTCTTGAATGCATCTATATTTGGTTCAGAGATTTTTATGAAAAGTAGCATGTAATATTCTGTTTAAAAAATAATGCTGTCTGAAACTCTTATTTTAGGAAAATATTTTATATTTTTATGATCAGTGACATTTCAGCATTTAAATTTATTAATGGCAACTTTGTAAGATAGGAAAGCTTTATTGTTTCCTCTTAGGGATAGCAATGAAAGCAAAACGACATGGCAGTCAGGCTTGAATACTGAAGCAGAATGTGCTGAGGCATGTAGCAAGCTAAAGTTGTGACTAAAATCTGAATTCACTTTAGTAGTATAACATTGCCAAACAAGATCATATACTTAAACGATAAAAGCAAATTTGACTACAGTCTCATCTACTTCGTGATGTGCTGACTAAAAATGTATTTCAGGTGTTTGATGTCTGGATTAAAGACAAGGGCTCCTTTCATGAAAAAATGTTTCAGTCTTCCCAGCATAATCTTTCCAGCATGCTTCTGAAAAACCACTTTCCCGTGAGATTCTCCTGAAAACTAAGCACTCTTCCTAATGGTCATAGCTTCCTCTTTCTATCCTTTGTGCTTCTGCACATCTTTTTGCTGGTTTTGTGTGTGTGTGTGTGTGTGTGTGTGTGGTTAGTTGTTTGGGGTTTTCTCTGGAGGGGTAAGGTTTGTTTGGCTTTTTGCTTTTTCCATGTTTTAACTACTGGTCATGAACAGACCAACGGGCTTCGAAATAAACCATGGCTGTGATTACACTTTGGCTGCATGTACAGAGAAGCTATTGACATAAAATTTAGACTTGAAAGAATGGACCAGAAGTTGTGTTTATGGCATCTTTGACAAAAAAAAAAAAAAAGAGGAAGATCGTTATTTTACATCAGACCCCATGTTAAGAAAGTCTTATTATTGAGACAATCTCTCTAGGGCAATTTTTTCCCAGACAAAGGATGTGAGAATCCTGGAAAGACAAAGGTGAAGACTATTTTCAGTTTCCTTCTGATTAATATGAGTTTGATTTAAATCTGGAAAGTTGAGAGTCAGTGCCAATGCCAAAAATTGCAGCGATATTATTTTTTCTGTTTCACTGGGTACCCTTTGACTTCACATTTATGATTTCTAACTTCTGTTTTCACACTTCCACCTGAATTATTTTGTATATTTTGTTCTGCTCTAATAAATACAAATTGAAAAGAAGTGGAAAAGGGTTCATTCCAAGGCAATTATGCTTAATTTACTATTTTTTTGCAAAACAATGGTTCTTTGTTACCACTGACAGCAGTACCTGCTACTGAGAGCAGTAGTTAACAGGATCTGGTCATAAATCCCTTTTGGGGTATGATACTGGCCCAACGCCAGGCACCCATGAGAGCCACTCACTCACCCTCCTCTGCCACAGCTGGGCAGAGGTGGGAAAAGGAAAAAAAATAATGAAGGGTTCATGAGTTGAGATAAGGACCAGGAGAAAACACTTCACGGACAACACAGGCTTAACTTAAAGTTACAAGCTGAATTTATTGCTAAAAGGATCCCGGGAGGATAATGAGAAGTAAAATAAGAGCTTAGAGCACCTTCCCCCCCCAGCCCCTCCCTCCTTCCCACGGACAGCACAGGGAGACATGGCATGGGGGTTTGGTCAGTGCATCACAGAGATTTCCTTCTGCTGCTCCGGGAGAGGAGTCCTTCCCCTGGGAGGCCGTGGGGTCCCTCCCACGGGAGACAGCTCTCCATGAACTTCCCCGGCCTGGGCCCACTCTCACAAGCAGCAGCC
>VZRF01007452.1:272199-355830 GCA_013396875.1 Vireo altiloquus
GGATCCCCATGGGCTGTGGGTGGATCTCTGCATCCCCCATGGATCCCCACAGGCTGTGGGTGGATCTCTGAATCCCCCGTGGATCCCCACGGGCTATGGGTGGATCTCTGCATCCCCCACGGATCCCCAAGGCCTGCAGGGGCACAGCTGCCTCACCATGGTCTGCACCACGGCTGCAGAGGAACCTCAGCCCCAGCACCTGGAGCTCCTCCTCCCCTTCTTCTCCACTGACTTTGGTGTCGCCATGTTGTTGTCCCTCACATGTTCTCACCTCCTCCTCTTCTCTGACTAGAAGAAAAACTGTGTGACTTTGTTTTTCTTTTTAAATATGTCACCACAGGGGCGTTACCAACCTCTGCATGGGCCCAATTTTGGCCAGCAGCATGTCCATCTTTCAGAGCCATCAGAGATTGCCTCTGCCGGACATGATGGAAGCTTCCAGGAGCTTCTCACAGGAGCCTCTCTGTGGCCCCCCTGCTACCAAAAAGCAGGCCGAGCAAAATCAATACAAATGTCTCCTTACTGGGAGGGTTTCAGCCCCCATCCTTTGCCATTTGGAAGAGAACTCCTTCACCACCAGCCTGCACAAGACACTGGGAAGAGCTTATCTTAGTCTATCTTCTTGAAAAATTTTCCTTAACTTAACCTGATCTGCACTGAGAGGAAAGGAAAAGTCTAAGAGCTGAATTCTTCTTTTTACATCAATAGCAGAAAATGAGGAACAAACTGAGGTCATAGGTCCTTACCTGTTTCTCGAGTCTTGTTAATGTAGCCCTCTGTTCTGCAGGCAAAGCAAAACATAACTTCTGTTCTAGTATTGTTCCTATTTCTCTCACTGAGCGGACAGTAACAGTATTTTCCAATTATACTCAAGGACAGAAGTTTTTTTCCTTTTCTGAAAAGTGTTCTCATTTCTCTTCCTTCAGCATCTCCATTGGCTCAGCAATATTCTTTTTGAAAGGAGAAACAAACTTTGTGTACAATATTGCAGTTGAGAATGACAGAGTTATATAGCAAAGAACATTTTTGATCTCTTAGATGTGCATGCCACTTATGTATGTAGCTTCTTGTCTTAATTTTCTTGGGGTGAGTTCACAGACTGAAAGAAATTCAAGCTCAAAACTTCAGTGGCTTTTATAGCAAAGATACTTAAATTAGCAGGTTTATCACTTGATTTTGTGTTTGAGCGTCTTATTTTTGGTGTCATCAACAAAAAATACAGTACACCTTGGTAAAAGAAAGTATCATTAGGTTTAATGAGTGTAAGCAAGGCATAATATCAGAGATTTTTGAAAGAACAATAGACCTTTATATATAGATCTGATATATTCCCTTGTCGTACACTATGAAACGTTAACTGCTCAAGAATTCTGTCTCAGGCAGTAGGATAACCAGTATCTAGCCTTTATAGAGAGAATTTTTCATTTGTTTTTATCCTTTTGATATACAAGCTTCTAACCATGGCAAATATGCTCTGTAGCATAACTAGCAGGGTGAGAGCAAACTCTTTGTGTCTGATAACTCTGGAGTCTCTTAACCCTTTAAAAGCGTGTCACTTTATTTCATGTAGAATTTGCATCAGATCTCAGCTGACTACTGATAATTTAAGCAAATATATATATGCATATGAAGTCAGAAACTTGAGTTCTGGTCAAGTTGTCTCTTGACAACTGAAGCTTTCTCTGTGAGCTGTTATAATACCTTGTGGACTGCAATTTGGAGTATTTGTTGCTACTTCTTGATTTAAGGATGTGAAAAAGTGAGGCTATGATCCAGTCTGCCTAAATCCTGCCTACAATAGGATTAGAATGCTTTAACCCTGCTGAATCCTAGACACTGATCCAGCCTGCTTACTTAGTAAGGCTATTAAATCCAGGAGGCATTGAAATTCATTAGATGCCTCCCATGTAGTCTGAATGTTCCCTAGGCACCAACATTTTGTCCGTCTGTGTGCACAGAAGAGCCTTTCTTTCTGGGGAATTTAATGACAAAAGGTATATTGCAGTCTAAGATGAGGCAGAAGGGTACCTGAAGCAAGAAGCTCCAAATACTAGACTGTATGATATGTGTTTCTGGCTTCATCTTATTCGAAGAGAGTGCTGGGAAGGCAGAAAGAGGTGGGATCCGAGTTTCTGCCCTGGGTGATTTAATGAGAAATGCATAAATAAGTAAGTCTGCTCACAACTGAATGTTTTAACTATTAAGTTGGACTTGGGCTTTTCCAGCCCTTGCTCCCCTTCAGTGTTCTGGACACAGTGACACAGTATTTAAAGAGCTCTTGGTTGAGTAATCACTAGGCCACTTTTCTGAGACATGACCTCAACTCTGATCAGATAGCCTGGCATCCAGATCTTCACTTCTTTCACACATTTTTATTGCCAGTGTAGTTCTGTGAAGTGCCACCACTCTGTGGACTAAGTGAATGGAGCAGTGCAAAATTTTTCTGTAGTTTCCTGTGATCTCAGTTGAAAAGATGCACACATCATTTAAGCAGACAGCACTGATATCTGAAAATGCCTGAATTCTGAATATTGGCAGGAAAAAAGGAAAAATAGGTAAGCTAGGAAGACTGCATATACTTTTACAAGTCTTCAAAGGTATCTGACTCTCTCCACTGACTCGTAGAGAATCTGGGCAAGCTAAACTGCCTTCCCTCGCCAAACACGTAAAACTGAGATGATGCAATATCTAAATTTGAGCAGACTGGATAATACCCTGAAAAACAAAGTTCCATGGCCAGATGGTTGAATGAAATGGCATGAGTCTCCTGCGGTATGAATATTGCGAATGGCAAAATTTCATGTCACCCTTGCCAAGGAGAAATTTTGTATAATGAACCTTATTGCTGGAGGGAGAAGTTACGTGTACAACCTTTTCTCAGACTCTACATGAACTCCTTCATCCAGAAGGTGCAACAGCCTATTTATTCCTTCTGCATTGTTTTTTATGTACTCTTCTGTCTGAGCAATACGGCTTGAAAGCAAATTGTTTTGGTGAATCCAGATGCATTTCTATATTTCACCACCAATAGTTTATCATGATGTTCAAGAACAATGAGCAGCAGATCTGTATCTGGAATGTTTTGGTATATTACACTACCTCCACAAGCCAGTGGATTTTTAAATGTTATTCCTAGATAACTGCTAACCTAAGGTATAGAAGAGTATATGCTTATAAGTGTGAATGAGTCTCACATAGAGGGGGATCTGAATTTTTAGGAGGGTTGAGGAAGAAGGAGTAGTCATGTTTATTTTGGGGGGGGAGAAGAGTGCTTTGTTTTTCCCCATTGAACATCACGTTTTTCCTTCTGTTTTAACTGAAAAAGTCAATGGCCTTGAATTGTACATACCTTATCAAATTTGACCTATTTGAAAAGTCCCACTTGGGCTATGAAAATGCTTTCTCATAGAGGAGAATTTGGTGAAAGCATATCATAACCTACTGAACAGAGTCTGTTCAGATTCCTTAGGAGTCCTTGAATATTTGCCAGGGTCACCAAATGCACTGTCACTGACTTGAGCTGAGCTCACAGATGCTGCTTTCCTTGTGTTCAAATAATTTTTAAATTATTAAATATGGAGATCTTCCTTATGATGAGGAAGAGATTGGTCCTTTCTGTTCTCAGGTCCCTGGTAAAGACATTTCTTTTATCTGTGAATTGTTCTGTGCTGTTAAAAACATTTACCGTTTTTGTCCAGAGTTATCTGAATAGAAGTTGCCCTTCTGCAAGAGGACGAACAAAGATTTTGAGTTTGTATCAATTTTTATACAATTTTTCATTCAACCTGTGAGCATTTTATTGAAATATGTTTTTCATCCTAGCTCCATATAACAATAGTGTTTAGCTTTTAAGAAGGGAGATGCAAATTAATGTAAGTTTATAATGCATAGCATCCTCTAACACTTAAAAAATCCTTATACTGCCAATGTTTTTCAATCAGAAAAAAAGACTGGACTACTACTAATCTGCATACACCTTTCATTTTATGGGCTGATTACTCTAACCTTTAACAGGGAGTTCCTGTATCTTCTTTGAGGTTTGGCCTTGTCATGACATTAGGGAGAATCTGTACAAAAATTTCTACTTTAAAGTAGCATCACTCCTGTTCTTACACTTTTTTCCCTTAATGGTGGATATTATCTCAAAGGTTTTAACACTGTGTTTTCAAGGCACTTAACCACTCTGGTATAAAATATTTGACATCCCAGTTAGCTCTTGATCATTTGTTAATGTAAGATTTGGCAGGTTATGTAGCCCGAGACTGAACTTTAGGCCTCCTGAAGATTTTAATGTGTTTTTATGAAGGTGGAATGATCTTCTGATTACTGGTTAAAATAATTCTTTGTCTAGACACTTAAAATTAATGTTTTGCTAATTTTTTTACTTTTGTGTAAAGCACTGATGATGTTGCTATGAGCCTTTAAGTAATTCTTTGCATGAGTCCATTTCATCCTTAACCTTTTGATTTGTGATATAAATAAACCAAATTGACAGCCAGAGAGGAGTTATGAAAAAAAGTTCATTGAATAGCCAAGTCACCATTTCTGTGAAGACTTCTTAGGTCTGGTCAAGAGCTTTTCCAACAAAAAAATTCCATTTCTACCACTGAGGGTTAGGAGGAGGATCAGGGAAGGTTGCTGGAACATAGTGTTTTAAAGGGCTGAGTTGGTTTTGATGATCACCTTATCAGTGGTCCTGTTTCTTCCTCATACTTTGCCTGGAAGAAACCCTTCCCATCACTTCTCTGGTGTTCTGCTCAGAGGTGGTCTGAGCCTGAGAGATGCTTGGGGGGATGCAGGGTTTTTTCAGCTCTGCTAGTACCTTGAGGTGTCTGGGAATCAGGGCTTTGTGGAAACACATAGGACTGGGTCCTGCACACCCTGGCTGTGTGGTGCTGGATCAGGAGGCACTATAAACATGACAAATTAGTCAGAATTAGGTTATATGTAATTTAGGCAAGCTTTGTAGCCTTAGGTCAGCTTCATGCCAGCTCCATAAGGACAGGTGATATTAGCCTGCTAAAGCATTCATTTCTGTATATTTTATTACCAGGATGAATCCTTTATGTACTTTATTAATTTATATATTTATATTTCTAATTTGGGATTAACAGGAGCTGTAATGTTAAATTGTCAGTACATATTGTTTAGAGCGTTTCATAACTGGGGGTTCTACTTTTACCCTAATTTTTACAAGTCTGACTAAAGTGTAGTTCTTTCTCGCTCCCTGATAAGCGTTCTGAGAAAGCATCCCTATCCAGAAAGATTTATCCTTCCAATTTGAAATGCAACTTTTCTTAAATATTGACTTCGTCAACAGTATGGGAATTGTGAGTTCTGAATGTCTCTATTGATGATGTTCGTAAAATTAACTTCCTTTAAGGATGTCATGTCACTAGTTTTAAAAGTCTAAGTGCCTTTTTGGAAGAAGCAGAAGTTACTGTTCTGTGACAGCCTGAGAAATTCGGGGTATTCGTTTTTTTCTTTCCTTTATTTAATACCTTATAGCCATCCTGTTGTAGAATTACAGAGATGTGGCTCCAGCTGTGCTACTCAGCTTCTGTAAGCAGAACTAAAATTGCATATAAATGGTTTAATTGCCCTTCAGATTTTAATATTGCAAACTCAAGCTGTGACTTTTTTTTTTTAAATCTGTAAATATAGGACCTGCATTTATTAATGCTTTATGTGTAGTTGTTCTTATTTATGTTGTGGGTTGTGGGCAGAAAGATAAGGTGTGTACCTCAAAAGACCTACTTTTCGTGGATATAGCTCTTCAAAGCTGGTAATTGACACAATTTTCAGACCTAGGGTGACTCACTGGATTTTGATTAATGTTTAAAAAGAAGCCAACACTCATTAAATACAGAGTAACTGCTAACAAGCTACTATAAATGAACCCTAATGGAGGTTATTGAATTTCATTTTACATATCAGCAACAGCTGATCCCTTCAGAGAGTTCCTATTCAGCTCCTTACAGTACCAGGAACCTGCTATTTTTAAAATAAAACTGAGTGGTTGAATCTCAAATGTTTTTGGGAGTGGAGGCCTCCTGGTGCCACTGGGAAATAATTAGATATGGGCAAAATCAGGGATAATAAATTAGACAACATCTTGTGTCATATCATTGAATAGATTGGTTTTGGTTTGTGTTCAAAGAAAGTCTTCTCCAGATGAAAATGTGCAGTCAGGCTTATCCTTTATAGATGTTAGTCCTTCTCTGAAGCCCTAGATAAGCAGATAATATTTTTCTGTCTTGGGTGAAAGACGTTTTAGTTCTGGCTATGAAGAAATAATGTGCACATGCCCATACTTACATATTTATTTTGACAGGAAATTATTCTGACTGCTACAGACTACTGCTCTAATTTAATTTTCTCCTGAAGGGAAGGAAGGAGACAAACATCTACATTTTCTCTCTTTTACTGTTCCCTTAAAGTTGAATGAGTATTCAACCATGGAACTTCCTATTGCTAAATCAGCAAAAACCTGTTCAAAGTCTATGAAACTATGAATTTTTGTCATTTCATAGCCCAGAAGATATTATTATTCATTTAACATAATGGATAGATTACTTATGCTAAATAATCTAGACATCAGCCAGATGCCATCACAGACTTCACAAAATGGTGTAGTGAGCATAATATAGAGCTTCTATAATGGAAAAGCATATGTTTTTCAGTTTTATTGCCGGATGAGGAAAGTGTATTTAGCTCATCCTACCCTCTTTGGGGGCTGAGATAAAAGCATAGCCATTTTTCATGGAAAGAGACAAACATCTGAATGAATTATGACAACGTAGCAATTGGAGTTTTCTATTTGTAGTTCAACTGTGTCCCTAAGGACACAATAAACTCCACTCAGGGAATCATACCTTTTGCTTACAGTATCATTACATTTTTCATCTCTACATCTTCATTAAAATATAGAGTGGTAGCATACTCCTCCTATCAAAATGCTATTCAAATAAGTTGGATAGCTGTTAAAATAAAAGACTCTTCAACAAGACTGTAGCTGCTGTTATTAATAATACAATTTGCAATTGCGGGCTAAGGTTCATTCATGTCATGTATGTGAAAGGAATGGTGGCAGAATGGAAATTCAATGTAATCAGACATTTAGTGCTGTCTTATTTCTATGAGTCTATTTGACTTTCTCTTTTTTTCCTTTCTTCTTTGTCCATCTTTTTCTCCCTTCCTCTCTTTGTTATGGGTTCAGAAACAAGGCACTACAGGTAAGGTTTTTAATATACAAAACTCCTAACAATGCCTCCCTTCTAGACCTGTGTGTTATTTAGTAGCTTAGAAAAGACTCTAAACTACATGCAGCATTAATTTTACTTCTTATTCTAAATCACCACTCAGGTGATGGACAGGCTTCTTATCCTTAAATCTACATTTCTCTGCAGAAACCTAGGATCATAAAAGCAATAAAACCACGAGAAACTGATTATGCTCAAGAGGAGACCATCATTCCATATTCTTGGAGATAGTTTAAAACCTCCATCACACTGCAAGAAGAAAACTTGTTATGTGCTCCTCTCAATTGCTCTAGTTATGCAAAAATTCTGCAAAGAAAATCATCTCAAGTGCTTTCAGTGAGAAGACTTTAACTCCCAATAGGTGATTCCCTACAAAATGCACTGCTAAAGTGACAGGACAAAAGTCTTTTATTCCAAATAAGGGCTCTTTGGATACAGTCCAGTTTGAGTAAACACAGTTCTGTCTATCATTCTCATTCTAAACTCTGGGTACTGTGAGTCTCATTTGTGCTTATGATGAAAGATTAGCAGATCAAAAGAAAGATCTGCACGGACACACACAGAGAATATTTTATATTGTAAACTGCTCAGTAACAGTTGTTTTGTGATCTTGACACAAAGTCAAGTTTGATGACACTAGATTAGCAAAGGAGATAAAAAGAAATGAGTAATAAATATCATTCTTGTTTTATTTTCATCTGAAGGTGTTTGTCATGTGAATATGCTATTCGCTTATACAGAAATAAGTGTTAGGCCAAATAGTGTTAGGACAATTCACTTATCAGACTCTTCAACAAGGCAACATTTCTCCTTGTTTTCTGCTCCTCTTTGCGGATCTCCCTGTGCTTAATTGCTTTCATAGAAAACCGCCTAAAGCTCTTAATTTAACAAATTTCACCAAGTAGCAGCTCTCAGCCTCTAGGTAATGAAATGTTTCATGGCATGACATTAGCCTGTGTTATGTCTGAGGGCACAGCTGAGATGCAGCTCCTTGCTGGGTAGACTCAGGCAATGCAATCATCCTGAGGAGCCAATGTGCTCCTTGCATACACACTTCCACATTCCTACATCAGGAGCACATGTATTTCATAAAGTGAGATTATTTGAGGTTTGGAGGTGACAATCCCCATTCCTTGGGGCAGCTTGCTGGGTTTGGGGGGCTCCGTGGATTTTTAAGTATCCATGACAAGCATTTCTGCTAAGTGACTGTGCCTTACAGTACAAGATATTTCTACTTAAAATTATCATAAGCAAAAGGATATCCAGGAAAACATCCTGGTTTAAGGCACTGTCGCACACACTGAACTTGTCAAAGAGTGCACTGATGCCAAAGGCAGTTTTGCAAGTAGTAAGGTTCACAGCATGTGCTAGAGCAAGCTGATTGTAAGGAATGCTTGATCTTTGCAAACTCCTATTTAAGCTGATTGCCATCTTCTTACGCGTTATATGTGAAACATCCTGAATTTTCCCAGAAGTACTATTTCAGTATCAAATTTACAGGCAAATATATGACATAATTATGCTGTAATAGTAGTCATAATTAAAAAGTGACCAGGTAAGATTAAAAATCTTCAGCAAAGGAAACAGTAGGATGCCACAAATATAAAGGCAAAAAAAAAAGAGAATATATTTCTAGTTAAATCTTCCTTTGAGTGCAAATACTGACTTTGGGTCTTGATTACTGAAAAAGTTTCTTCCTACTCATATGATACAGCAGTTGCTGAGTGTCTCTGAGTACCATGTTAAGGAAATGTCTGATAGAACAAAGTTTCATCCTGAAATGCTCATTCCTTGGGGCAGAATTCTCTGATTCAAAATGTGCTGTGTTTGATTAAATCTTCCACAAAACCAAAGCAGAGTTCAAAAGAGGAGCATCTATTTCCCTGACGGCATCAGCAGTGTCTGATGGAAAAGTCACTTTCACCAAGCAGCTGCAAGGCTCAGGGGAATTCTGGTTCTCTGGAAATACAGAAACATTTGCTTTTAGTCTCATTTTGACCAAAATGAGGCTCAATAACAACAGGAAAAAATATCCTTTTCCTGCGATCAGGAAATCCTACTTGTCAACAGCTCTGTCTGCGTCTCATGCTGGAGATGTCACACTTGTGATGTCCAGAGGTTTGGCCACAGGAGGTTTCCAAAGAGGAGGTGGAATCAGTGTTAAGCCTCTAGTTGAGGTTCCAACTGTGCCACCCCGTGTTACTTGTGAAAGGCTTGCTTATTTCTTTAAGGTTTTCTCTTGTGAAGGGAGCAGTGGTTAGCACTTTGAAGGCTTTGACTGACACAGTAATAGAAAGCAGAGTTGGTAGGAAATAGACATTTCAAATCTGTGCATTATTTCAACATTTGGAGCGTAGGTTGGTGGCAGATTTGTGCTAATGTGAAATGGAAAGAAATCCCAAATTTCAATTTCTTTTGAAAGAGACATTCCTTTCTCTTCTCCAACATAAATGCTGATGGTTTGGGGGTTTTTTCATTAGTGCAAAATCCATATAAAATTTAAAAATTACATCAGCTGTAGGCATCTAATTAGTATTAAAGTTTAATAGCTTAAAATCATGAATCAATTACTATCAACATTAGACTTTTTATTTTCTTCCATTGAAAAGCAACTTGTCAGTCAACATAATTTCACAAAATGGATAAACTTCTTATAGGTGCATTTTAAAAGGAAAACTGTGTTGTTTCATCATAACAAATATTTTCTTGGCAGTTGAGAGCCAACTTGTCAAGTGCTGTATTTCTAAAAGTGATATTGCTTGTTGTTTACTTTTGTATTTGGCCAAGGTTTCCATTTGATATGCCTAGTGTTTGATTTAATGATAATTTTAAAAATCTAAATAAATGTATGTATGGGTAGATATTTGTCAAGAAACTGAATGGTAGCACAAGCTACCCAATCCCAGCACAAACCCTGGGATTGCTACCAGGTAGCAAATAAGTAATGTACCCCTCATGTGACTAATACTTGCAAAAATGCAGGTTTGCGGTGTCATCTTGAATCTTCTTGTTACTTCTTCAACAAGCATTTGTGTGCCAGAGACATCTCTGCAAAGATGTATGCTATGGGTGCAATAAATATACACAGCAAGAAAGTGATTGTAATGCAATCACTAACAAAGATAAAGCCAAAATACTTGGACTACCACTAATGCTCAACCTGAGTAAAGGATTCCTACTCCTTTTCTGGAACATGATGGAACTGAGAGCGGGAAAGATGAGGAGGACTGTATGGAAGTAGAAACAAAAAATAACAGGAGGGAATAAACAAGAAATTCTTGATGATATGGCAGTCAGGTTGGGGCACTTCCCTCCCGAGAAGAGCCAAAAGGACTGCAGCTGGAGAGGATGCATAAGAGGCAGCAGCAGACAGTTTGTACCCTGAAACAAGCAGCAGTCTACTCCAGTTGAATGCTTGCTTGTGCTATAATATGGTGCTCAGTAACTCTCTAAAATCACTTTGACAAAACAAAACACCCATCTTCATCTGGCGGAGGATTTAAAACAGAAAAAGCATAATGACAGCTCTGTGTCCTGAGAGTTCTTTGGTTCTTAAGCATACATGGTGATCATGCCTACCTTCTGTGCCTCGTGCCAGCTTTTATTTCACTCATCACGGGCTCTTTCTCTTCCTACAGCTCCGGGGTAGAAGTGTCCAAATGCTGAACTCAACTTTAAGACAAGTGCCAAATATACATTTATATTAAAGACTCTATCACAGCCTGACAGTTCATTAATATGTGGGGAAATGTACTTACCCCAGCCTTGGCTTTTTTTTTTTTTTCTGCCTAAAGAAACTCAGCATTAAAATTTCTCATCACAGCAGTAGCATTCTCTGATTAAATTTATTCTAAAGCGTTAATTACTGTCTAACAGATAGTCTGACAAAATTCCTTCCAAGTTGCAAACATCTGCAGTTTGTCCAGGGACCAAAGTCAATGGAAGCCAATGCACAGTGGTCACCTAGCCCTACCTAGGGTTTTCTGGCTGGAGTCCTCCACTTCTGGGATTTCCCATTACCTTTCTGCTGTTTCTACCCACCATGGCAAGTTTCCACTAGCTAGTGTGTAATCTCCTTTAGACCCATTCCTGAGAGGACTCTGATCACTTAGTCTGACACCAGACAGATTTTACCTGCTCAGGGATTGCCGACAGCATGGTTGCAACATGCCAGCACCAGACTTTGCTCTCAGGCAGATTCCTTACCCTAGAGACAGCACCAGAGCGACCTGGTAGCAGGGAAAGATCTCTTGGTGCTATTCCTCCCTTGTGCTTTTCTCTCCAGGAGAGCAGTGCAGATAGAGGGAGGTGTTGGAGATGAAACAGAGTGGGCAAATTTGTCCTTCTGGGAGTGTGACAACCTAAAAAAAACTAAAACAAAAAACCTGAAAAAATACCACAGAAAGGAAAAGAAAATGCAGCAAAGTGTAGGGTGGATTTGCTCAAGGTATTTTGAATTCTGCAGATGAAATGCTGTAGACGTCTGCACTGAGTCAGACATCCAGACCTAGAGGCATATGGGAGTTACATGTGTGGTCAGGCGCAGATCTTTTGCCTCCAGGGGAGGTCTTTGACCTGGGAGTACCCTGGGAGCCTTGGTGTTGCCAAGTTAGAAGGCAGTCTTCTGGAGTCTTCATAAACCTTTGGAATAAGGTTTTTAAATTACACCTTTTAAGCCTTCTTTTTCAAGCCTAGTTTGTAATTATTTCACCAGTCACTTATTCCAGATTTTCGGGAAGCATGTCAGCCTTGCCTTATTCTTTTGCTCCTTCTTCAGCTTCCAAGGAATGGAGTTTTACCAATGAAATTCTTTGAAAGCACTACTGTGAAATAAAATTCCTAAATAGATGCAGGGCTGTTTTGAATACTAGCACAGGTGAAGATCTTGCACCACAAAGTAGACTGAAATAAGATTGTGCGACTTGTTTGACCAATGCAGTGAAACTGCACAGTTCAGATATCAAATAAAACAAAAAATTTAATGATTAATCCACATAAGAAAAGAATTGATCAAATATATTTGAATTCTAAACTGAAGGAAATTACAATCTGCTTACAAATATGTTGTAATGTACAACATGGGGGTAAATGTTCCCTAAAGTTATTCATTCATTCATAATTGCAGTAAAGAAAAATATCTCCCTCAAGAGGTATAAGTGCAAGAATAGCATTAATCTTAAGGAAGGCTTGAATCACTGAACCTGGAAACCAGATCAGTAAACTCGGGTGATGGAAGGCAGCCACTGTTTTTTTGGCACTAAAATGCTTCCAGATTGCATCAAATTATCAAAATTCTGCAGAGCTGGGGGGATGGCAGTGACCCTCAAGCCATTCTATACACAAAGTTCCAAAGCTTCTCATGTTTCTCATGATCTTTTTCTGATTTCGTCTCACCTACCACACAAGAGGAAAAGAGTACAAGAAAAAAAAGTCAAAATAGGTTAGGTGCTTTTTCTTTATAATAAATTTAATTTTGTATTCCTCATTCCCTTTCAGTTTCTGTTATCAATATTTACTGCTCATCTCTCATTTTTCATTAAATATCATTTATTCTAAAACTGGGTTAGTGGTAGGAATATCTATGCATGAATATTTTGTCAAATTGGAAATTGCTGAGTGCAGCTCTCAGAGTAAATCCGAGTTCATTACTAAATTAAGCTGCCCTGATTACAGTTTTATTTTTTGATGGTTTCTGCATCAGTACTAGATATGGGGCTAGCCTGAGTGCCACACATTTCACAGTGCAGATTGGGCCTTAACGCACATAGATTTCAATTCTTTGAGCAAATCCATTTGGTCACATATATGCACATTGATAGCATCCCTCCTTGCAGGTTCCCAAAGTCCATATTTAGTGACATTTAACTGTTATTTTAGTCCCTGTTTCAAAAACTTACTCTTGTTGGCTTCAATACAGTGGCATAGTATGTGTATAGGAGGAACTTCAAGGAAAGGTATGCAGAAAATGTCTAGCTTATGGAGGCCTGTAAGTTAGTCAGAAGTGAAATGGGAGAGATGCATACATGAGATGAGGACATCTCAGTACCTGAGGTTGTGAGGAGGGCTGGTAGGCCAAGGTGGATGTCACATCTCTTGTCTTCACATCTTGTCCTCAAGCATCCAAAACTGCTGGAACTGATCATCCAACTCAGATCAAGTATTTCAGTCGCCCATGCTCTGTTGTCAAAACCAGTTCAGTTTCATGTTCCCTCTTAGCTATTTGCATTTATTTACTCTATTCCCTGCTCTGCCTTGGGTGGCAAGCTTCCTGTCCCTCCTCCCAGCTCTGATACGCCTAATGCAGGAAGTTAAGTGTATTTGGTCCCCTCAAAACATGTCCACAGGAGGAGTGGTGATGACTGGTGTTGAAATATGTGTTCTCCCACCTGAACCATGATCCACTTCCAAGTCTCCCTGGTTCTGTGTGTCTCAAGACATGGGGCAGGGCTATAGGGGCTGAAGTTTTAATGGCTTTTCAGCTCATCAGTGGTAGAGACATAGGTGTCCAGGGAGTATTCCTGATCTGGGAGTATTCCTTATCTAGGAGTATTGGAAGCTGACAGCTCAAGATGTCACTGGGATGTCCTTGTCAGACATCAGGACCTGGATACAAGGTTGCACGGGCTGTGTGCGTACTCATGATGAAGGAAGGCCAAAGCAGCAGCATGTGATTGCCCTCACCATTAGCCTCAGCCCTGAGAGCTTTGCGTGGGCCAGCTGTCACTTCTGTAACAGACCAAAGAGAGCATTGATGTGACTGGCAACTAACACAATCCCAAAGGACAGTTGGCTTATGGGTAAGGTCTCAGACCACATTATTTTCCAGTACAAATGTAGCCACAGGTTCTCCAAAACGAAAGAAGGAAATGTTTCCAGACTTGCCAGCCCTGATCACTCAGTCATGCTCTCTCACTGTGCAGTGATGATACAGAGCTGACTGTTATGAGATGACCATGCAGTGTCTTTGATTTTCTCTACGAATACTTTTTTCCAGATTATTGGCCTGACCAAAGCTTCTAACAGAGTGGAAACACATGAGTCACTGTCACTTACCTGGGTCAATGGATAATGGGACCCCCTGTTTAGAGAATGTATTATTGAAGAGGCTTTTGGTTATAGATTTTTCACAGATCTATGATTTCTGTGAAAATATAGTTACAGAGAGCAGCTTCTTCAAAAGAAAGCTTTTCTCCTCATTAGATTATAACAAGCAGGAAGGAACAGGTCAAAAAGGCAAACTTTAAAATCTATTGTTTTTCCTAAATGTACCATTTAGGAAATGGTACATTTAAGAAATCTTTTCTCGTAGAATTAAATAGCTTTGTCTCAGCCTTGATCCTCTGTTTTCCTTTAAGGTCTGCTGAGCCTGACCTTTTAACTGCTTTTGGGACTTGTATTTGAGGAGCACCTACCAAAATAATGTCAGGGTTGCAGTTATCAAAATACTCATGCAATCTAGCATGATTCTGAAAATAAGCTCTGAGGAGTCATAATCTTGATTTTCAGAGCAGTTGAGGCTAGCTGAAGACATTAACTTTTGGATTGTACAGGCAAAAGCTGGGTGTAGATCTCAACTATTCTTTAAATGTTGACACAATTACTCCCAATCTATCAGCTCCCAATTTAGCAAGATGATTTTTTGTGTCACATACATGAAAATATTCATAAAGTCATAAAGTAGAGGTATACTCCTTCACTTTTTTTTCTCATCAGTGTTCGGTTTTGTTTCTTGGGGTTTGGGATTTTTTTGGTTGGTTGGTTGGTTGGTACTTGAATTACCATACCACCTTTTCTTATTCTCACCCCCTCCTTCATGAACTTCTTCATTCTACTGCTGAAGTTAGTCTGTTCATACTGAGTTTCATTCTCAGCAAAAGATTTCCTGGCTCTTCAGATTTTGTGTACTATCTGAGCCAAATGCTGGGCCAGCAGGCAGATGCAGAGATGCTGAGAAGCAGCCTACACTGCTTCACATGAGACTGTCCCAGGAGTATCAAGCCAGTCTCCAAAGGTTGCCTCAAGGGCGCGGCTAGGCTGCAGTCTTGTGCCTTAGCAATAAAATGTTACCTGGCAACTGTCCTGTCAGGCATACCATTTATTAATTGCACACTATATCTCCCAAACTGGAGCCACACTGGACCTATTTTCAAGCCACACAGAGCTGAGCAATTTCAGCTTGGTGATTCTGAAGTGAGACACATTGTATAAGCCATGCACGCTAGTTGGTGTGGAAGGAAATGTGAAATGGCACATACATTAAATTTTGTTGTATTAGGGTAGTGTCTATGATGAAATCTTGTCTGAGAAAAACTAATACTACAGGGTCTCCCAAATCTAGGTTTTGGATGTTAGAGAGAGCTTCATGCTGGCAGTTCAGAGAAAAGCTTATCTGGTTTATAAATTTATTGCCTTGCCTTTAGAATAATTTTGCAGTCAAACTCTTTTGTTTTCTTTTGTTTTCTGTTTTTTTCCCCTGCCCCTCAAACCCCGATCAAGATTTCAGTCACTAAAATTATGAAAAGGCTTCCAGGAAATTATTATGTCTGTTTCAGATTCAGATTTTGGCCTATAAATAGAATAAAGGATGACATTGAACATAATGAAGAGTGCACATATCATCACATATTTAATATGGTAATGGTGCTGCAAATGGGTAATTGAGGATTCGTAACATGAATCATTTACAAATGTGTTCTCAATTGTGTGAATATTCTTATGGGCTCTATACAGAGTCAGTGCCAATTAACAGGGGCACCTGAGCTCCAAGACAAATGTGTTTGTAGGTATCTAGGACAAGAGCATTCTTCAAGTTAGATCTTCCTCCTTTAATGGCTCCCAGATTAGGAGATAAGCTGTTCCTTGTGGATAGCTACACTGGGAAAGTATCTGCTATCATGTCTAGTAATAAATCTGACTGATCAGCTATGGGAGTCTGATTTACTTGCTTATTTATTTAGGAGTTCTAGACTCTAACTCTAGATGAAGTCGAGGTAACTCAGCCACTGTGAATATCAAGCTTAAATTAAAACAGACAGTCTGAGCCTCACATGAAAAAGCTGAGGCTGTATATTCAGTCCCAGACTGAAAATACCTGCCATAGTTCAGGTCTCTCTATACTGTGTGTAGAGAGGTATGGGGAAGCAAAGTATGTGTGCATTCCAAGTAGAAATTTCAGGTTTTCTTCTCAGAAAATATTTATTTCTCTACCTGGGAGACTAAGCTCAAAATTCCTCTATGATTAAATAGTAAGGGCTCCTGCTGGCAAAGTTGTCAGATGTGTGTTAATATATGGTGCTCTGGTGGAGTTATTTAGGCTCTTGCTACTCTACTAAACTGCAAAAGATTTGTTTCTCAGTGGTCAGATGTCATCTTTGATCCAGTAAGATTTAGCTTAAAGACCTTTTCCTCTGTTCTTTGGTAAGCAATCAAATCCAGCTTTCTTTCATGGTCTTTTGAGAAACACATCAAGATTATCAGGATTTCTAATGCTTCACATTTTTCCACTGTATTTATTGAACTCCACAGATTCCAGCTTGTTCTGCAAAAGTATATGAGGAGCTGGGACTTCATGTTGTGGTGAGAAATAAGTCAATTTCAACTAAAGTATAAAAAATTTGGCAATTAGGAAGTATTCCTTGCTAACAAGCCTGTGGAAATTCTCCAAGGTTCTGCTTCTTGACCAAAAGAGCTGAACTGAATGTATTAAATGGCATGGGATATGGTTTACAGCTCTACTTTGCTCAGAAATTTGGAAGAGGACCTCAAAATGTCATGCCTTTTCCTCTCCTGTCTTGTCTCTTGATGCAGTCTTCCATCATTCCACAGTGTGTTTTGGTTTTCTTAAGGCAAAATGAAAAGTGGGGCAGTCCGTGGGGCACTCCGTGGGGCAATGTATTTGACCTTACTACTTCTGCAGTAGTTGAGTCTCCTCCTACCCAGGACTACTCCAGTCAGGTTATCAAATTCCCCTTCTTCTCACTGCCTTTCAGAAAGGGTTCAAATTCAGTGTCTCCATTTTAGCACATTTTAAGAAGCAGTTTGAGTTTTCAAATGCTTTTTTTCTCCTGTGAAGCCTTGTCCTTTTACACTCTGATGTTTCACCTTCTAATCCTAGCAGTGTAAACTCTTTGTGCTTTGGCTGAATGTTTTGACTCTGAATGTTTTGACTGTCCATCCGTAGGCCAAAATGTGATTGGAATTTATTAAAATGATTTTGTTCTTCCTTGAGGCCTTTGGAAAACCTGGCTGGAACTTGGAAAAAGGATTTGGTCCAAAAGGCAGGCTGTAAAGAAAACAGAGAAGTGTCTGTGAATATATAGTAACACACTGATTATCTTCTTTCATGTGTTAATTCAGCAAAATCATTACATTATGTGTAATAGGGTGGGCAACAAGTTCATTGCCTTTACAGGGTCTACAGAATCCTCTCTTCTGACCCATAAGTAGAAGGTGGTGGATACAAATACAGGAAAACTGTAGTGTAGAAACTAGTGTATTACTTTGGCTGGCATTATGTTTCTAGATAATGAATGACTTAAAATTGTTAGGAGCTGTAGCAAAGCTTATTTACAGCTCTATTGATTTTTGTTATCATGAGTGCCATTATTGCCTTCCCAGCCTTAGATGAATGATCAGTAACTTAACGCATGAAAGCAGTGTATGTTTGTGTTCAGAGAAGGAAGACAGCTAGTGCAAGATGTACAACCACTGACAATTAAAATGAAATTTTTTAACATTTCTTATTAAAATTTTATACCAAATTTGTAAGTGCAGCTATTGACGTAGATTCTGTAATAAATTTAAGCAGCAGCAAAGGAAAAACAGTGTAAATAAATGAGGCAGGAAAGATGAGATTATACAAGCCTGGAATGGGGTGTTGGAGACCGGAGACCTGAGGTCTATTTCCAGCTATGCCAGCATTTGATCTGATGCCAATTTATTCATTGCACTTTTTTTTCTGCCATATACAAACCCTTTTGGATCATAGTTTACTTAATACAGTTTAGAAAAATTGGTGAAATGAAACCCAGTTCCCGTCAGTATGAGTGGATGTTAAAATAATACAAAATTAAAAGCCTATACCTATTACTCAAATTCATCTTACAGCACTAGATCAGGACGGTGAGTGTGGAGAATGATGGAAAGATAGAGCTCTACTACAATTAATAGACACATATTACATATGGCAACTCCTCTAATTAATCTGGCACAATGTTCTTTAAATGTTTCCATTGAATCACTTTTAAAAGGACTTGTCAAGAAGCTGAATCTCCCAACTGTTTTGGGACTTGTAGTTCTTTAATGTTGGCATTGCACTGTTTTTCCAAATGCATCCCCTCACAATGTTATGCAAATATGTTTATGTGCCTTGCATCTGAGATGAGCCAATAGTTCACTGATTAGAGACAGGGCTCCTTCTGGACAAGCTAACTTCTTAAAATGAGATTTTCATGGTCTTAACTTCTCTTCAAATGAAAAGTTTATTTGTAAAGCACAGGATAAAAGAAAAAAAAACCTGCTTCTGAGAAAGATGTGAACATGGGGGAAAAAATAAAATTAATCATTCTTAACTATAGAAATAGCATAATCAAAATAGTTACTGTAGAGTAGAAATTAGTTGTTTAATTTAGAGTATAAAATATATTTATGTGACTTATGCTTGATTAATTACTAAATTTGTAGATTAAGAAAATTATATCCCATAAAATATAGGGAATGAGGATAATTTACCTGGAAAACCACATAAAATCAATTTAGAGCATTTCTTGTTCTGAATTGGCATTGGTATGAAGTGAAAAACAACTAATGGTCTTTGAGACAGACACATCAGAAACCCTGTTATCTCCCTTTCTTCTCATTCCTGCTGTAGAATACTTTCTTTCAGGATTACAATGGATCTTGTCGTTTTTAGAGCTAACTTTGGTCGTAGAGCATAGAACCCCTTCTCCACTCACTGATTTGAACCCTTGGGAAGCACAGATTTTTCTTTCCAGGCAACGCAGCACACAATGGGAAGCACAGATTTTTCTTTCCAGGCAAGACAGCACTCAATCAAAGAATTGAATCACAGAATCATTAAGATTGGAAAAGACCTCCAAGATCATCAAGTCCAACCTTTAGCCAAATTGATAAACACCCCAAAATACTTACTGTATCTTTCAGAAACACATTTGGGTTAGATTTCTTGGATTCACAGCTGGACTTGGCAATTTTTCAGTTTCTAATTTATTTCAATTAGTGGAGCTCTTCTCCTGCTCTAACCCTCATAAAAGTGTAGTGTTTATCCTCACATTTTTGTGTACAAGGAGTCAGAGCCACGACAGCACCCTTGCTCACAGTGACACAGCAGATGCAAATCTAAGACTCAACCTGATCCATTCCTGGTGGTTGTAACTATTAAAATATGGGTTAACTAATGTGACTGGAACAGCAGCATTATCCATGACTAAGCAGCCCAGGAGAAGTGTGGAGAATGAAGGACCAACATAACCATGCAGTAAAAAGAAGGAAGTCCTCAGGCAGATGATGTGGTTTTTTAAATCTGAGTTGTAGGCAGGTCTTCTGTCTAGGAAGGACACTAAGTACCAGGAGAGTATCATCAAGATGTTACACAAAACTACTGGAAGAGTTCAAGGCCAGGTTGGATGGGGCTCTGAGCAACCTGGTCTAGTGGAAGGTGTCCCTGCCGACAGCAGGGGGGATGGAACTAGATTGTCTTTAATGTTCCTCCCAACCCAAGCTATTCTATGATTCTATGCAAATTGGGTCAGGTCAGGACACAAGTACAGAGCACCAAAAATGCCCTGTAAATAGGCAATACTTGATCACAAATGGAGTCAGTAATTATGATGGACTTCTGTCCTCTTTTCTTCTTCCCAATCTTATTGAAAGGAAAAAGATGAAAAACGTTTTGAAAGGTATAGGAACACAGCATTAAACTCAGGCTGCCTGGTGTTTCCATTCTGAGGCCAGCTATCTTGCATAAAACTTTGGAATGCAAGTTGACAGAAGAGTTCTGGAAAAAAAGTCAGCTGAGTCAGGAAAAAAACCATGAGAAGATCAATGCTTTTGTTCTCCAAAAGGCTTCATTTAGTGTTTTGCTGGAAGAGAATAAGGCTTTGTTTTGGTCTCTCCCTTGCATGTTGTAATTTTAGTGTTGCTCATAAATGTTCTTTGTCACCAATTCAGAGCACTAGGAAAAATGTCCAACACTAGGTTATTGCTGTCTAGGCTATTTTCCTGAAAATTTCATGTACAAAAATTTGCACTGGTTGAGATAAAACCAATTCCCAGTTATGGGTAACAAATAGTACAGGAGGATGCGTACAATATTTTTTTTTATAGAAATCATTAAATCAGATATTTACTCATTTTCTCATTGGAGGCTACTCAGAGTTGTAGTAACTCACAAATGGATTATGCATTAAAGTATGGGATGGTATAAAAATGACAAAACGATAGATTGAACTGAGAGAAAACTATACCTTTGTTCTTTTGGGAGCAATAGGGTTTTGGCATTGTGAAGCCTTTTTTGCATCCATTCCTTATGGAAATTTCAAAAGCTTTAGGGGAGATCTGGGAAAACTGTGAAGTTATTACAGGCAACATAGCAAAAAAAAAAAAAAAAGGTGCATATGTCAATGAATGCCTTGAATGGTCTCTGTAATTAGCTATTGCTGGCTGAGGGCAATCTGTCCCCAGGTTCCTGACTTCTGAACTCTTTGGAGAGAATCTGTGCCCTAAGCACTGTTGTCACAATAAAGACATCCTGGGAACTTGTGGGTTGCCTGGGAATCTGCTCTGACCTGCTTCTTTTGAACATCACAGACTGCTTCTTCCTCCTTTTGGCTCCTTATCTTGCCTTCTGCAAGTGTTAAGATAGATCCGTTGCTGCCTTACCTCATTTATCCAGGCTCTGTTCCATTTTGGGATGTTCTTTCCTATTCGAAATTTTGTGAACAGCAGGTTTTGGCCTAACTGCCAACTGTGTTCCTAAACTTGGTTTGTATGCTGTGCTTATGGACCCTAACAGCCTCACTTTCTCAGTGAATCAGTCACTTTTCCCCCTCATCCACTCTAGACTTATTCTGCATTTTCTCCCCATTTGTTTTATCAGCATCTGGGACAGTATCCCCAGCTGAACACTTCAGTGTCAACCTAGGTAGGCTGTGGATTTCTCCATCTCGTTCTGCACAGAAAGGACATCAGTATGACATTAGAGTGCATGTTCTGATTACAGCATGTGTAATTCAAATCACTAATACAGTTAATATTCTTTTCCTATACATGATACTTAAACCTCCATCCCATAGCACAAATAGGACGACAGTGATAGTGTGACAGAAGATTGCTCCACTTTGCTACAATTTCCATTCTGCATTAGAAAAAACCTGCTGATTGATAATTCTACCTTTTTTCCAGAGATGTGTCTTCTCGGGAACCTGGCATGTAGTTATATATTTGAAGATGTTCCCATGAATATTGCTTACAGGAAGATGCCTTCAGGACATTCATGTTGGAAAGGAGATTATCTGTGTTCTGTGTCGGTATTAGCTTTCTGAATGATCCTGCCCTTTTGCTTAGGTTCCCTCTTGGCTGTTACAAGTGGTTTGCATGCTTCATGCTCCGAACTAGAAGCAGGCAAAGTCCCAAGGAGACTCAAACGCTTTTGTTCCAGTAAAGTAGCCCGCATACTTTTAGGGCTTACAGAATGTGGATATGAAATCTAAAAGGCTTTCAAAGATGCTAGGGAAGGTTTGGTCTGTTAATATAATGTAAATCTACTTTTTAAATATAGCAATTAACACAAGGAAAATTGGAATTTGCAAAAGTGGTGTGAAGAGAAGTATGCATTTCCCCTGTGCATTAGAGGGAGCCATACAGACACTCAGGAGAATCTGGCTAATAATATTTTCTTTTCTCTCTAAGTAGTAGCAGTAGAAGAATTTACAAAGTAGCAATTAAAAAAATGTTAGTCTTATACCAATGCCATTACAATCAATATAGTCTGTTCTGCACTTTGTGTGTGGATTCTCATCCTGCTGAAAGTTATGAAAACTTACCCAAGGGAAGATCTAGACTGCCCTTGTCTTTTTCTCTTATTTGCTTTAGAATCACGTATTTAATTTGAACAAGTTTTTGATAAGAGTTAACTAGAGTAATGGAGTAATGTGCAATGGAGCCTTGTCTCCAGGTGAGCACTTAGCAGCCTCCCAGTGCCCTGTCGTTAGACAAACTGGTAACTGGCCCAAAGTAATTTCTCTTGGATCTATTCCTCTTTCCTCACCCGTGATGAAGGGGCACCTCCTTCCCCAGCAGTGGGTATGTTGCGTCATCAGTGGCTGCCTGCTCCTTCTCCTCTGTGTCCCAGTATGTTGGCTGTGAGCTGACAAGGACCAGGGAGTTCATTGTCCTGATTGCCTTTGCTGAACGGGTGGCCAGGGCAGTGGCAGCAAGACTGGAGGGAGTTGAACAGCACATCCTGCCCTAGAGAGGTGCTAAAGAGGAAAAAGTGCTTTTATCAGCAAAATCACCGCTGTTGCCAAATATTCACCTGCAGTTTATGAGTACAAAGAAGTCTTGCCATGTGTGAGAAGGTAAGATTAAAGCTCTAATTAAATAACTGCAGGGGAATCATTGCACGAGTCAATGTGCAACACCCATGAGAGGAAAAATCAAATTAGGATGGAAAGGTTTTATTGAGGCAACTGAGACTGTATCTGACATGCTACTTAGACTGATCTCACTGTGCAGGAGTCAGAGATATTTTCTTTTAACATGAGAAACATTGTGAGAGAGGGTGCAGGACTGTCTGAAACTTGTGTCTCCTCTTTTCTGGTATATTCCCATATTTGAAAATGCCATAGTAATAGAAATTATAACCAAATGAGACCTTGTCATGGACACACTAAATATCCAGGGGCATGCAGATTATGATTCAGTAGATTGGTGGGCAGGGCATTCCACTGGGAGGTGGACACGTGGGTTTGAGGTTTTGCTCCAGGAAAGATTTGTATCCTTAACTTGTCATAAAATTTTGAATCTTATCTTTTGCAAGGAAAGAAACCTTCAAACTGGTCCAAGCTGATCATAATTTTTTTTTCATTGTGTAACATAAACCCCATTAATATTAGTGCTCTAACTGCATACCTTAGTTTTTGATTTTTAGGTCATAGCAAATCTTGTTTATCTTACCAGTCCACTGCACATCCTGAAGCAAAGTTCAGAATATGAAAACAAAGCCTTTCAGTAAAATATATTTTGCAAAATTTGAGATGGCAAAACAAGTATGGAGTTTCAGAAAGCTTTCAGAAGTAAAATAATAAAATATTTGTATCTATTTTTCCATGATATATTTAAGAAAAACTGTATAAAGGCAGTGTTTTTTATATTAAAAATTCAGTTTAAGGAGTCGGTAGTTATATTCTATTTACTGCTCTAAAAGGCAGTAACAAAACCTAGTCAAGAATTCTAATTTTTAAATTATCATTATTAGAAAGGGAAGTAGCATCAAGGACCTTGTTACACTTGTCTGGTTGATCTCAGCTAGGGATGAATGAGAAAATACACCTGGAATAGCCTCAGTGATGATCAGACCTTACCCCACAATGCCCAAGGCAGGGCCCTTTAGCTGGATCGTTGCAGGGAGGAAGCCTCCTGATTTGTTTCTACACATGACCATGGTTTATACCATGCAGCCTTTCTAATAAGAGACCTACTTGAATAACATTGAATGTCTCTAATAAATCAGTAAATGAAGAGAATGTTTATACCATTATCTATTTAACTGGTCTGATTTAGTTTTCTCCTAGACTTCTAAATGCAATGTTATTAAAATTAATGCAATTAATTTATGTTCCTACCATTTAAAATTAGCTGCTTACCTAAAGACTCTAGGACTATAAGTGCTCTTTAATGAGAGCATGGCTCAGGGTTAGATTTGGACTTAAACAAGAGCAAAATTAGAGCACTGGCAAGAAAGTAGATTTTCCTCAGAAACTAAGAGAAGGCACTTGTACATCTTCTGTTAATATCAACGACATAGGCCCTCTTAAAGCTCTCTGTGTGGTTTGTATCTGCTCTGGGCATGTCTGCTCAGGTCTAGGTTTGCTACATCTGATGACATTGCTGTACTAAACTGGCTTTTGTGGCTATTATTCAGGATGTGAGGCTTCACAAAGCAGTTCCCTGGATGATGATGATGATAGGTGCATGGGGTTCTTCCCCCTTTTGCACTGCTGCCATGTTGCCTCACTCTGCACACCAGCTGCGTTTCTCCTGCCCATCACATGGTAACGACGAGACAGCTGCTGCTTGTGAAAGTCATGTGAGACCTGAGTTCAACGGGAGTGCAGTGTCTGTACTTACATAACAGGAGAAAACAGTTCCTGAAGGGAAAAGTTGAGGCCTCCCAGCTAATTGCTGCATGATACTATTTTTAGCTTCTGTTATTCAGGAAACAAAACTAGGTGGGGATAGCAGTGTCTTCAGGTTTAAAATATATCTCTATAGCAAGGCTAAGATGTAATTAGAAGCTAATATGGCATTCTAAGTTCCAGAAAATTCAAAGTTTTAATTTTAAACCGTGATATCACTAGGTGTGAAGTGTGATGGAAGTAGAGTCCATTAAGTCTATGAATTCAGGTTCAGATGGAAATGGTACAAGGTCTGCCATGCTGAGCAGAAGTTCTCTTGCCACCAGTTGGTCAGCATGAGCAGACTGTTGCAAATTCCACCTCAATCACAGGCTTGCAGAGTATCAGGGAAAAGAGAAGTTGGGACTGGTTCTGATGACTCTGAGCAAAGTCAGGGGAGAAAAGAAGGGCAGAGTCTGAATGCTCCTGAGGGAAAATCTGCAGAGAAACAAGCCAGTAGGGATGGTCGGCATGGGTGAGCTTTCTGATGCCCCCTTGTCCTGTAGCCGTTCTTTTGTGCTCTGTATGTTCAGATAATACATGATGTGTGGAGGGATATCATCAGACTATGATGTGAGTGTACCCAAAACACCACTGCCTTCCTGAGAGCCATGCAAAGAGAGAAATGGCAGGGCTTGTCTTGAATCACTCCTACTTTGAGGTAGGAGGAATCTTAAGGATCATCTGGTTCTGATGCCACTGCCATGGGCAGGGACACCTTTCACAATACCAGTTTTCTCAAAGCCCTACCTAGCTTGTTCCTGAACTCTTCCAGGGATGGGGTATTCTTTAGTCACTGCAGTGATTTCTTCTTTGAAGTGCATGTGTAAATTATGAGATACTTTATTTTAAAAATGGGTATTACTATGCATGACTCAGTTTTGCAGTGCTTCAGAGAGCCAGCTTTCTTTTGTCTTCAAGATACTATCAGTGCCTGTTATGTTGTGAGTGAGATAGCATATGATTAAGCGATGGTGAGGATAGGCAGAGGAGAGAGAAATCAGACTTCATCTACAGCAATTCCCAAATTGCCATGAGACTCTTGGTTATGTAAGGATTGAATTGTCTGAGATTTCATCTATGAAGTGAAGCCTAGTCATTATGTATTAAGAAATCTCTTGCATCCACTTTATTTATTCTTTGATATTTATTCTTGAATCACTGAAACAATCAGAGGTAGGAATAGGCAATTAAAGGGAGAATCGCACTACTAAACACTGTGTGGTGATTATTCATTCTGGTAAAAAGAGGTTTTTTTCCTCTGATATATTTGTATTACATGGTACAAATACATTTAACTATCAGGAGAATATCACAGCTGAACACTACGTTTCCAAGATGTTCCATAGAATTAATCTTTCTCTCAAAACTGTTTACAGTTTTATAGGTGAACTGTGAACCATCATCTCTGAATCTGTTCATAAACTGCTATAGGCACTTACTCCAATACCTCTCAAATGCCTCATATTTTGAGGGCTGCTGCTCACATTATCTCTAAAGTTGCCCATACTCCACCAAACTTAGTATCCCTCTAGTATCCCAAGTATCTTCTCTGTTATGAAAAACTACACACTGTAATTAAGAGATGTCAAAGTTCATATAGAGAAAGCTATTTATGCAGAAGAAGATACGAATTTCAGAAGATGTGAATTCTTCAGTTTTCATTGCTTCCTGCACCCTGTTTTCTGTCACACGGGGCCTAAACCACAGGAGGGATGTGTGCAGTTCTGTGCCCCGCAGCCACAACCCCCAGAGATACAGACCTGCCAGGGCACAGGGTGACTGTCCCCATCCCACCTACATCTTCAGCCTTGGGCTGTCACGTAGCCAAAGTGCACAGCAGAGCCAGCAGATGGAAAGTGCTCCTGGGCTCAGAGCTCAGCTGGACCTATGATGTCTTAGATTAAATTTTTAGACGTGAGATTTTGATACTTGTCACTCAGATTTCTGTCAGAAGTTAAGAGTTTTTGCCGGTGTCTGCGGCTGTAATTTTATTTTTAGTATGTGCACAAGTGGCCAAACCAAACCATGACAATCTTGGCAGTGCTCAGTGTGTTTAGAGCCTCCCTGGCCAGCAGGTCGTTCCCTGTGCAGTTAGTCATAATGCGCATCTGGTCATGTGGCCGACACAGATTGTCCTGAAAGCCCAGCTGTGGGTGCTGCCCACACATTGGCTATGGCCACTAGCAATTTAGGCAGGACCAGAGGTAATGCAGTCTGTCAAATACTGTTATCTGAATGCCAGGCTTCCAGCACAGAAGCAGATCGGAACTCATTTTTTCTGCTGGCAAAATGCTACTGTGCCACTAAGAAGTTATGACACAGCTAAACTGACCATCAAAGATCCTCAGATTTAAGATGAAGTAGAAGAGGGAAAGCTGCAGTAGGAAGCTAGGGGTGTGTTGGTCCTCAAGCTGAAAAACCTTCATGGTGGATGTGCAGCAGAGTGATGTTGTTTAGTGGCGACAGCATGGAGTTAGGATTTGGGTCACACAGTATCTAAGCAGCACGGTTGCACACAACTCCACTTTGAGCATAACACGAGTGGACCTTGACTAGTGTGGTGGCAAATAGCAAACAAGGCAAATATCAGACGGGTGTGAGTGTTAGATCCCTCATCAGATTAGCAAATTTGATATTTACAGTATTTCTCGTCTTGGTAGCCAATTTTATCAGCTGGTGGTAGAAAATCAGCCTTATCAAGGAAAATGCTGTGTATTAGAACCTGCTGTTGCCCTGATACAGAAGCAGTCATGTACAGCAAGGACACATGGGAAGATGATTTGAAAGTGAAAAGCACACTCAACTGGTTTAAAAGCCTTCAGCAGAGCAAGCACTATGGTTGTATGGGATAGAGCTGCTAAGTCCACAACAAAGAGGCAGTAACTTCTCAAAGGCCAAGAACAGGGACTTGAAAATGAATGCCTGAGCAGCTTAAAAAAAACAATAGAGGAGTTCCAGGTGGATCAGGGAGGTGAAAGTTACTAACAGTACATGCTGAAGAAGGTGACTGCTCTGAAATATCTAAGAAGGAATTTTGTGGACAAATGCACCTAAAAACAGTGTGTAAAACTTTGTGCAGTGCGGTCAGCGATGGGAGAAATATTCTAGAGTGCCCCAAGAAGGTTGCTGGGCCTCACCAGTGTACCTGACATGGGCATTTACTGTCCAAAGTTGCATTGATAGCTCAGATTCCTACCCTCATGAGAGAAATTGCAGGAATGTAGGCTCTGTGCTTATGCATCCGGCAGTTGGCAGGGAAGGTGAAATGGAGAGCAAGCAGCAAACTCACTACCCACCCTTTCTTAGCAATCATTAAAGTGTCATTTCTCACTTTTTCCCGTAGCTGCAGGCAGAAACGTTGCTGCTAATTTTCAGCTCCCTGCTAACACTTAAATTAAGGCTCTAGAGAGACTTGGTTGGGTTTTTTAACACCTGAGTGGTTGTTTGACAGCTTGCAAAGTAGCAGCTGAATACTGGTGAGGTTGAGAACTAGGTGTTGTCCAAGGGTAAATACTTGTGGCAGGGAGGCAGGGTAAATTCACAACAAAAATAGACTGTACTGACCTGGGAATGAGGATACTTGAAACAAAATTGCTGCAGGCAAACCTGTTCTGAGAGTATAAAGACCAAAACAAGATCCTTTGCCTTGCCATGTTTGGTAGACCTTAATATGACCTTGGAAAAGTAGTGTGCTTAAAAAACAAGGGTCAAGAGACAAGGGTCTAGGCTGGGGGACTTAAACAGAAGCCAGGATGGAGTTCAAATCCTGTATTTTAACCTGGCATAACATGCTGAATGGTCTGTAAGAGTCAGATGGAGGATAGCACGTCTTCATCTCTTCACAAAAAGCTGCTTTGAGCATGAATTATCAGTGTGAGGAGATCACATGCATTTGTGCTGAAAGCTGCCCTGTTGACCTGTTAAAACATTCTCTATTATGGGAAAAAAAGATTTGCTGAACTTGACGTTCCAGAAGCCGTGGTTGACAGCAAGCAGTAACACAGGCTGATGGTACCAGGAAGCCAACTAATTTCTGCATAGATTTAATATTTAAGGCTCTTCCTCTGATACTGCAGCTTTGGACACACAAATTATAGTGAACTTTGGATAAAGTCATAAGGAGGTGAGGGATTATCAGAATTTTGCTAGTTGGGTCAAATAATGGGACTGCATATGTTAATTCTTTGTTACATGGGAGTTTTCTATGGGTGTTAAGAGACATATTTGGACCCTATTGAAAACCCAAATGAAAATTCATAGTGTAAATTTTTGCAAAAAGTTCCAAAATATTGAGAAACTGAGGCTGATTCAAATCAGTGATATTAAGAGCTCTGTGTGTAGCTGTTGGACTGTTATTAAAATTGTATTAATCAGAAGCTAAAAAGTACTGTGTGTAAATCCAGAGGTTTACACTGCTTTTCTAAAGATTTAAACTTTTAAATTGTTAAATATGTAAATGAAGAAATCTTCAGAAATTTGGCATTTGGGTTAGAATTTTTACATTTATCAATAGATATCTGGAGAACATGAGAACATCAGGTGTTGCCTTCTCTTGGGCTGAGAAGAACATAATTTTAATACTCTTTTATGACATTAGCATAATGTAAAATGGAAAACACTGAACCAAAAGACATAGCTCATTTTATTTAAGTGAAGACTTAGCTCATTTACTCATTACTGTCTGCCAAAATAATTTATAAATTACTAAGCAGTCACTGACAGGGAATGATACTTTTTTTAAGCACTTGTTTGGAATTATTGTAAGCAATTTCCATTTTATTCCTTTTCTAAATAAAGCTACATGCACCTATCTCAAAGCTGGATGCAGCCTTCAAGCTCAAATATTAAAAGCATAAGAGAGAAACTTAGGGCAGAACTGTATATTTCTGTAATTTGTAATGCATTATTTCACTGTTTCTTGGCTCATCCCCACACGTTAAAAATAGAATCACAGTACTAAAGCAAGTTGCTTTATAAATTTGACTCAAATACCCACTTGGCACCCTCTTTTCCTGGTGATGATGGTGCAGAATATAGTCTCCTTTGCCCTCTTTTGCAGCTCTGAATGCTCCCTTGCAGGACTAGTGTGACAGCTGCTAAAACAGATGCCAGACTCTGTATGATACCATATTTTTTTGTGTATAATCCTGAAGCAGTTTGTGTTAAACAAAGCAACTCTGCCACTGCACAACCAGGCCATTTCCTCCGTGATTCAGCAGTAAAAGAAAGTTATCCATGTGTGTGGGTGATATGGTGGGAAGTTCACCTCTTTGCTTTTAATATCTCTCTTTCTAATATTGCAGCAGGTGCTTTCTCTACCCTGGTAAGCTCCTGTCTCTGCTTCTCATTTGTTCGTATTTTCAGAGTGTCACAGTACTTCGCTGGTACTTAGCTGGTTTGTAACTGATTTTTTGGAAGTGCAGGTGAAATCACAAACCATTATTTGTCTTATGATCTTCAGCTGGCTCTCTGAAGGTCTCTCTGAAACAGCATTTCCAAATGTATAGGCGCTTCAGAGCTGAAGTGAGGTCAATGGGTTTACATGCCATGTGAGAATAATTTCTGCTTACTTTGGTTTATGCTATATTTTTTTTTCCTCAGTGTACTCAGTAAAGTATTTAGCATATATCCCATTAGCATAAATAGGAGCACATAGAAGTATATCACTGTTAAGCTGTACTTACTGAGGCTTTTATAACTGTAGTACTTAGACCATCAAAATTTTTATGATACTTTTTTCCAAAATATAAAAGTGGCTATTATTTCCCTGTATTGTTATTTAAGCCTAGCTTTTGTCAAAGAAAAGTCTTTCCTATTAACTCACCATTTTCAGCAGCTGTTTGCAGATTATATATTCCCAGGTTTTTTCTACTTAAAACATAAATTGGAACAATGTTCCTAAACTTTTCAACTTGGCAAAGACTTAATCAATTATTTATGATTTCTTTCCACTTATTGTAGACATAAGAACAAAGAATATATCCACAGTAGCAAGAAGGACATATAAGCTTATGTTCACGTGTCTGTTTGGAGAGGTTAACGGATTATTTGACCTTGAATGGCTGGAGTATGTGTGTAGAATTGGAAACCAGCATTCTCTCTGCTTTATAATATAATAAAATTTACAGTACTTCAAGTCACCCTGATTTATTTTCACTGTCCTTCTGTGTTTGTGACCCTTTGGTTCAGAAATAGTGCCCTAAATCCTTATTAAAGTATCCTTTGTATCAATTGTACTTGAATGCTAAGGGACAAATGACATTGAACATAAAGGAGCTAAAGTGAAGAACAGTTTGGGTTTAGACATTTTGCAGTGTTCTTGGCATTATGAGTAACGCTTTAAAGGCATAGCTCTGCGTTCTTTCAAAATTATATTCACTACCACATGAGAAGTATGAAACCCTGAAGTCTGCATAGAAGCTAGTGCAGAAGAGTTAGATTGAAAATGTGTTTACTTGTTGTGCTTTAGGGCAGATATCAATGTATAACTAGAGGGGGATAAAATCGTACATCGGTACTGCTACCTTGTTTACACCTACATCATAAAATTTAAGGAAATATGAATTTTTCTGCTTAATTTCAAGCCCAATTTTATATGGTCATGGCCTTTTTATTGCTTTGGAGTATAGGCAAGCTAAACTGATGTCTGCTTGCATCATGGGCAGAATCAAGCTTTTCTCTGTCCATGGAATGTGCAGGCTGAACATATTGACAAAAGCCTACTGACCTGTTGAGGCACACTGACTAAAGCACAGTTCCTGGGTCAGTGTCGATGCTGAGCTCTACTGTGATGCTCAGCTGTAGATCTTGGCTGAATGACAGCATCCTTTATAATAAGGCATGGAGAAAACTCTCATACCCAAAAGCAGCTGTTCACATCTCTATGTCTAAAATCAGGAATCTTCTTTAGCTCAGGCTTGTAGTGTGGCTAATGAGACATATTTTGTTCTCTTTGAGCATCACAGTTTACTCCAAGGATCTCCATAATGCAGTGTAGCCACTAAGACCTTTTCTGCATAGCTTGTGCGTAAAAATTCTTGGCAATACTCACACATGTGTTTAGCAATGTGGCGGCCGCGGAGTGCACCTTTCCAATCCTCAGCTTCCTCATTTGTAAAACAGTTTTAATGATATGTATCCACTTCAAAGGCCAAAGTACAAATTCCTAATGCTACATTTATGCAAAGTATTATTAAGATGACCATCTGGCAAAGGATGGATTCTGGCTCGCAGCCCTTTGTTCTTTCTCGAGCCATTCTGTTGCTATTTTTCAATGTCTCTGAGTTCCCAGACAGGTCTTCAAGCCCAGAAAACCTTTTAACACCTCCGAAAGCTGGGTAAGCTAAAGAATTCACAGCAACCCTTGCAGAACACAGGGGAAACAGAGAACAAGACTCCCAAATTCTCTAAAATCACAGAGATTTTGTTACTGCTATCCCCAATTATTCCCCACAGGAATGGATGACAGTTCATGGACCGTTGAGCCTGTTGCCTGCAAACACAGCCAACCATGTAATAGATGTAATAGTCCAGAAGAGGCCAGAGGAAAAGCCAGCCTGTGTGTGCTACACCAGCCACCACAAAATTCCTGTCTGTAAGGTAAAAATCTCCCAGAATTACAGTGTCACATGACGAGAGTGTAACACAGATATCCTGCATCCCCACAACACTGTGGGCTTTGCCAAAGGGCCGTGGTATAGAGAGAAGCAAGTTCTTCCATGCCTACTGCCTCTCAAAGGATAATGGTCCACAGGCTGACCTTTACTTCTTCCTCCCCTCAAATCTGTCACAGGTGTTTTACCTCTAAACACACAGACTAGTTAGAGAAAACAGGAAAATGAGAGATTTCTCAGCTCTGCCAGGTAACCTGCACTTCCTGCCCCACAAACCCAGCATCCTGCCTCAGCTGCAGATGTGTCTTCAAAGGATGTTTTCCTACATCCGATGGAGAAGTGGAGAGAATGCAGTTCTTTCTTTCTTCCTTCGTTGCTGCAGTCAAAACCCTGAGTCAGAGGAGGGCAGGTTTGAAATGTGATTTCAAAGCAGCTTGATTATGACTTTGCATTAGTGCCTATCATAGAAGATGAGGCATATTCTCCTACTAGAGGTCTCTTTTTTTGCAAATGAAATCTAGGCATAATGAGAGATGAGATGTTTGACTATCAAGCAGTAGAACAAACTGCAATGAAATAGTGGGTCTAGCCACAGCTCGTACAAGAATTACAGGGATGTTTGAGAAGACCATGGCTGAGCTGCTGATAAAAATGTATCTTAATGCTAGAGTAAATTCCTTATGTACAGGTCTGGTGTGTAACAAATATTACGCTTCTCTTAAATTAAAAAAAAAAATTAGGGGGTGACTTGAGCAGCATAAAGCACTTACATTAAGACCCAGAACAATAGCTGAAAAAGCAAGACAGAGCCTATTAAACACTAAACTAAGCATGATATAAGAGATACAAATTGCTACAACTTCCATGAAGAAAAAAATCTAATCTTACTAATTTCATAGAATTTAAGCCTGTCATTACAATTGCAGAAAATGTTATGTCAGCCAGATCTTTATCTAGACTATTGGAAAGACTTTGCCAAAGTTCTCTAACAGGACTCCATGTCTGACAGGAGGCTGTCTAAGGCAGGACAGTAAGTATTACTGGAGGTGTAAGAAACAAGGAAATTTTGTAGAGAGTATGCTAAAGAGGAAACAAAAGAAATGCTCCACATACCTGCATGATACTTCATTGATCTTTTCTATTACCTGAATGACTCTTTCTAGGTTTCTTAGAAACCAACTGTGCTATCTCAGTGCTACTCACCAAGAGAGTGGACAAATCCAGATATGGCCCTGTGATCTTCATATGGTTTTTTCAGTGGTATCTAGAGAAATTAAGTACTCGAGGTTGGCCAACCCAAACACAGCAGTGTTACAGACTATAAACTGACTGAGGGAAACAAAGAGGAGCTATAGATGGCTTATGGTCAGTAGGGAAGTAGGTTAATTACTGGCTTTCTCCAGGGCATTGCACAAAGGCTGATGATCCACATGTGCTTTAATGACCTAAGAGAGAAATGAGATTTAGTAAGATCTGAGAATAACTAAGTATTAGATTAATCACAAATAAATAAGACAGTGAAAGTCTGTCTTTTTTAACCTGAGTAAGGTTAACACCAAATGTGAGAAAAATTGAAGTAATAGGTAATATTAAGATCCTTTTCCTGCATTAGTCCGTCTTAAACCCACACCAAACATCATAACCCCTTCTCAAATGAGAACTTGATATACATTGCCAAAACTGTGGAAGGTGCTGTCAGCTTAAAAGACCCTGTACCTGATGTCAAAGATACTGAAAATCTTGTCTTACCAATGGAGAATTAAAGTTGAAAGGAAACCTGAAAAGCTATAAAAGGTTGGCTTGTGCAAGCAGCTGTCTGTAGAGACAAGCTGGCATAGAAAGCCCAGCAGAATTGGGCCATTTTGTTCCAGAAATGTGAAAAATTAAATATGCACACAATATGGTATTGATATTCTTCTCCTGAAAACCTTTCTTCTAAAGGCTTTCTAAATAAATTAATTGAAGGAATGATCTTGAGGCTTTTCCTCACTCTCTCCTTGTCCCAGAAGGAGCAGGAAAAGAATCTCTTGAGTCTATTGCACTCCAGTATGTGTCAAGATGATCACAAATACCCTACAGAAAGCTGCTGCCTGGGTCTGAGTGTTTTTAATTTGGGTAAAGGCACCAAGACATGAAGACTAAAACCCGAGTAAGATGCACTCTGAGACAAGGGACAGTGATGAGGTTCAGTTGTTTGGGTAAATACAGCAGTTTATTGGAATAATTCCGGTAATGTAAATTCATACAGGCTTGTATGAAATAATTCATTTTGGAACAGAAAATTGTACCAGCTCACTCACATGCATGAGTTCTTCATATTTTTAGCAAATGATGTCCTCATTAGCCACCACAAAACCTTTTGAAGTTTATTTGCAAAGTACTTCAACTTTCAAGATTCAGCAAAAGTCTAGAAAACTGACATGTCTGCATGCATGGATTTTACTCTGAAAGGGAAGAGTTTGGCAGTGGCTTCTAGCCAAGGCAGGCAGATTAGACAGCCTAGTCAATGGGACAGTCCTTGGTGAATGCTCTGTATGCATCAGCTGGGCACTCTAGCAGTTTAAATGTTTGTATCATAAAATAAATGAAACAAGAAAGCAAAATGTGCATCAGTGGAATGAAATACCCACACTACTAACTCCAGAATAAACAATAATTTAATAAAATTTGGTTTAGTTATAATTATTCTCACAAAGTGTTCTGGTCTGGAACATGTAGCATAAATGAAATTTCTGAAAAAAAGAAACAAAAAAACCCAAAAAACCCAAACCAATAAACACCAGCAAGCTAATAAATTTATCTAAGCATCTTTAAAATGCTTTTCTTTTCCAGAAGAAAAGTATATAAGAGTATAGTCTAGAAAGAATTTAAGAATTTGGTGAATAAATAGATCTGAATTGTCAAACTAGATACTAGTGCAACTAAGATCTGAACACACAGAAGTCTACATGATATAGATAAGTGCAAAAACCCAGCAGGCTATCTCATGCTTTTTCTGTAAATCAGACATGGGATATAGTCCCTGATATGTTTTTCCCACCCCACAAACTAGAATAGTTTAACTTCTGCCTTAGAATTGAAGGCAATAGTTGAAAATGTGAACTTGACATTCTAAATAGTAGAGGCAGCTGCCAAACACATCTGTTTACTGTATTTTCTTGCTTGTAGGTGGAGTGTGTAAGCTCCTGGGTTATAAAAGAACAAAATAGAGGTGCACTAGTTCAAACAATATTTTTATTACTGCTACCTGAATTTTCAGTCTGACTCCATATTGCCTGGGGGAGGTTGTGGAGTGCAAGGGAGCACTATTCCAGTAATGTCCTTAATCCACTGCCTCTATAGCTGATATATTTCAGTTATAAACTGGAAAATGTAGAAGAGGAGCTGGTCTTTTGAACCACCAAGCTTATTGACCGCACTAGACATTCGTGTTGACTATGAGGCTAATCAAATGCATGATGAAGAAGTCACATCATTAAAATGGTATTTGATGGAAAAGTCAGGATATTAATAGTGGTTACGAACTAGGAAGACGTGCTTTAAAAGGTCATAGATTGATTCCCCATTGAGATATAAAGATCCTCAGTGTATGCTAATGATGACCAAAATAGAACTTTGGATTTAATTTGGGCTTAGTAATGTCACCTTAGGACCTGGTGATACAGAAAATATGAAGAAGGGGGCAAAGGCAAGCTTGCACTCATGAGAAATAATTCAGAAGTAGAAAAATAAATGTAAGATAGGAAAGTGGGGTGGAATGTAATTCTACTTCTGCCCTGCTATATGCAAGTCTAGGTCAAATATTGGTGTAATTGCACTGATATTGGTAAAACTGCTACAGATATTATAAATCTTTGTACAGTAAAGAAAATCAGTGAGAATTTTGGCCTGTTATTTTGCACATAGATAACCTGTGTCCATTTTTTTCAAATAAAGGCACTTGAGCAAAATTTATTTAGAGGAGATACTGATCTTTTGTAGCTCCTGATTATGTCAGTTTAAGGCTGCTTTACCTCTGGAAGGCACTATCCATACAGTGCATTAACAGATTATTTTCTCTAGAGCAGGCACAGTTTGGGTCTCCATGCTAAGAAGAAAAAGAAAGGGGATGTAGCTGCTTCAAATCCCTGACAAATCTCTGTATTACATTATATACATTTATATAGCTGAATTCTCTTCATTTTCATGAGTGATTGCATTTTAGGAAAGCATTGCTCGTTTTGGTTCTGTACTTTTATTGCATGTGATTTTAAGAAAGGTTTTAATAAGTGATTAAAGATAAAGATTTAAATAGTGATTAAAGAGTACTGCATTCAGGAAAAAGTGTTGGAATCAGCCTGTCCAAATTAATTAATGAATTTTAAGTAAGCCTTTTTAATATACAGAGGAACCTACATATTTTCAGAGTCTGTTCACTCCAAAAGGCACAATATCAAGTATTGAAGCATCCTATCCCCATTTATGTCAGATGTTGCAATTTAACTGTCAAGAATCCTAGATTGCAGCGATAATTGCTTTCAGTGCTTCTGTTAGTGCACAGTCATTCTTGAAAGGTATACAATTACAGGATTTTTCGTATGCTTTAAAATGGAGGGCTGGATACTTTCTGTCTGTACTTATGCTGCTATAATGCGTCCTGTACCCAGCACTGGTGAGGCTGCACCTCAAAATTTTGTGTTCAGTTTTGGGCCCCTCACTACAAGAAAGACATTGAGATGCTGGAGTGAGTCCAGAGATAGGCAACAGAGCTGGCAAAGAGTCTGCAGCACAGGTCTCATGAGAAGTGGCTGAGGGAACAAAGTCTGTTTAGCCTGGAAAAAAAGGAAGCTTAGAGGGAACTTTATCACTCTCTATGGCTGTAGAGAAACCTGAAAGGAGGTTATACTGAGGTTCCAGTCAGTCGCTTCTCCCAGGCAACAAGGAATGGAGCTAGAGGAAACAGCCTCAAGTTGCACAAGGGGAGGTTTAGATTGGATATAAGAAAAATTTCTTCACTGAAAGGGTTGTCAAGCATTGGAACAGGCTGCCTGGGGAAGTGGTGGAATCACCCTCCCCAGTGGTATTTTAAATACATTTAGATGTGGCACCTGGGGAGATGCTTGAGTGTTAGACTTGGTAGTGATGGGTTAATGGTTGGACTTGATGATTTTAGAGGTCTTTTCCAACTAAACATTTCAAAGAATTATGCTATGTGGAACCACATTCCTTATGGGAAAAAGCTGCAAAAGTAATTTATCAAGATTTCATTATGTTTAAGACAAACAGTAACAAATTATTTAGTTTATGCATGCTGCAGTGCTCAAGTCAGTACCCTTGCCCACTTCTCAGTTTAAGCTTTGCAAGACTAATTTTTCAGGCTCTTTCCTATTTGTTGGGATCTCAAAGTGGGTAGTAATTGATTACAATATTAAAAGCCTTTTAAAGGGCAGGATATTAGTTTCACTACCTGTTCTGAATGAATATGGCCTAGCATTAAGTATTAACACAAAGTTTCAAAAACACAGAATATTTTTACATGTTTGTGTGTATATAGTGTGTTGTTTTCTGTGGTGTATATTTATGAAAAAGCACAACAGGTCTGCTACCACAACTTGAATATTCAAATTACTGTTGGGAGAATAAATATTTAAAAGTTTCAAGTCTATCCAGTAGCTATGTATCTCTGATTTTAGAATTGTAGTCCATAACTATTATGACAGTTCTGTATCATATTCCCAGATTTTGCTAAGAATAGAAGTGGAATGATTATTGTGAGGTATATGTAATGAACAGGATTATTTTTATTTATAAGCCATTGCCAAAGCCTAAAAAGATATTCAGGATAAAATCTCTGAATCCAAGCTGCAACTTATCTTTTTTGAATACATAGGACTTTTTCAATATGTGCATTAACAATTGATTTTACTGGGAAGAGGCCAAAGTTTTTTGCTGCAAGGAAGTAGGGTGGGTTTGGATGAATGAAATGAAAGCCTGAATAAAGGAAGTCTTACACTGTTCATAGCTAATGAATTTTTCTGGTGCAAATTCAATATTAAGTGCAGATTGCAGCTGCAATGGTTCTTGGGGGAATTCAAGAGGATATTGTATCTTATGGGGGACGTTAATTTAAAAGAATGGCTGGTCGGGATTAATTTAATAACCATTGGAAACTCTAGCGTACATTAAGAGGGGAGGGAGAAAATAGTACCTGATGTGATACAGATGGAGGGTAGTGGTCTTCATGAGAAAGTATATGAGATTGCCATGAATGGAATGGGCACATGCAATTTTGATTTATAATCATTATCTACTGTGAAGTGATTATTTTCCTTGTCAAAACTGAATTGGTAGGAGCCTTACTTGCATCTAGCTGTTTTAGAAGAACTAGAACAGTCCTCTGCTAACTCATTCATTTACTGAGTAGAAAATGAGGCTTAAAAATAGTTCAAAATGGAGGAACAAGGTGGGTAGAAATCCCCAGTCATCTCTCTGCTATTTTGTTTAATTTAACCAGTAGTTGTATTTCTGTGCATAAATTTATCCGTCAAGCATGTTACATAGGCCTTCTGTGAGTGTGTTTGTTCGTACACGTTTGTGAATAAGGTAACTGTATGTGTGAGACAGGGAAGCATTTTTAGCCCTAAAAAGAAATAGGCTTCCTGTTGCTTACTTTGATTCTTTTCCTCTTTTTAAAAATGCCAGGTTTTCCTTTGCCATTCTAGGTGCTTCGCAATGGGTGGTGTTTGGGGGAAAGAGTGAGAGAGAAAAGAAGGGTTTGGGAGGATGGGCTGGTGTTGACAACTTGCTAATGAAATTTCAGTTTTAAAACTCATCGAGGATTTCGGTGAGGAAATCTGCGAAAAAAAAAGAATTTTCTTTTAGCATGGCATTTTAAATATAGTATCTTTTCACTTATATAGCACCTGCTTTCCCAGGGAGCTAGTATTTTGCAGATCCTAATTTAATTAGCCTCTGATTATACCTATAATGTTTCTGAACAGTACCATTCCCACAGAGGCATGATGAGAGGTGTGCAAGGAGATAAAGTACTATATTGCACCAGACTTAATGGCTCATCTCGTGTTACTTCAAGCACAGGAGAATTCTTTGGGGTAAATACATACTGAGAAGGTATCTGAAATCTCATCTGCTTTTTGTTACCTACTGGATGCTGAAAATTAGCTACTGGTCCTTGGTAATTGTCTGAAAACTGTAGAAATAGGAACTGGATTCCATACCTACAGTGTGGTGGGCATAGTACAGTGCAGGGAATGCATGGACTTCTTTCAGGTTCTCCCCAGCCTGGGGGATTAGCTGAGGCTAATCTTTAGAACATTTCCTCCCTCCTGCTTGAAGTGTTTCCCTTTGTCATCAGGACAGAGTTCAAATCAAGCCAGGAGGATAGAGATGGATGAAACCACATAGGTTTGCCTTGGAGCAGCAGTTCCAAATGTGAAAATCTTAACAGGAGCTTAGTCAAATTCCTCAGTTCATTAAAATTAATTTGGAGATCTCAAGAGGATCATCAGTCTTCTTTATGACTTCTGGCACTCCCTGTGTCTAGTTAAGGTCCACCCGTTGCAAACATAGGCCAGATTCCCAGACTGCTGAAATTTGTTTCATCAGCTTCCAGGCTTGCTTGATATACCAGAGTCCCAGAGTGTGAAAAAAACAATGTTGAAAGCTGGCTAAATGAAGGGATTTGGACTGGCTTATTCAGGGCAGGTTTTTTGTTTGTTCGTTAATTTGCTTTTCATTTTGAATAGCAGAGACCAGGTTCACTTCCTTCTAATCTGCTCTTCTTTTAGACAAAGTGGCCTAAGTCTGCCTACGGCAGCTTAATGCTAAATGCCCTGTGGGCAGTGAGGTGCAGCAGAAACATTTAGAGCCAGACTGTGGATCGTAGCTCAAGAAAGGTGCCATGGACTCTGTTCAGTCCAAGGAAGTAGCACATGAGCCTGGGGACCACAGGGGGAACTGCACTCCACTCATGAGAAACAGCCTGGGGCCTTTTCTTTGCCTTTGTCTGAACTTCCTGAATTTGCCATTTTGGTTGATTTAGGTGGGAGAGCTTTGATTGACATTGACTCAATTCTTTGCCTTCATTTACCTTGAACAGTTTTGTTGAGTATCAATCTGCTTCTGGGAAGAAAATGTCAGGACACAGGAGTGCAGAATCCTTTAGATTAGATGCATAATGGTATGGTGCAGCATGTGAGCCTGTATGCATGGGACACGTTCACACATATATGTGTGTGCCTGTATGTATAAGCCTGAGTCTGCCCCATTTCATCAATCTGTCTCAATATTTAAAGGAAATTAGAGGTCTCAGTCCTGGTGATTTCAGTAAAATTTGGACCTCTGCCAAGGCTTTCTGGGAAGTGGGCTGTTTCAGCGTTCTGTGGAGATGTAGCTATAATGTGCTTCTAGCTTAAGGTAATCTGGAGCCAAGTTTAATCAGATACACATTAGTGAATGGAATGCACTTTCCAAATAATGAAATTCTAGTTGGACCACTCAGTGCAAGATAAGAAAATCAGAGCAGATGCTACTAAAGCAAAGGTGGGAGTTGAGGGCAGAGACTGCCAAGAAGCAGTAAATGTGTTTTCAGAAAACCCAGATTTTTTGTCAGTGGCTCTTTCTTTGCATGCCATCTCTCTGCAACTAATTTTCCCCTAAGAGGTTGTAAGGTTACATTGACCTGTATATTCAAACCATGTGGTCAGGAAGGAAAAGAAAATGATAAAAACACATTTGTGAAAATACTTAAATAGTCTATACAAAAGGAACAGGTTTTCTGCAGTCTTTTTCAAACTTAATTTCAAAAGCAAATTAAAAGAGTCAGTGACAGTCTTCATCTTGACCTAGGGTCTCAGTGCTTCACAAGTATATCATGCCAGTCTGCAGTTTGGTTTAGAACTTGCACAACAATATGGAAGGAAAAATCACAAGTCCTTAGAGGCAGCATTGATCGTTACTGTATTTTAAAAGGAAAATATAGTTCTTTAATAGAGTTCTTTTTGGTCTTTTTTGCTTTCAAGTCCATCTTGACAAGGACAGGATGGAAAAACAGAATGTTCAAAGAAAACCATTCATAAATATATCTCAAAACCAGAATGTTTTTATCTTCCTTTCAAGTCATTTATACCACAAAATAAGAGATTTAATTCTCCAGTTTAAAAATAAAAAATTATAATGCATTGAATTAATTAATGCAGCCAGATCTCTTTAGTACCCTTATGAGCCAGGTATAAGTTAGTTAATAAGCAGATGGGATTTTCCAGAGCACAGTTAGCCATATTTGACTGACGTGTCAGTTCAAGTGCATTTAGATACCTGTGTTTTAAATGTCAGTAAAAGTTTGGGGGTTCCTAATTATAAAAAGAACCTAAGTATTACCTGGGGAAATATGGTAAGGCAAAACAGTGTCCTTGGAGCCACCAAGGTCTTTCCAATAAATGAAATTGTCCTGCTATGGCAGTGGGACCAAGGGCTGGTTGATGTGATTCCAACTTCCTCCTCCCTTTGCCCATGGTTTGTTGTTCTTTTGCCTCTTCCTATGGTTCTAGTGCTCTGTGACCATCATGAAGACATTTCAGTGGACTAAGATGACAGAAAAAATACCCCCAAAACTAAATTAGAAAAACAGGGATAGTTCTTGACCAGCATGACTTGTTGAAATAGCTGAGCACAGATTCAGCCACATTCAGCAGCTGGCATGAAGGAGGGATTCAGGCCAGGATTCATGGATGGTGGATGTCAACAGACAGATCAATGCAGGGGTCCCTATAGCCATGGCTTTAATTGCTTTTTTGAAATGGCCTTCAAAGCACAGGGTCATTTTTGTTACGTATCTCTGTAGGGGTAAACTGGAGGCACAAGTAAATGTGAGCACAGAAATGGAGGACAGAAGCAGGAAACCTTTAAGATCATTATAATTGTCTTCTTACATGAAGAGATGCTTTGAGAAAGCAAAGAAATGCTGCCAGAAGCAAACATGTCAAAGCCTCTAGAAAAAAATGGAATCGAGCATGCTTGGAACTGAGACAATCATCTTTGAAAGGTGCTTCACTTCCTTCAAGTGGTTTTTATTCCAAAGACCAGTTCTCAAACTTAATTAATATTCCTAAGACATAAAAGACCTTCTCTGACATGAAAAATGGTAAAAGACATGTAGAAAGCAAATGTGTTACCTTAGCTACCTGTTTGGGGTGACATTTTAAATACAGAAAATAAAGTTGACAGAATTATAGTGACCTTTCAGCCTGAACAAATAAAATAACATCTGCCAAAACTAAATGGCTGCCTCTAGCTGTAGGAAATGATATGAATCTTTGAACACTAATACACAGGCCTTTGGAAGAGTTAGCTTTAGTAATGCTTGCTAGGCCTCAGAAATTTATTTTGCAGAGCATGGAAGGCTTAAAATCCCAGGAATATGGTGCAAGTGCCAAGGGACCCAGAGGGACCAGCCATGGCTGTGGCAAAGCCATCTGCATAGTCTTTCACCCTCTTAACCCATCACCTGTCCCTTGTTTTCTTCAGAGCACCCAGAAGGAGCTCTTCACTATATCCCTGTATCTTTTCTTTATGCTCCCTATACGTGCACTTTTCCATGTATAGAAGCAGTCTTATGAGTTACATTACCTCTTTTTGAATTTCCTCTGGAAACCAAGGGCATATGTGTGGCCTGGAAGCCAGCAGCAATCAGGCAGATTGCTGTTAGAAAGGAAACTGGTAGGTCTAGAAAGGGAAAGCTTCTCTTTAAAATAATCTGCAAAGGGAAAAAAAAAGTAACTGCAAAAATTACTTTTTCCTGCTTCCCCAAGCTCTTTTAGCTTCTGGTCTCATCTATAGCAGCAGATAAAGCAAGTTCTTAATTGTGCTTTTGAAAAGCTGAGAAGAGCAATTTGTAGTTTTTATTGCCTCCTTTATCAGGCACATTTGCATCCCTCTCCACCTTCACCTCAAATACTCCTTAAATTCAGAGTGATCACAAATGTGGAAAAGCCAGCTCTGCACTTGGATGACTGGGATACACAGAGGAAGGAAATGTCAGGGAGACAGTGGTATTTTACTTAGCTAGCTTAGAAGGCAAGCAGGCCCCATGAATTGCAACTGTAATTAGCCAAAAATACTGAAATTCTTCATGGTTTCCAGAGGTTAAAGGAAGTTCATGCAATTTGCTGTCTGTATTAATATGAATGGTTTTCAATTTAAGCAAATAATGCTAAACAGCCTTATAATTATTATTATTATTAACAGTTTTATTATTAGTGTTATGTATAACTTCAGTTGCACTTAGGATTCTGTGAGAATTTTTATCCATTTTGCAAAGATCTAGGAAGACATGTATCATATTTTCCTTGAAAAAGTCAAAAAGTAAAATCTAGGCTGAGAATCAGACTTGGAGCATGTGGTATTTTGGAGATGGGGTGTCAGTCTAAATAAGGAGTTTCATCACTGGCATCTGTCATATGTCTGAGGGATTTCCACTGGCAGCCATCAATAGTTAAAAGATCTATCTGCTTCTTAAACATATATTTTTAATATTTTGTTTACTTGTAAGCTTTTATTTTCACCAATGCTGTATTTACAAATCTGACCATAAGTCCAACCATACCAATCTCTTCTTAGTTTTTGTAATAACTTTCCATGATGAAATGACTGGCCCAGTAGGTGAGGGGAGAACCATGAACATTTTCTACGTAGACTTGAGCAGGGCTTTTGACTCTGTCTCCATAAGGCCCTTGTAGGGAAGCTGGTGAGGTGTGGCCTGAAGAAGCAGCTGGTGAGGTAGATTGAAAACTAACTGAACAGCTGATCTCAAAGGGCTGTGACAGTGGCCTGAAATCCATTTGGAGACCAGTAACCAGCAGTGAAACCCAGGGGTCAATTCCTGGCTCTGCTTCTGTCTAGCATCTTGAGAAGAGTCACATCATCTGGACGATGGGGCCCAGTGTGTCCTCAGCCAGCTTGCTAATGTCACAAACCTGGGAGGAATGGCTGATACACCAGAGGGTCCTCTACAGGCTGGAGAAATGGAACACCCTGAAATTCAAAAAGCAGAGTGCAAAGTCCTGCACCTGGGGAGAAACAACCCCGTGTCCCAGTCAGTATATGCTGGGGAATATACTCTGCTGGAGTACATACTCTGCTGGAAGGCAGCTTGTCACAAAAGGACCTGTGAGGCCTGGTGGGCACCACGTTGAGCAGTGTCTCCTTGCAGAAAAGGAGACTAATGGTGTGCTGGGCTGCATTAGACAAAGGGCTGCATGCATGTCGAGGGAGGTGATCCTACTCCTCTACTTGGAACTGCTGAGGCCATGCCTGGAGTTCTGTGTCCTGTTCTGGTCTCCCCAGTACTAGAAAGATGTAGAGCACTGGAGAGAGTCTGACACAGGGCCACAAACATGGGACAGGAGCACCCCTCTTCTGAGGGAAGCTGAGAACTGGGACTGTTTAGGACACAGGCAGCTCAGGGATGATCTTACACACCTGGAAAGAAGGTCAAACAGGACATAATCAGGCTCTTTTCAGTGGTGGCCATCAACTGCACTAGAGTCAGTGGGAACAAAATGAAACCCAGGAGGTTCCCTCTGAACATCAGGTAAACCATTTGCGGGGGTGAAGGAGCACTTGGACAAGTTGCTCTGAAATGCTGGGGAGTGTCCATCCTTGGAGATGTCCAAAAGATGTCTGGACAAGCTCCCAGTAACCTGCTCTAGGTGAATGCTCTCCTTGATCAGATGACCTCCAGAGGCTCCTTCCAACCTCAGCCATTCTGAGATTAGGATTGCAAAAGAAGGGTGAAGCAGATCACACTAAATTTGCCACTTCAGTGGATATACTGTGGACAAAGTAGGGTTTGGATATCCTTCAGCTCTTTTAACCTTCATTGAGTTTAGGAGAATTAGAACTGAGGGATGTTTTCTGCCCAGGTGCAAAGGTATAGTGCCAGATGCTTTGTGAAGAGCAAGAGTTCCCCCCAGAAGTCCCAAAAGAGCCTTCCAGATCTGGCATTTCTCTGTTCACCCTGGTGAGGAGCTGATGACCCTATTGCTCCTGGCAAGACCCTGTCCAGTTTTACTGCCTTGAAAGCACTCCTGTTCTACATCAGGCTCTTAATTTCAGCAATGTTCAATGTGACAGTGAATTCAGACGTGATACTGAAAGTGCTGGTCTTGTTTATACATATATGTATGTCAATTTGGGACTTACAACGTACAGATTTTATGTTTGTTTAGTTGTATGTGTAGCATTTCAACAGTATGGTCTCCCAAGTTTTGCAAGTTTTCTATCAGATGTTATGTCCTTCTCTGCTGGAATAAGATGCCTAAACTGCAGGGGAATTACAGATTATACATATACATATGTATGCAAATATGGTTGTGTTTTGTGCTGCAAAGCTTATCTTACATCCAGCTAAAAATAGTTTTTAAAAACTGTTCGTAGACCAAGACTTAGCTGAACATTTTAAAACCTTTCTTCTGTTCCTACCACAGCAAAAATGAAAATCTTTCTTAATTCTTGTTTTGTGCCTGTGTTATCTCTTCCTTCTTTTCTGAAAAAGTTTTTAAACAAAATGGCTGCTGAATTCAGACTCAGTCTCAGCTTATCTAAATTCATGCCCTTTGATACAAGCCATTCCTTGAAGCATCTTTCTTGAGGGCATTTTGCTATCCTTCAGTGCTTCTTGGGCTTTGTGCTATTTTTTAAAATGGAGCTAATATTGGAATATAGAACTCCAGTTAGACTGAAAACTGTAGCTCTCTAATGACCACAGCTTGCTTTCAAGTCCTAAATGTAATTCCTGTCTTGCCAGCTCATGTTATTTTCTCCTTTGGCTTGTATGCTGCCAGCATGTCACCTCTCATATTCTTTCTTCTTTTTCTATAATATATTGATAAGGGGCAAACTGGGAGGTCTGTAAGTTGGCAAAATTCCCTCTAGATTCCCCGGAGTGTTTTTCTCACTGAGACCCTTTGGATCTGGCCTATGGGAATTGATGGAAGTCTGACATGAATATGCTCTCATTTGCCCTAGACCTTTTTCCCCAGGCAAAACCCAAGCCAGAAATTTTATTCCTAAGATTTCTGAATATTAGATTTGCAAAGCATGCATATATAGTGCATAGTGAGGTATTCAGCTTGGTATTCAAGATAATTTCTTCGTGAGATTTTTTTCAGCCCTACTAATGCTATTTGCTGGCAAATTTGTTTTTGAATTGATTCTTATATAAAATTCTTCAAGCAGGCAACATTTAAAGAACATTCTCCATTAGCCCAGACCACATACAAGCATCAAGAGGAAGTTAGCCTGAATTCCTGTTAAATAACAGTGCCAGCCATTTGAATATCACATAAAGATCACACGAGCACTACCTGTCTACATCTTAATGAGTGACTAATCCCGCATTATTTCCTGAGTGTTTATAGATTGCTCCATCCAAACAATGACCATTCAATTTATTAGGAGTTTTTTACTGGAAAATTAGCTAATGGCTTCACCTGAATATTTCCAAAGAAAATGCTGAAGTATAGACCGCTATATAAATAGGATGAATAAAAAGTTATTTACAGCAGAGATATATCCAAGCAGAATTCTCCACTGTGCATTTTCTCTGAGCCAGAAAGAGCAAGCAGGTCCTATAAAAGCTCTTATAAGCAATTTGGAAGGATTTTTGGAGGAAGGAAGGGGTAGGTTGGCAATAGTTTTACTGGTTAGTAGGGGCAGCTATCTCCTGCTGTTTCGCAGTGTGAGATTACATGCTAGGCCCCCAGAGTGACACAACCCAGATTCATCCTGGCACACACCAGTGGTCATGAAAGAAAGATGTTTATATGGAAGGAAACACATTACATTTTGTCTATGGGGATAAAATACACCATCTACCCTAGCTATTCTGATTATCTAGTGTTTGTACTACTGTTGCTTCTATTGATTTTTGCAAAAGATACTGCAGGCATCTCCTCTGCTTTAAAAATGCAATTTTTTCCTTTCCTAGATCAAAGAAATCACAATTGCCTGCTCTTGTTCATGAAAGTTGTCACTGGAAAGCTACATAATCATAATCAGCAGGCGGATTTATCTACTTAATTTATCAAAGGCAGCAGGGAAAGCAACAAACGACATGGATTCTTGTGAATACTCATGTAAAGGTATTCCCTCTTCCAGATGGTGACCATGAGGTTGAGAAGCAGACACTTCTTTGTAAGGGTTCCCTTACAAAGCAGTGATGACCTGGCGTTGCAGTGTACAAGGGTATTCACCTCACCAGCTGCTCTGCTGCTCTACCTCTCTGTTGAACCCTCCCTTGTGAACTGTTCAGATAAATAAATAGCCCATGTCCCTACGGACATGGGCTGAGAGATGGATGCTGGGACAAATGGCTTTCCCAGAGGGACCTGAGCATCTCCCTGTGTGCAGTGTGAATAATAAACACTGGTACCCAGGGGAGCAGCCTGTCTCTAGACTGCAAGGTCTCCAGCCATGAAACACTGGTTTTCAGAGTGTGCCGTGGTGCACTTTGCTCCTGTAAAAACAGTTGTAAGATAGGCACAGGCTCTTAATACCTTATCCTGGTCTTATCCTTATGTGGTGATGGGATGCTGCCTGGATGCTTCTCCAGAGATCTGGAAAATACACCTGGTACCCCAGGCTGAGAAGCCAGAAAAACTGTTCTCCAGCTGTGCCCACCCTTAACTCTCCAAGCATTCCTTTCCTCAAGTGCAATCAAATAGGTAATTGGGAGACAGGTGCATCTTCCTTGCCAGTCTCACATAGCAGGTCTCAGGACCATTTCCAAGAGCTATCATCATAAGTCTGTCCAAGCTGAGAGAGAGCAGGGAACCAATTCAATTCCTGCTGCAGCCCCAGGGGCTGGTGAAGTGAGGTTGCCTATGATAATGATTATATTCCTGTGACAGCTGCATGGTACAAATCCTTGGCCATGACTAATTGCCTTTCCAGGGAATGTCTGGAGCTCCTTGGGGGATTCTGTGTTTTTCTGATCCCTGATTCTTCTTGCTATCTCCAGACTGAGACAGAGACAAGCCAGGATTCACTTCTCAGGGTACTTTAGGATGACTAACTGGCAGACAGGCTTAGAAGCAAATGAAAAATATGACATGGGGAGGCAGGGAGGAGAAGAGAAGAAAGAAATCAGTGTAAACCACTATTGGTTGGGAATCTCAGTTCTCCATAAGACAGAAATAGCCTTCCCTCAGCCACCCCCAAAACCTTGTAAGGCTGCTGGGAGGAAACCAAAAGGACACAGTTGCAGAGCAGACCATGAATCAGGATTTTAACTGATCTCTTTAGAGAGCTCTGGCATTTACCAACAGAGCCATGTTTTCCTAACAGTTTCAGTCGATTATTGCTTCAGAAAGCCCATAAGGACACTTTCAACAAAGCAGGAAAGCCCTCAGTTTCTCAGAGGCACAGAGCAGGGCAGATATCTCTCGGGAAGCTGCTTGCCCTTAGGGGTCTGATCTCACACAGGCATCACTTGCAGGGCTATAGCCTTGACAATACAAACTCCTGTGTTTCCCACAGGTGGAAACTAAGGGAGCCTCTGAGAACCTCTGAGGCCCAAAGTGATCTCATCAGCTTTTGATGAAGCAGTGCCTGTAGTTAAAGAGCACGCAAGTGTGCCATGCCATACAGGAAATGACAGTGCAGTAAAACTTTTTAGTTGTGCTGCTTAGAACGCCCAAATGGCCTTGTCCCCTCATTGAAACAGGAAAGGCAGCTGTTACACAGCACCAGTGGCAATGCCTGGTGAAGAAACTTTGAAAAACAAAGCTATAGACATCTGCAGCGTACTTTGAATTTTTTTATTATTTTACTTCTGCATTCTCCTTTTCAGTTCTAGCCCATAGTTGATGGTGCAAAAAAACCCACTGATGTTTACTCTTGAGAAGTATCTGGGCAGCATCTAGAGGAGCTATGGCCAGTGGCTGTGTCATAGTTCCTGACAAGGTTATGCCATCCGTGTCACTGTCAGTGGCACCATCAGCTGCCTGTCCAATGGGTCCATGGTCACCAAGCTCCATGTGCCCTCTGCCCTGGGCCCCCAGCACTGTAAGAGGAAAGCTGACCCAGGGATGAGCACCACGGGCATGGCAGGGGCAGCCCAGCAGCACAGGACTTCACAGGCTGACTGGGGTACAACAGAGCCTCCAGGCTGACAGGGAGCCCTGGGAGGCAAGTGCACACTGGGAATATCCCGGTTTTCAGAGGAGAAACATGGAGACAAACTAAACAGCAAACGTGCAGGGGTACTTCTGTCTTACCTGGCAGCAGGTGACAGGCAGGATGTGGAGATATCACCTCACTGTGCACAGAGGCAGAGGTTTTGCCCCTTGTGTCACATGAATCTGCAGGGCACAGAGAAAAGGATGGGACAGTAAATCACTGTAAAGCTAGAGGGGTGCTGGCAGGGGATGCCCAGCATCCCTGCCTTTCAGTGCAAGCATCCAGGCTGCACCTCATTCCAGTGCAAGGAGGTTTGTTTCCTGGAGAGGGCCTTTTCCTGACACAGTGGGCTGAGCAGTGAGACTGAGCAGTTGCACCCCAGGGGTGAGGGCAGTCAGTAGGGGAGAAGGCTACATCAGGGATTCCTTTAGACCACCCTGCCTTCTCCTCATTAAACCTGGACCTAACCCAGCCTAGTACTGACATCTCCCTCCACCAGTGGTTCACAAATTTGCGGTCTGGAGTTTGCACATGTCGGGAAAGGAAGGAAATTGCTGGGTGTGACTGGTATACAGTAGAGGAATTCATAAAGTAGCTAAATTCAGATGGCCATAAAAATTTAGATGACCATAAAATGCTGCTGTAATTCGACTCATGGCCATTTGAGAAGGATCACCCAGTCATAGAAGATGCAGGGGAATGCTTTATAGGTCATAATGAAGCAGATGTAATCATTTTGTTTATGCTCATAAAGTGCCTTGCTTTATGTTATAGGAAGTAAAGCAGTTAATTTTTCTGATATCTTAAATACTGCAAAGTAAAATTAAATATAAGGAGTTGGGCTTTGTTTTTATCTCTTTGTAGGGTATGCATATTCTTGAAATAAGCCTTTTCATGTCTCTGATGATGAAATATTCCCCAGTGGGGTCTGTCCTCACATGGATCTCATCTCAGTGACACAGATGAGGATGCTGCACTCATAATTTAAAGTAAATTAAGTCCAGACTTTTGACTGCTGGTAAATTGCCAGAACCATGCTTCGTTGGACAAGTTTTGGTCACTGCTGTGCTCCAGAATGCCTTTCAGTTTCCTTTTGCGCATTAAACCTTAATGGTCCCATCAAAAATAATTTGATTGGAAAATTAAAAGCTGGCTGGTTTTTCCTTCCTATAATAAAGAATTAAAACTGAAGGGATTTGTTTGTTTCTTCAGAACAAAAAGAATAAGCCCTAGCATGTACTGCTAATGCAGTAAGTATCCCTGCTAAAGAAATTTTTTTAAAAAGTGTTTAGGAACACCTAATAAAAAGGCATATAAGAAGTAAAATAGAACAATCTGTTGTTATTTAACATGGCAAATACTGTTGAGATACAAACATGATTAAGTTTTCTCTGGTAACCAAGCAACAGAAGAAAATACCACTTATCCGAATTGCTATTTATTCTACTGATTTTTAGCTCTGTGGTAGTGATTTTCATCCTCTACACCTCAAACACAGAAAGAACAACTGTTTATGGTATGGCTAAATTATTTAATATAGTGTTTGATGTAGGGGCAAATTAGGCATCAGAATAAATGCCTAGGACTGTTCCAACTAGCCATTAATGACTTTTGATCTTCTCAAAAGGGTTTCACTAGATTATGCAACGTAAGCAAGTGTCCTCTACAGACTTAGGCAATTGCAATAAAATGGACTACATGAGGCATGAAATCAGAATAATTTCATTTTTCCAAAGAATGCAAATGGTGTCTTTTCATGTGCATCATCCTAAGGACTTTTTAGATAAAGTACATGGTAGCAATGTAGTCTTTGACACTTCTAAACTGAAGACATTTTTCTAGAGCTGAATATATTATCATCAGATGGATAATTTCATTATGGCGAAAATCTGTAGCTGGTGCTCAGAGCCATAGTCAGGCTGGACTCACATATGGCTCTGCACTCACATATGCACATTCTTGTTGTGCACACTGTCTATGTGAACAGCAGATGAACATAACTTTTCCAAATCTCAAAATGTGGAAATCAAATCCTGAATTTGTAGCTAAAGATTTGCAAAAGTTGTGGGACTGGAAGAAAGTAGGTAAAAGCAAATAGCAAACTGGGATGGGAATCCCAGAGGAGCTCAGAAGATTGAAAGACATTGACTGAGCCAAACTGTGTGCAGCAAGAACAGTTAAGTGCCACATGCCTGGGAACAGCATGTCCACCAGTAATAAGGGTTTGGTTTCTCTTTTCCACTTATCGTAAGCCTCAGCTATCTGTATGAAAAAGAATAGTGTCTGTGAAGCATAATGGAGCAGCTTCTGAAATAATGTCTTAGAAGCAGTGAGCATAAATGACACCCAGATACTATGAAACAAACTGGAGTAAAACTCAAGCTATGTTAAGTCACTGCCAAAAGCATCTTCAGTTTCAATAATAACAGGATAATCATCAAAGGTCTTTTATAAGAGAATAGATGAATCATAGGCAAGTTGGAAACCTTTAGCGCAGGTGCCAGTGGCTCCTAAACACTCTTCCAGAATAACTGTGAGAAATTGTCTCCCGTTTGGAAGTATTCTGGGGGCCTCCTTGCCTGCCTTGTACTGGAGCAAGACTGGGGAGAAGTTCCTAAGAATAAAGGAGAAAGGAGTTAGAGTTTTCTCCAAGCTAGGAAAAGCATGTCCTCCCAATCACAGGCTCCCAAAACATCAGCTGGATTTGACAGTGCTGATTGAAAGTTGTACCTTGCTCCTGCACAAAGGTATTAGGTTGATCAGCTGCCAACTCCTGAGGAATGAACTCTGTAAGATTATTGACGTTCATCCAACCAAGCAGTGGTTGTACAGCACTTTAAACATGGAAAGCACTCCTATTAACATTTGGTATTATTGTATAACTACACAACCTCATCTCAATTAAATACACAAGTGGTCATGCTTTAATCATGTGAGTGAATTGTTGCCAGAATTATTTCAAATGTAGGTATCACAATATATGCTGATCATTCTCAAGATTGGTATGTGACCCTGGAGCAAAATGAGGGCTCTTGATTTCGGAAATATTGGACAGCCACTGTCTTGTCAGAATGAATGTCTCTTTCCCTAGAACGGAAATAAATTTTTTCCCAAATACAGATGTAGGCAATTTTTTATTTCTATTTGTCTTGCATCTTGGACACCTGTTGTGGACAGCACAAGGAGTAGCCTGGTTTTCTGTTGTTTTTTGTTTTTTTTTTTTACTGCCTTCCCTCATTAATATAATGGAAAAAGAAAGTCACTTGTGGTCTTGTCTCAGATTCACATCCTTCAAGGTTTTGCTTTATCAATGGTCTGTAAATTGTGTTGTGTGATGAACTGAAATAAATTAAAACAATTAAATCCTGAAAAATTCTCTACTTCCTCCAAAGGTTAAGACATTAAGACTCAAATAACAATATATAGGTTGCCACCTGATTATCAGTGATACAGTGCTTTTCACTTCATTGTATTCATTCTGAATAAAAGATTCTTTAAAACAGCATTGACAGGCAAATCAATGGTCTATCTTCATTAAAAAAAAGAGAGACAGTTAAAGAGCAATTTTAAAATAATAAAGTTGTGATATTGCTTTTTCATAGTACTTTTCATAGAATCACAGACTGAAAGAATGGTTTGGGTTGGAAGGGGCCTTAAAGATCATCCAGTTCCAATTCCCTGCCTTGGGCAGGGACACCTTCCACTAGACTGATGTCTTAAATGGCTACTTAAAAACAGAAACTAGACAGGAATAAAGGAATAAAGGAGGTGTTTATTTGAAAGGCCTTCAGAGGTACACTCTGAGCTCCAGAGGATCCTGCCTCAGTGGATCACAAAATGGACCACAGGTCACGAGTTCTTCACACTTTTATATCAGCATAAATTCACTAACTAGAACCTTAGCCAATGATGTGATTTCCCCAAGCTTGCCCTCTTTTCCCTAAGATGATGGTTTACAGTTTTTCAGCCTAGGGCGTTCTTGGAGAGCAAGCTAGAGAGGCTTTGTTATGTCTATCTTAGCATGAGAGAACAGCACTTAACAAGTTACAGGAAACTTCAGAGTTACACTAACAGTACAGGATTTGAAAAATATAAAAGTTAAAATTTAAGGCATCAAGACTAAGTTGCTTAAAGCCCCATCCAGTCTGGCCTTGAATACTTACAGAGATGGGGCATGGACAACTTCCCTGGGCAACCTCTTCCAGTGTCTCACCACCCTAAAAATTAATAATTTCTTCCTTATATCTAATTTAAACCTGTCGTCTTTCAGTTTGAAGCCATAACCACTTGATCTGCCTACCTTTATAAAAAGTCCCTCTCCAGCTTTCTGGTACTCCAGCTTCGGGTACTGGGAGGCCACAATAAGGTCTCCCTGGAGCCTTCTCTTCCCCAGGCTGAACAACCTCAACTCCATCAGCCTGACTTCATGGGAGAGTTTTCATAGTCTTCTAACTGCAACATCTCTAAGAAAGTCAGTTACCTCTAAGTTTTTCTCCCCAAACAAGAGAGAGATGAAATTGCAGGGTCTTTTTGTGGAGTGGGTGAAATGGTGGGCTTTTATTTGGTTTTACTCTTCTAGTGAAATAAGAAACTTTAATGGACTATTTTGATTTATTACACAAAGTAGGTACTTTTCTAGATGGCAGTATTGTTACCACACTTTATATTCCAGCTTCTTCTCCATTTTTTTTTTTTGGGTGCTCTAACTCTCAATTCTTTACTCCTTTTCATCTCTTTTCTTATCAATTAAATGCTTTTTGGGAACATGGATAGGCAGTTTTTTGTATATTTGTAAAGCACCAGCAGAAAACTGTAGTTGACTGAATGCAATCACAACCAAAATAATAACATTCACATCTGCTCTTTCAGGTTCATTGACATCAATTTACCCCACAATAAACCTAAGATATTTTCCAATGCAGAACTCTTTACTACTTCTTCTTATATCTTTCTGGAATATCTGTATATAAGATTCACAACCTGTACTCACATAAAAATGTGAATTTCCACCAAAGCAATACCAGAACACCAAAATATAAAAACCCTTTAAATTGGGAACTACCTCTGACTGTGTCTGTATGGCATTTGATGACAATAGGCCTCTAGTGAGGGTGTCTAAAGTGGAATTACATAATGCATATATGTATAAAATGGAATGTGTCATTACTGCAGTGCTAAGCTATATTTGGAAGCCACTACAACAAAGCACTTTCTCCCATTTTTTTTCTATATCACTATCAGAAAAAAGTGTCTTTGATATATGAATCATGCTATGAGACCATCTTTTTATTTTAATAACTGCTAATTTGCACACCTAACATCAATTGCTGGTGCAATTAATTGTGGATGCAAATCAGAATGTTTAGCTGCCTAATCACCTGATTATGCCTATAAATCAGTGACAGTAATTATGTGTGTAAATGTTCATTTCAGCCTGCAATTAATTTGGCCAAAATTGAAAGGACAGAAAAAAAAAATACCACCATAGGCTGAAATTTAGTCCCCAGTGTGAAAAAACAGGAAGAAAAAACCAGTGTCTTCCTCCTCTACATTTGTGTTTAAATTGCAGAGAGCTAAATAGGCAAAGAGCAATGATTCCCCAGTCCCCAATAACTCACTGCCAGTGTTTCACAATAAAGTGCAATGGGAGAGGAAATATTTCCATATGGGTTCATTAATCACAACATATTTGCCATGCACAACCACTCTGCAGAGCAGGTAAAGAACCCTAGGGGTCCTCACCTGCCACAGTATGTCACTTTTTTAATAGAAAAAATATTTTTTGTGCAAATGCTGTAGAACTGAAGATGCAGATGGCTCCACTGGCAGAGCTAGAGCCTCCTGGCACAACATTCAGCAGCCACAGCTCCTTTAGGAATTTATAGCAAGGGTTAGTGATATCTTAAAAGAAGGATGCTGAAGATGCTGTCTGCTCCCACTATGTGCAATAATCCAAGGTGTGCCCCTTGCGAGGACATGTTAGGCAGGACAAACAAACCCCACCCAAACAGTAAACTGCAGAAGGAAATACAAGCCTTACCTGTCCCTGTTGTGCTGCAGGACTTTAATTAGAGGTCTAGGAACAATTAAATGGATCGTGACTGAGAACCTGCGGGTCCAATGGACCCCATTAACAGAACTGTGCAGCAGAAGATGCCTTTCCAGCTCAGTGGCTTTCAGATCAGGGCAGCAGGCCATTTCACTTTACCTAACCCCAAGGACACCAGAGAGCCCCAGTTATCCCATCACACTCTGACCCATCTAGACCTGCTCAGTGTTTTGCATGAGAGTTACACTTGGTGTCTTGTTTACTGTCCCTTTGTGGTCTCAATCTCTGAGCAGTTCAGTGCTGTTTCACTCCCACATGGGGCTTTGATAAAATTCAAAGACACCTGGTGTGATTTTAATTTAAATGTGATTTTAATGTGTTTTCCTTTTATATTGCTATGATGTGCATTGTCTAGAGAAATGCTGCAGACTCAGATCTGTCCTCTCAGCTGTTTTTCTCTGCTACTCCCTGGTTTTGTCTGGTGAATATTCCTGAATAAAAACAGCTGCTCTGCAGTAGAATATGCATGGGGTAGAAGAGTGCATTGGGTTCATTGGGTCACTCTTCAAGGCAGCAACCAAGTCTTTGGCTCTTTGTGAGTCAGAGGCCAAATGTCTTCTCATCAGCATAAGACACCCCCAGAGTTACAGGTGAACAGAGTAGAGATTAAAGGTTGCATGCAACCTTTGTAAAAAATGATTTCACAATTCCCTGTGCTCCACCAGTTATGAAAAGGATTTTAAGACAAGAACTTGTAGAAAGAAGAAATACTGAAATACTTTATCTTAACTAATTAAAACAATTCATATTGAAAGTGGCTAAAATTTACTAAACTTTTTCTAATTATAAAGTAGGATCTTACTTTAAAAAATTGCTGTGAAAATGTATTAAAAATATCATAAGAAAATGCTGTCAGGAACCGGATATGAAAGATACCTCAAGAAAAAGAGAAACAAAAATCCACAACAGTTAGTAGCCCACCAGGGCATTCCAGTAGGACACAAGGCACCCTGAAGCAAGGCAATGCCTTAATCTTCAGAATTTTTCATTAAGTGAGATTGGTGGTTTTTTTCAGTCAGTCTTAATTAGTTTGTAACTAAAATTGTAGGATCAATGTGGGAGCTATTCTGACACAGAATAACTGAGATCAGATCAGAGTAACAGAGTGGATCAAAGGCCACCCAGAGCGATCACTGCACTGTGACACAGGTGTGTCATGGGACGCTGCTGCAAGCTCTGCAAGGGTCACCCCAGGCATCACAGCATCTGGGTACTGGCCTTCAGAAGACATCCCTTGCTTCCTAAAACCACTCATTACTCCTGCATCCACCAAAATCTACTTAGTGGGCTGGTTGCCAGGGATTTTTCCTGCTGATTGCACAGGCCACGAGAGCTGACATGCTGTGACTATTCTCCCTTTATCTGCTGGTTACTACTGGAAGCAGCAGCAGCCTGGTGCGTCCCTGGCTCCTGCTGCTTGTTACTGCTACTGCTGCATGGGAGCTACCCTAGTGAGTCATTTCTAAACTCCAAGGGAGCCCACAGCCAGACCTCCACGCCTCCTAAAATAGGAATTCACAGCTACATCTCCTCCCCAGCTAAAATAATCAAACTGTGAGGAAAAAACCACTATATATTTGGCAGCATCTGAACTGTGGTACTCAGTGCATTAGATGGGTGGAAAAGCAGGACAATAAGCTCAGCCATAGCAGGGCTCCAGGCTAAGATCACCCCAGACTTGCAGTCTTGGTCCTCCAAGTCCTAATAGAGCCATGAAGAAGGAGATGATAACTTTTTTGCAGGTTCTCATTTAAGAGTCAGCTTTGTTTCCCTCATTATTTGAAAAACCTCTGAGGAAGGCCATATAATCAAGGTATCACCCTTATACTTCAAATTAGAAAACTGGGTCCTTGAAAGAAATACTATTTAAGAAATAAGACAATACTAAGCTTTTTTAATGGCTTATAAAGGCTAGTCTTGTCTTCAGTTTAGTTTAGTCTTATCGGATCAACAATTATAAATTGACATACAACAATCTTCTAAAATAAATGTTCATTATTTTGAAGTACATTGAACAAAATGTTATTTGCAAGCAAAACTATAACCTGTAAAATATAATTCTGCTCTTCTATAACCACTCTCTTTCATTTCCAGGTATTTTCACACAATGTACTTGGGTATCCGGAGTCGACAGAGTGGAGAGAATGACAGATGGCGGTTTTATTGGAAAATGGTGTATGAGTATGCAGATGTGAGTATGCTGCATTTGCTAGCCACCTTTCTGGAAAGTGCACCACAGCTGGTCCTGCAACTCTGTATTGTTGTACAGACTCGTACACTCCAGGCTCTCCAAGGTAGGGGTTCATTTAATCTATTTATTTTTTATAATTTTTGGAGGAGGCAATTTCCACACATATATATTTATCCTTCTTTCAGACTGCTGTGTGCCTTGTAGCCCTGGCATAAGAGCAGATCTTGCCTGCTAGCTGCTATTTAGCTGTTAACAATAACTCTGTCAAGAAAGCCTGTGTTATTAGAGGGTTTTTTAGCCTTTCTTAATGGCCCTGGGTTGTGGGTAGGATTTATAATGTTTTGCTTTCTGCAAGTCCTTGTAATAGAAGAGCTCTTCTGGTTATCCACTGGGCCAATGTGAAAATTGCATCAATCAAACTATTGCTCTTCTCCCTATGCTTTTTTCTGTGAATGTTCAAGACCCTGCAAACTGCAGTAATGAGGTTCATATGGCATTATGCAAAACAGGAGACAGCACAGGAGATAACAGCAGTTCTGTGGAGAAAATGCCAATGTTTATGCCCACCAGTTCTTGGCTGTGGTTATTCAAAATAATACAAATCATCTCTCAAGCAGTACCCATTCCTTCACACTCTGGGTTTCCTTCTAAGGTTGATGCTTTCAGCAACTGTGGTTACTCCTTTAAAATGGTAAATGCATGCATATGTCCTGCTATATGGCTTTGTCAGTCAGTGATACAGATATTAGAATGTCTCATTCACCACTGCTTCTTTCATGCTGCTTTTGGCTATCTGACAGCTGTCCTTTTGTGTTGTGCCATTGTTTTGCCTTGTGGCTGCACCTGGACAGAATTTTTTTGCAAGGGAATGAAGTGAACGAGATCTTGGCATCCAGAAGCTGACACAAATGTCATGAGGCAGTGAGGAGTGAAGGGAGGAGGGAAAAATCAGAGGGACAGAGGGAGGAAGGAAATGCAGAATTTTTGTCATTTGTTTTAAGCTCATGTGCTTACCACTGTAAAAGACAGAAGTATGACAGCACCTTGCTCTGCGAAAATTTTGGATCTGGTTAGCTTATTATGGGTAACATGCAGTGAGTCTGGGTAAAAAAGGACAGGGCACAAAGTGGGTAACTGTGTGAAGATCTTGATCGTGGGCAGTTTCCTGTGGATAAATCAGAGGCTTTACCTTTACACAGCTCTGAACTGTCATGTAATGAAAAGCTGTCCTTCTTCCTGTGTTTTTGTTTCATTTGATCAAAAACTCTTCCATCTTAGTGGGAAAAGAAAAACCAAAGTTTCTATTTTAATTATTTGATACTCTGTACAAGGCTCCTACAGCTATTTCTCAAAATGATTACGCCCCACACCAACAAGTTCAAGCTATTATCATTGAGGAGAAGGTATTATCACTTCAAGATTTGTCTCCCCAGAAAAAGAGAGCACAGACCTAGACAGACCTAGGAGAAGAATATAGACAGAATACTGTATGGTCAACCGTAATTTAGCTATCTTCATAAACTATTAATACAGAATGCCTCTCGTCCTCATTTCAGTGCAATAACAGATCTGTCTCTGAGAAATGTGCCTGGTGAGTAGGCACTAAGCCTGTGATACACTCTGCAAGTGGTTGTTAATTAGAGAAGACCTGAAATGCTTCAATTTAAAAAGCAAAAATTGTTCCTGCAGCCTGCAATCATCTCTGTGAAAGCTATGTATCAGAAACCAGAAAGTAGTAAAACTATAATTATGGATTTCAGCTGAGAAGGTTGAAGGTACTTACTTATGCTCTCTTCCCCCATTTTCTTCTAATTTCCACAGAGAAAAGGATCCATTTTAAAAAAACACTATGAAAATTAAACAAGGTTGTAGTATTTTCTTAAACAGTAGTACCATTAAACTCTCATGAAAAAAGCTAATATGTTTTAGCATCTTGCCAGCTGTGAAAATCCTTTTTTCTGTTCTCTCCTTTCTTAAAGAAATGATAAGGATAATGCATTGCACCATAGGATGGTGGATTAGCTGTAAGGCTGCATAAGAAGAACATAATTTCCCTCAGTGGTATCATGCTACAAACAGGTGTTTTAAAAGGCCCAGCCATAAGATATCTGCTTCAGCTAGCTCTCCACTCACTGAGCCTGTTGAAGAGATTTCTAACACGGATCAATAAACAGGGTGTTTGATTGATTTTCTTTGTTTAGAGAATGCTACTTGTTTTTTATTGTTGTCATTTTAGCTCTCTGTCCCACAGGACAAAGTTATTATGAGAATTGTTAAGTGACATCACTGGTCCATGTTCTTAAAAGTACATGACTTTCACAAACCACGAATTTGGCATGGGAAATGAATGGTCTGCAAGCAGGGTATTTCTAATATTAATCCATTAATGACTGCAAGAAAAACTTTTAAATATTCTTATTTATGAAATTCTTTGTTTTAAATTCCAAATGCAACAAAATACATCATCTCCCACAGGAGAATGCTATCAGCATTACTGAAGGTTCCAAGTTTTGTATTGGGTGTTGGTTTGGTTCAGATTATTTCTTATTTCAGTAACTAAGCCCTGATAATCAAGGTAAGAAATATGTACAGACATGTACGTGCATTCTTATGGGGATCAGGAAAAATTTTGGGCAATGTCTGCAGAACCTTCCCTCTCAATCTCCTGTGCACTGCAGTGAGGACCACTTCAAAATCCCAGAGGATGAACCAGGGATCCTTTAGCAGTTGCCTGGGATCCCCAAGCACAAATTTAAAAACTGCAGGGTAAGCTTCTAGCAAGGATTGTGTACCACCCTATCATGAGCCTGCAGCAGAGCAGGGCTTGTGTAGGAGGCCATCGACAGTCACTGTGGAGTGGCATCTCTCTTCTGCATCCTCATCCAGAGATATCTGAGTATTAGTAACACAATAGCTAAATTATTATCTAAAAATCTGATTCCTCTTTAAGATTTCATCAAAACTGGCACATTTAGAGGTAATGTTCATTCTTAGTCTGCCTATAACCAGCAGCCAGGTCCCACCTGAGTGGAAGGACTGAAATTGCTTTTGGGGGAAGCTGATGATTTCTAGGTGCTAATTTCTCAAGAAAATAAACAACTTCAGTTTGACAGTGGACTAAACTGGAGCTGTGCTAATGCCCCTATTACCTCCACCTTTTCCACTCTGCTGATTCCTTTGAGTTTGAAGAAATATCTGCTCTCTAGAAGACTGACTGATGTGTCTTGAAATAAGTAATTCCTTCCTTTTTTCCTCATGGGAGTCTGTTTCTCCTGCTTTTGCTCTGAGCACAGGGAAAGGGGAATGTCACACAATGGGTAATGCCAGCCCAGGGAAGGCAAGGGAGAACACAACATCAGGGTAGATAAGGAAGATCAGGGATGTCCCTTTGTGTGGCACCTCGTCTAGGAATCCTGCCCAAAGACAAGCAGACATCCCTTAGCACTCTCCTTTTACTTACTTCAGTTTTCCCACTATGCCATTTGATTTCAGAAAGTCTTCTCATCTTTAGATGAGTAAACACCAGCAAGCGAAAAATCCTGCTGACCATCTGATTGGAAAGAGACTTCCACTGGTTATCATACAGATACTACTTTCATATTCAAAGGTATGGTGCTCTAACTACACCTAGATGAGCAGATAGAAAGGATTGCTCCCTGGATTTACCACAGATTTCATTATTTATACTCTATTAATTAACACATTGCTTAAATTATAGATTAGCTTCTCATTCCTGTTTACTGCATTGACAATTTTTCTTCATCAGCCTCTGAGGGATTTGTTCTGGCTTCTCTGTACAGTGCTATTAATCAAAGTCTCTATCAAAGTTTAATCAAAGTCTAATCAAAGTTTATGTCATAAAAAGCTGCCTATCTTAATGAGGACTGACAGTATTGCAAAAGCAAAATGAAAAGTTCAGACCCATTTATAAATTCATCGAGTTTCGTTGAAGTCACCATACACAACAGAGCTACTGGATTCTGCTGAAATGCATTTCCAGGAAATCTCCCTGGCCAAACATTTTCCCATTTTCTCCCAAGTCTGTTGGGAGCCCTACACTGTTCACATGCTGACACCGCAGCCAGTGCACAAAAGTTCACAGTGCCACCAAGCATCATTCTCCAGTTCTTCTACTCCAAACAAATTGCTGCTCCTGCTTCAGCTGAAGAAGTTCAGAGACTTGATAACAGTTTATGACATGGTTGATAGGTCCTAACTTTATCTGGCAGAAGCAAATTATGTTGTTAGTGAGTTCATTAAAAAAATCCTCTGGCAAAGCTCAACACTGTGCATCAGGAATTCAGACTCTTTTCATATCAGCACAGTAAACCGAAAATCATTTAAGTTTACATTTTTTTTCTGTGGACAACATTATGCTTTTGCATGGCTTTTCTTTTTTGTTACCTTCACAGCAATTTTGGATTGCTCTGTAAAATGCTGCCTACATTTGCAGCACACTATAAATAAATAAATAAATAAAATTCTGATTCTATATCTTATACAATTCAATGTATGTTTGTATGGAAATAAGGTGCAGCACTTGAGTTCTGGGCAAGTTGCCATTACTTTTCTCTGCATTGTCAAGGCTCTGCACCACTGCAGGCCAGCACCCAGACTTTCCAGAGAGAAACTAAACTAGAATAACCTATAGTTAGAGATTCTGCTTGAAACTTGGCAAAACAGATTTTCAGTGACAAGGATCAACAAGTATGATATACTACAGAGTAAATGTGCTTTCTGCAAATCACTATTAAGCTGATCCGTAGGTCCTTTTGCAAATTTTAAAAATGTTGTGCTCATTAGGTAGAGCCATCATATTAGCATACCCTTGTTTCTGACAGTACAGGAGAGGACTTCCTGAAGGCGATCATGTCATATAATCCATTTCATAATCTGATTACAATTTTAAAACTAGTTATACCCTTAGTATCTAATATACCAGTTGAAAGTTTAATTCTCTGATTGATAGAGACCTGCTGATGCCTGTCCAGGCTTTTTAATTTTATCAGCAGTCTGTCCATATTTATTCTTGTGTCATCCCTGTTTTTACACTCGTTCCCTAAGGAAATGAGTTTCATACAATTATATAGCCCATTTCTGTCCTTCAGTCCTGCTTTTAGGAACTTCTGATCCATTGCAGTATTTCAATCAAGTATAAGAGAATAGCCAACATCTCAAAGATAATTACAGTTTTTTAAATGTTGTGAAAAAAGCAGTCAATACAAAGGAAAAAATAAATAAAAAATTATTATAATTTTAAAAAAAAATTAAAAGGAGAGCCTCCACTAGAGGGTAAAGCAGTCAGACTTCAGCCAATATTTTTTTTATTACATACCAGCCACCAGTCATCCCGAACATGCATCCTTCCAGAAAGGATGAAGAAATGAAATTTCATTGCTTTCCCCTGCCCAGTGGGGCTATTGTGAGTGACAAATGAGATTAGGGAATAAGAGATACTTTGATGGGAAAGTAAGAATCATTCCTCCTGCTGTGCATTCTCTCATCTCACAAGAGGTTCTGAATTCTCTTCATAGACCTTTTCTTCATCAGTCCCAGTCTGAATTTATCTTCGGGATATACAGATGACCAAGACTGAACAGAAGACTCCACATGACATTTATCCAGAGCTCCCATATTTCTCATGGCAATATCTCACTAGGTGTGATCTAGGGTTGTAATTCCCTGTTCACTCATGTATTGCACTGGTTAATCCTAGTATTTCATGATCCTTTAAAACACACAGGGTCTTCTGGTGTCATGCCACCCTGATGAGGCTTCAATTACATTAAAAAATATGTTAGCAACTAAATGCATGCAATGAAATTTCATCTCTTTTCCACTTTTCCAGCCTGTGAGGTGCCCCTGATTTTTCCATATATTACTCTCCTACATTGACAATTACAAACACTTTACTAGTACATTGCATTTTAAACAAAGGTCACTAAGAGAAGTTTTCGAACAAGATTGGTTCTAAGTGTGATCAGTGCTGGAAAAGGTAACAGTAACTCTACTGCACCCCAAAGGTTCTTTCTTAGCATTTCAACATGATCTGCAGTACCTTTCTTTAACTAGTTCCTTTACCTGCCTCACTTCTCTTCTACTATTCCCTAACCTCTCAAACATCACCAGTACTTTCCTATAAGCATTGGAGCCACCATTCTGCCATTTGATAGATTAGTTCTGCCACATTTTACTTGTTGAGAAAGGGGTTATAAAAGAAAGATATAGAGCTATTCTAGACACTGTGGCTCTCTCATGTTCTACTTCATTCTTAAGGTATCCATTACTTTTCATACACTTTCATGTTTCAAGGCCAGGTTGGACATGGCTTTGAGGAATCTGATCTTTCTGAAAGTTGTCCCTGCCCATGGCACAGAGGTTGGAACTAGATGATCTCTAACGTCCCTTCCAGACCAAGCCATCCTATGGTTCTATATTTACCTTTGTTTTCAGTTGGTTATTGCTTTAAAAGCTGCTCTAAAGCTTTGAGTTGTATGGAAGCTTACACTGTAGTCCTGCTTCAGCCAGGACTTGTGAAATCCCTCCTTTTCAGTCACATGGCACCAGTTCTGAGTGGGGATACTTAAGATGCTTTTCACCAGCAGCAGGATTTCATACATTGTCTTATTTTGAATCCTGAGACAGAGAGGTTTTTGTTACATTGGGTGAAAGAAAGGAGCTTCGAATTTTGCTTCCATCTACAGTAATACAGATTTCCTTTCTGTTCTTATTTCTTGTCAGCTGGCTCTGTCTTTGAGCTCTTATTACAAGAGCCTTTGTGGAAAATTGTCCTATAAAGCACAACTTTTATTGCTCATCATCCTTTTTAAATTTCCATCAAAGAACCAGTTCTGAGGTAGGTTGTGAGGCTTTTTTCCAGAAGTTCTTGGTTTTCAGTGTTCAAAAACTCTAGAAATCCTTCTGTGCTTTGTCTCAAAGAAAATCCAAGTGTCCCCCACAGAGAAATGGGGAACAGAAAAACCGACTTCTGTTGCCTTCCCTCATTGCTCTAAAATTCTCTTAGGCTTACTAACAGATTTATTTTTGTTTATCCCTCCATTTTATAGAAATTAAACCAACATTTATGTGATCCAATGCTATTTTTCTACAATTAGATGTCCTGCAACAACCTCTATACTTTCCATAACTAAGTTTAGAAAGAATCCTCTCTGCTTTCTCAGAAAAGCTGTCAGTTGTCACATTCCAGAATATCTGGGCTGCCTTCAGCAGCACTTGTTCTCCAGCCTATATCTGACACATCAGAGGCTGCCATAATGAGACAATTCTGTGCAGAATTTCTCCCTGTAATAATGGTTTGAACATCTCAATCCATATCCAAATTTAACTCTGGAATTCTACAGCAGACTCTAACTACCCACTATCTTTCCCCAAAGGGATTTTGTATGCAAACAGAATCTGTTTTATCAGGGAACCCTTTCTGAAACATCCTGCTGTCATTCCATTCACACACACTGATTTTACCATTATTTCCATCTCTTCTGAATACCAGCTCCCTTTCAGCACCCATGTCCAGGGAGTGATTATGAGTCCATGGTGTGTCCATTTTTGTAATCCTGTAATGCTTTATGTCCTGTGTTTATTTCCTGTGTTTCCTGATGTCCTGTCCCTGTCCATTCATCTATCTAAAAGTATCTTCATCAATACAACATGTAAAAGCAAGGGGCAATGTACATACACAGGAATTGTCAGGAAGATAAGGAGTTGGCAGAGTTATGGTGTTGCTTCTTAACAAACCCATTTTACAGGACCTCAACCCCTGAAGGTCAATCAGAGATGATTAGTGAGCATTTTTATTCTTTCTGTTTGACTGCAGTAAAATAACCCTAATTTTTCCAGCAACATTAGAAATGAGGGCAACTGCATCAAACAGTTTTTCATAAATAAAATGTTCTGGTGACTGTTTTTTTACTGAGTTTATGCTGATATCTTTATCCTTGTTTGTTACCTATTAACTGGCCATAAAAAGACCAGAGAATCACACAGTACTATACAGACATATCAATGAGAGTTTGCATTATGATGCAAAAAATTTCATTTGTGAAGCTTGGCCAGTCATTAATCACTTTTTTCCTCTCATTACATCACAAGAAAATGAATAAACTATTCAGATCATTCTAAGTGAATGGCAATAAGGCTTCATAACATACCAGTATGAAATCTGCACATGTAATTTTAAGAGAAAAATGTCATTAAAAACAGTATTAAGAAGATTTAGTATACATTTTACTGCTACTCTTTTTGTCCTCATTCTTCTCATGTTACCTATCCTAGCTACATTTGTAGATAGAGACACCTCTAGCCAAGCTTCAAAAACATGTTGGAAGGTCTCAATTAATCATCTGGTTACCAAAGATTGTAGGTAGGTGCCTTCTTCACTAAATTTTGAAAAATTTGTCATATATTTACATATTTGAACACAGCTTTAGATACATATTTTGTGAACCTTAGAAGTATTATGCCAGTCTGAAAGAAAATAATTATAAGTCGTTTTATAAATGTACGTTTGTATAGGAATATAATTCAAAGATTGGTTTCTCAAGGCTTTTTGAAACAGCTTGTTCAAGTACCAAGCTGATAATCTCCCCTGTGGGTGGTATTTCCAGCTCATACCAATTGAGAGATAAAATATCTTGTCACAGAATGATAGAATAAGATAGGTCAAAGGGTCTTCAATCAACCATCTGGTCCAAACCCTTCCGGAAGCACAACCATGTTCAAAAATCAATCCGGTTACTCAGGGCCATGTCTTTTTGAGTTTTGTGTATCTCTGTGGATGCAGAGCCCACAGCCTCTCTGGGTGAACTGTACCAGTGCTCACCAACCTGGCAAAAATCTCTTTTCTTACAGCAAATCAGATTTTCCCTTGGTGAGAATTTGACGCTTTCACTGTGTATCCCTAAGAAAAATTTGAGGGTTTTGTATAATTATCCTTTTAGGCAGGAGAAAATGGCACTTAGATTTCTCCTTTTTGTTCACAGCCCTCTCTACTAGTCCTCCCTCAAGCTATACAAACCCAGCTCAGGCACCATGTGCTCTAGCCCCTAACATTGTGGCTATGAGCAGCCAAGGGAAGGGTTACAGATGTTATACACCTGGACTTCTGTAGTGCCTTTGACATGATCCCCCACAACATCTCTCTCTCTCTGAATTGAAGAGAGATGAAGTTGATGAGTAGACTGTTAGATGGACAAGAAAGTGGCAGGATGGTCACCTCCAGAGGGTAGCGGTCAGCAGCTCAGGATCCCGATGGACATCAGTGACAAATGGTGTTCCTCATTGGTGTCCTCACTGGCACCAGTGTTATCTCATATCTTCACTGATGACGTGGACAAAGGGATCAAGCACACCCTCAGCAAATTTGCAGATGACACTGAGCTGAGTGGTGCAGTTGCTGCATCCAAAGGACAGGAGATGCCATCCAGAGGGACCTGGACAATCTCAAAAAGTGGGGCCATGGGAATCCCATGGTTTGACAGGACCTCATGTGATGGTCCTTTAAGTGCTAGTGCTGCGCCTGGGTCATGGCAACCCTCATTATCAACATGGGCTGGGGATGAACAGCTTCAGAGCAACCATGACGAGAAGGACTTGAGGGTGCTGGTGGCTGGGAGGCTGGACATGACCCAGCAATGTGCACTTACAGCCCAGAAAACCAAATCATATCCCATTCTGAGTCAAAAGCAGTGTGCCCAGCAGAGCAAGGGAGGGAGTTCTACCCCTCTACCTCTGCTGCTGAGACCTCACCTGGAGTGCTGCATCAGGCTCTGGGATGCCCAGCACAGGAAGGACATGGATCTGTTGGAGTGAGTTCGAAGGAGGCCATAAAGCTGACCGGAGGGATGGAGCATCTCTCCAACAAGGAAGAGATAAGAGAATTAGGATTGTTCAGCATGGAACTAGGGTGACCTAATTGCAGTCTTTCAGTACCCAAAGGAGGCCTGCAAGGCAGATGGAGAGACTGTTTACAAGAGCAGGTACTGATAGGACCATTCTGTGATTCTATTATTTCGGTGGCCCTTCACTGGCTTCACTCCAGTTCATGAAAGTATTTCCAGTACTGGTGGTTCAAAATAATATGAACATGCAAGAGTTTTCCTTTGCCTTTGTAAGTCTTTTTGTCACTCCTCTCAGTCTTCTGAGATCCCTCTGCAGGGCAGCCCTGCTCTCCTGCAGATCGGCTTCCCCCCTCTGACGGATCCAGGCTTTAAGGGCATTATGAGCCAGGAAGTATTGTGAAAATAAATTCTTTACTGCTGCAGGGAATGGCAAAAAAAAACCCAACAAAAATTACTTTCACATTATCTACAGGTTTTTTAATTTAATAGTGCCTTCACAAAACTGCTAATGTATACATAGTGATAAAGACAGCCTGAGACACAAAGTAGTGCATTTAGTTTCTGCAAGCGTGATAGATTGCCTACACACTGAATTTTGTTGGGGAATGTCAGAAAGTTGGTGGCATATCCTTCTGCTCCCTTTTTGTTGTGCTAAAAGTCAATCTGCCAAGGAAAAAATTTCCAGTTTCATTTTGGGCTCCTGTGGTTTTATGACTGGTACGTTTGCTCAGGGATGGGAAAAAAGTGATGCATGCTTGGCACAGAAAAAGCTTTCCTGTGTTTAATATAGCAGGAGAAATTTTAGTCGTGATTGTGTCTTACCCAAAGACTGCACAATACCTCAAAGATAAGAATTAATGTGAATTCTTCTTCATGCCGTGACCTTTAAAGCTTCAGTCACAGAGCCAGTGACTTCCAGCTTCACGCCAAAAACACAGATCTGAAAATTTTCTGTCATTTTCGTTGCTAGTGCATGTTAGTGCATGTTAGTTTGTTAATATGCAAAATTACTTTTTGTTCTCCAAAATTTGCCAGAAAAGCAATCCTTTCTGTTGAGAGTGGTTTTAGTTGCAAGTCAGAGTGGGAATGCATGTTTTAAAATGTGCCTCACATGACATTCAGGTTTAGTTGTGTGCAGGATATACTACAAATGATGAAATTTCTATGGGATTTCATATCTATAACTTGTTTATACATATTAGTATTTTTCAGATGTGTGGTAGGTGAGTATGAAACTGCAAATACAAACAAAACCTATTGCTGTTTTGCTTTGTGTTCAGAGATTTGCAAGTATCAGTGAATAAGCCGCGTTACAGCGAGACTCAAACAAAAGGTCCAGTCAGGCATAGGAGGTTCACCCCTGTGGGAACCTTCTCATTGAACTCAGTGGAATTGTTTTAATGAATAAAATCTACTTGCTGAGCTGGGATTNGGACATCAGTGACAAATGGTGTTCCTCATTGGTGTCCTCATTGGCACCAGTGTTATCTCTTATCTTCACTGATGACATGGACAAAGGGATCAAGCACACCCTCAGCAAATTTGCAGATGACACTGTGCTGAGTGGTGCAGTTGCTGCATCCAAAGGACAGGAGATGCCATCCAGAGGGACCTGGACAATCTCAAAAAGTGGGGCCATGGGAATCCCATGGTTTGACAGGACCTCATGTGGTGGTCCTTTAAGCGCTAGTGCTGCGCCTGGGTCATGACAACCCTCGGTATCAACATGGGCTGGGGATGAACTGATTCAGAGCAACGCTGACGAGAAGGACTTGGGGGTGCTGGTGGCTGGGAGGCTGGACATGACCCAGCAATGTGCACTCACAGCCCAGAAAACCAAATCATATCCCATTCTGAGTCAAAAGCAGTGTACCCAGCAGAGCAAGGGAGGGAGTTCTACCCCCCTACCTCTGCTGCTGAGACCCCACCTGGGGTGCTGCATCAGCTCTGGGATACCCAGCACAGGAAGGACATGGAGCTGTTGGAGTGAGTTCGAAGGAGGCCATAAAGCTGACCGGAGGGATGGAGCATCTCTCCAACAAGGAAGAGATAAGAGAATTAGGATTGTTCAGCATGGAACTAGGGTGACCTAATTGCAGTCTTTCAGTACCCAAAGGAGGCCTGCAAGGCAGATGGAGAGACTGTTTACAAGAGCAGGTACTTCTGTGATCCGTTCTGTGATTCTATTATTTCGGTGGCCCTTCACTGGCCTCACTCCAGTTCGTGAAAGTATTTCCAGTACTGGTGGTTCAAAATAATATGAACATGCAAGAGTTTTCCTTTGCCTTTGTAAGTCTTTTTGTCACTCCTCTCAGTCTTCTGAGATCCCTCTGCAGGGCAGCCCTGCTCTCCTGCAGATCGGCTTCCCCCCTCTGACGGATCCAGGCTTTAAGGGCATTATGAGCCAGGAAGTATTGTGAAAATAAATTCTTTACTGCTGCAGGGAATGGCAAAAAAAAACCCAACAAAAATTACTTTCACATTATCTACAGGTATTTTAATTTAATAGTGCCTTCACAAAACTGCTAATGTATACATAGTGATAAAGACAGCCTGAGACACAAAGTAGTGCATTTAGTTTCTGCAAGCGTGATAGATTGCCTACACACTGAATTTTGTTGGGGAATGTCAGAAAGTTGGTGGCATATCCTTCTGCTCCCTTTTTGTTGTGCTAAAAGTCAATCTGCCAAGGAAAAAATTTCCAGTTTCATTTTGGGCTCCTGTGGTTTTATGACTGGTACGTTTGCTCAGGGATGGGAAAAAAGTGATGCATGCTTGGCACAGAAAAAGCTTTCCTGTGTTTAATATAGTAGGGAGAAATTTTAGTCGTGATTGTGTCTTACCCAAAGACTGCACAATACCTCAAAGATAAGAATTAATGTGAATTCTTCTTCATGCCGTGACCTTTAAAGCTTCAGTCACAGAGCCAGTGACTTCCAGCTTCACGCCAAAAACACAGATCTGAAAATTTTCTGTCATTTTCGTTGCTAGTGCATGTTAGTGCATGTTAGTTTGTTAATATGCAAAATTACTTTTTGTTCTCCAAAATTTGCCAGAAAAGCAATCCTTTCTGTTGAGAGTGGTTTTAGTTGCAAGTCAGAGTGGGAATGCATGTTTTAAAATGTGCCTCACATGACATTCAGGTTTAGTTGTGTGCAGGATATACTACAAATGATGAAATTTGTATGGGATTCATATCTATAACTTGTTTTATACATATTAGTATTTTTCAGATGTGTGTTAGGTGAGTATCAAACTGCAAATATAAACAAAACCTATTGCTGTTTTGCTTTGTGCTCAGAGATTTGAAAGTATCAGTGAATAAGCAGCATTACAGCAAGACTCAAACAAAAGGTCCAGTCAGGCATAGGAGGTTCACCCCTGTGGGAACCTTCTCATTGAACTCAGTGGAATTGTTTTAATGAATAAAATCTACTTGCTGAGCTGGGATTTATAGGAGCATTGTTTTAGAAAAAGGTATTAAGTAGCTGTCTTTTGTGTTAAGCATGACATTCTACCTAACCTAATGGGGATAAAAACCTATTAAATGCGTTTTATTAGTTTTTAGTTTCCTAAACAAATTATAATGAAAATGAATTTAAAATATTTTTCTTTTTCCAGTGGGTGTTATTTCTCACAGTATGTCAGTTAATAAAGAAGTAAATTGTATTCTTTTCTCTGCATGTAATTAATACAGTTTAAAAACAAATAATTAATGGCTTTTGTGTTACAGATGGAGAGTTTCTAGTTTTAGTTTTGGCTGGGGCTTTTAGCATCTCATTTGTGCATGAGTGGCCAGTGTGCACTCAGGAGTTCAGTAGCTCGGGCAGGAAGAATCTCATGGTATGAGGTTACTGAATTACTATGGATCCCAGGCCCTCATAGCTAATAGACACTGCTTCTGCATGTTCTTTCCTACCCTGTGGACATTTCAAGAGGAATTCTTCCATACTCACATAATTGAGTCAAAAGTGTGAATTGAATTGTCCCTCAGAGTGACTTGTCCTGGCAGAGCCACAAGTAGTTCTCCCTGTCATCCTCCAGCAGCCATTCAGGATTGTCACAGAGCTTTGCAGGAGCTCTGACAGATACAACCTCCCTGGAGCTCCTACCCAGTGAAACAGGGAGGACCCAGGAACCCTGTGGCAGGGTCAGAGAGCAGACCAGGGACTGATTGGGAGCATCCTGCAGGTGCTGGGCCCTGGGACCATGGGGCTGTCAGGGTTCATGTGTAACAGAGATCAGCAGCACCTCTGCCAGCTGCCATATCGCTCTGAGCAAGGCTGCTGCCGTGTCCCTGGCGGTGGGGAAAAGAGAGTGACTCACGAAAAACCTCCCAATTCACTGCAGTTTTCAGTCTGCAAAATTGAATAAACTAACCCCCATCTCATGCTTTATGCTGTACTAAAATCTGCAGTAGCTCAAGGGCTGCTTCGTGAGCTGTGCTGTCGTCCCCATCACAGGGGCAAGTGAACGATGGTGTGTACCCCTCCTTCAGCCATCTGCTGCCACCCCGGCATCAAAGCCCTCTGAAAGCTTATGCAACTCCAGGCTGTTTTCAGGTTCTAATGAGTGCCTTTGGTGCTCTCACATTTTCCTTCCTGCTCTGTGGATAAGTATACTGAGTCATTCACTATCACCAGAAAGGCGGATAGATGGATGGATAGATAGATAGACAGATAAACAGAGAGATAGATAGACAGATAGATAGATAGGAAAGAGCTGTTCATATACCATCTAGTTAAGCTGGTTCTTTCCCAGGTCTCCCCTGGCATTGAACTCCTAAGTTAGTCACTCTTGGTAATGAAGCTTAATAAGTAAGATGCCCCAAGGCTGTAAAAAAATTGAGCTCTGGTGATCTTCTTGATCCTGACCCTAAGTGACATGGTAGCATTTACTCTCTGTATATTTGTAGCTGCTTGTCATCCTTAAATATAGCTTAAAACATAACTGCTGTCCTCAGTAACTGGGCTCTGTGCTGGATTTCTCAGCAGCAGGCAGAAAATGTGTAACACAAGTCCAAGGCAACAGCAAACTGAAAATGGCTCCCTGTGCCTTTCCTTCAGACCCACGGTAGTCCCAGCAGATCTCTCTCACACCATGAGACCAGGACTCTCATCTAGAGGTTTTCAACGAGGTATTTTCACCTGCAAGCACAGTAGACACTAAAATCATTTGCAGTAAAAAGAGATTCTGGCATGAGAGGAATATTTAATATATTTTTTCTTGGCGTTTTCTTTAAAAAGTGTGATTTTACTTTCCACCCCTATTGAGTCAGCTTTGTTTTAAAGAGATATTTCAGAAATGCCTGAAAGTGTCTTGAATGGTGATTCAGTAGGAAAGAATTGAATCAGTTTTGTTTTAAAGAGATATTTCAGAAATGCCTGAAAGTGTCTTGAATGGTGATTCAGTAGGAAAGAATTGAGGTTACAATCATTTTCTCAAAAAAAAAAAAATCCAAAGGTGTTCTCTGATTTTGACAGGTTTTCTTTCACTTCCTTGATAATGAGTGTAACAGCAAAACTGGGGAAACGAGCTGGGAAATTTGCATGATGTAGCCATACACCTGGCCTACTCCTTCCCACACCTGCTCTGGGGTGGTTCACTCTCAGCTACTTCAATGCCACTCCTTGAGAGGCAGAGCAGTGCAGACAAGGGCAGAAATAAGCCTTTGGCTTTGCAGCAGCAGCAGCACATCCTGTGGCAGCAGCCTTTGGAGCCAGATGGGTTTTCTGAGCAGAGCATAATGCATTGCAATTGAATTGATATTTTAAGCTAACACATGTTTAGATCAGAGAGGCTCACAACACAGTCACTTACAATACACGGCTGATTGCTTCATGACAGAAGCAGCTAAATGCTGTAATGGGGAAGGTGGTATCAGCATTTCACTTCTAAATTTTGGTTTGCAATTACTTAAAGCAGCTGTAAGAATTTACTTTCATCTGAGGCTTGAACAAGGACATGGGCCAAGACCCAGAGCAATCTAAAAAGCAGTACCAGTTCATCTCTTTATGAAAGTCTTCTTAGTATGAAAAAGCTTAAATATAAGAGGGCAGCAAAATCTGCTTCCCCAAAGATGGGGTCCTGTGTTTGTGTCTGAAACTCAGATACAGTTGAGGCAATGAGAATGAACAGAGCTTTGAAAAAAGCTCTTCTGAAAAGATCAGCGGGATAAAATGTACAGAGCTGCAAATGATCTCTAGGAAAGCACATTAGCTATACTTTACCTGACATGAGAGCTAAAGGACCACTAAGTTGAACAGTGTCAAAATGCGAATTGTGTGTTGAGGAAGTGTTATCTTTAAAACATTTACCTTATAAGGTATCCCTTTGTTGTCTAGCGTCACTGAGGCCAAGCACAACCAGTAAAGGTGACCAAGGATTAAAGAACATTATTATTATTATTGTTATTATGAGTACTATTATTATTATTATTATTCAGCATTCTAACAGTAAAATACTTAGAATCTAGCCATTGTGCCTTTCAGAGTTCTGCTTCCTGAGATAGAAAAGGCATTTTTCTTCATGGCAAGCTATTCCTGAACTGTTTATTGTAGAATTTTTAATACCATTCAGTGAAGAGTTTTGCTCTAGTTGTTATCAGCAAGTGAAGTAGCAAGTCCGTCACAACTGACTTGTGCTCATCTGTTACTACACTTGGGGAACTCTTCTGCATTAAGGGGTTTTTTTTTCTCCTGTTCGAGGTTTCAATAGCAGTCATCAAGACCAAGTCTTTCAGATTATATATTCAGAAGAATTTAAACTTACTCTGCAGAAAAGATTAGGAAGAACGGACACTATAAGAATATCTTCTGCTTTGACAGTATCTGTACATACTGTGAATCAATTTCCAGATTTGATTCTAACTAGAGCATTCTTTATGAAGCCTTGAAACAGAAGAGACAGATAGCTGCCTATACAAAAGCTAAAAGCAAGATTGAAAGGTATTATAGAAGATGGTTAGACAAATATCTGAACATGGGAAATTTGTAGAACAAAGTCTTCAGCTAAGAAAGCATTCCAGTTAGAGACTTTCACACATTCTTCTCTATGTGAGCTCTACCTGCTATTAAGTAAAATAGTCCTGCTGGGAAGGCTATGGAAAAATGGTTCTCAGATACCAAATTCCTGGTTACAAGAACTGTATATAGACTTTGCCAAGTCTATAAGGAGAGAAGATAAGATCTGAAGTCTTCAGAAAGCTGGAATGTAATGAGGAGAACACCAGGCTTTTAGATCACGTCTTTGGGGTGATATTTTGGTTTCTTCCTATAACATACCTATAACCTGTTACTTTGAAAAAAACTTTTAAAATTGCATGTCTAAAGTAAGGAAAAGGGATCCATAGTTAAGCACATAAATATGTAATCTTCTTTCAAAATGGGTATGTGTAACTTAAAGAAAAATTTGCAGTTATGTGTTTACAAATATGTTGAGGCTACAGAGGAATTTTCTAAATACTTGTTGCTCCAAATGACAGTTTAACCCATTAAAAAACTGAAGTCATATATCATTAAAAACCATGAAAAAACTGAGGTTTTTCATTATATCCTTTGCAATCATCAATATATTGCAGTCTTGTAACGAATAATAATCCAGTTGCAAGATGTTTTACAATTTATAAGGCTTTGTTGACTCCCTTAATAGGCACTATAAAATCATTACCTAATTTTGAATATATATATATATATTTTAAATTAATAGGATTGTCTGGAGTACTGTTAGATTTTCTTTAATTTTTTCTCTTTTTTTGATGTATCTTGTGCCTATCAGACTATGAACTTACTTATGAGTCTACATTTTTGTTGCCTGATAAGTTGACTAAGAGGGACAAATTTTTTCATTAAGGATAGTATTAATTAGCTATACAATATTTAGATTTTGATTGCTTCTCCCTTATGGACACAAACACACATACAATTTCATTAGCACCTCACCAGTGAGTGCTAAAATGTTTATTAGCTTGTCACAGTGACTATTTGATGCTGGTTCCAGTTATGCACTAAACATTAATTCTCTGGTTTATTAATTCATGGTGACAAGTCCTATTTCCTCCTTTTTGTCCTTTCCTCTATTCCCCCACCCAAATACACTTTCTCCTCACTGATGTTTGCTAAAGATGCTGATTTGAATTACAATGTCATAAATTTTGAAGAACAGGGAGGTAACACTTTTAACCAGTATTTCTGTTGTCAAAATCAAAAGCTTCTGAGTGTTTTTGAATACAATCATTTAAATATGTTCAGCCCTCTAAAGCCCTTACCAAGGCTGTAATGGTACACTCATAAATAAACATACGTGTTTTTATTATGGCCTTGCCCAATAGTTAATGTCAGGTGGCAGATGAGGAGGACTGTATTTGGATCATGAAATTCCCTCTCCTGATATGAAATGCAAAGAAACAATCAAACAATACTATGCTACAAAATGCAAAACAATAATCAACAAAAAAATCAGCATTACATCATTAACTAGGTCCAAAATGAGGCAAGAATAGGCAAACTGCAGAGTGGCTCATCTATTTATGTGTGAGAGACTTAGGACTGAGATTTGAGATTTCTGTGCAAGGTGGCACTGAATTTTTATTTTTCCCCAGCAGGGCATGAGAAATGCACCCTCTTCTCCTCACTCAGAACTGAGAATTCACCCTGCATGTGAACTTCCTAAAAGCTACATATGTTTGGCAGAAGTCTGCATCTCTGCCAACATTTATTTTAAACAACTGCAAGAAAAAAAAGTTAAAAAAAAAAAAAAGCTGTCGCTATGTGCGTGATCATAAATTGCTCTAGCCTGTGTTTCCATGTCCCAGTAAGATTCAGGGTTTCACTAGAGAATGAAAATTGAAACTGACTGCAACAGTTGGCTCTAGATATTGTTGTCAGGGAGCAGTATTCATTTTCCTCAGTGCCTGATTTCTGTTGCCTTTCTGCTTAAGAGAAAAAGAACAAAAGGAGATAAGGAGGCAGATTGAGAGAGCATGGCATAAAAATTAAACTATGCTAAAATTATACCTTCTTTCTGCTAGGAAGTGCCATAACTACAGGATACTGAAAAGCTAGATCTAAAATAGCAGAGATATGCTGTTCTGAGTGGGGAAGAAAGAAGCTACAGATAAAGGTACTGGCCAGCAGAGCACAAGCACGCAACTCAGCTGCCAAACTTGAATTTACATTGTAATTCTCCTCCCTGCAAAAGCTCTGTTTAAAGCCGTTGTGAGGCAGTGTGGATCTGAGTCCTTCTGCCACACTGTGCTGAAGAAAAGCACATGGCCCATATCTTTCCTTCCAGCCAAGATTCCATCTTAGAACAATTCCAACACCAGCACCCCGAGCCGTACCCAGGCCTCACAGCAGCCTTGCAGAAGCATGGCCTTCACCACCATCCACATCTCCAGCCCTGGTGTAACTCCTGTTTTAAGGGCTGCAGGAGTGGCAGGCAGCCTTGTGTACCCTCTATGTCAGTGCCAATACTCCCACGAGCCTGGACAGGCACACCGAGCACATCTGTGACTTTTAGGACAGCCAGGCTCGCATCACCCAGGGACAGGCTGCTCCCTCCCTGCACTGGAGCTTTTTGAGCCAGTCCTGGGCCCCCTTCATGGCTGTCTGACAGAGGAGAGGGAGAACACGAGGGAATTCTGCTAAGATTTCACACTAGAAGTTCAGTTTCACCTTTGGTTCTTGATAGACAGTGATTTGCTCTGGTTTTGGCTCACGTTCAGGTTTATTTCAGCTCAGTGATTTTCAGTTATGCTTCTCAGACATCATCCACTGTCACAGGGTTAGTGTGAGTGATTATTTTAGAGGATTCTGGTGGAATATGCCAGTGCTCTCAAACACCATTGATCATCTGGCTCAGGCTCTTCTTCTGACTTGTATATTAAATGAGCTGACATTTGTTTCAGCTCATTTTGTTTCCTGCCAGAATTCAAGCTATCTCAAATGAGCTTGTTTTAGGAATGTTCTTCTTTCTACTCTCTGCTTGAATGGGGGTTTCATATTCCATTGGTCTCCATGGGCTTTTGATCCACTTGTTCCTATAGATACTCCTCTGAATATCCAATTCTTCTTGTCATCAAGATTTTGTGCAAGAACATGCATAGTTAGGTCAACAAGAGAGAAAAAGTGTCCTAAGCTAGATATTTCCCGGCCAGTTGTATATGAAAATTTTGTCTGAAGTCAACGTTATGTCAAATGGAGCCATGTCAACTGAGCATGCTTCTAGATTCTCATGTAAAGAAATTACTAGGAAGCTGCTCAAAAACTGGCAAGTTTTGTAATTTTTTTTTTTCTAATTTGGAACATAAAGTGTCAACAGTGTTCTGCTTACACAATACTGATACAATTTACAGCCCAACACTCTAATCACTACCATCAGCTGCCATGGGAGCTTCCTGAACAATGGTTCTTTATTATGTGTGGAACATTTCATACCATGAAGGTGTCCCTAAACAGAGTTACGTAAAACAGTCTCAAGTAAATAATAGCAGTGAATAAATAAATTTAAAATATTTAGTCAAAGGAAAGTAGAAATAATTCAAACACTTAGTCAGACATGCAGCACAGAGCGAGGCAGTAAATTATGCCATGTATTTATTTTGAAAATACCTAGAATAGTTGTTTTGTTTTTTCCATTTGCCCTCTAAAATACCGACACTGCTGCTCAAGAAAGCTAAAGAGAATTAGTGTCATAAACAAGCAGCCTGGAGTCGAACAGAGGCAGCCACGCAGAGTGTTAAGCTTTCTGTTCAAGAAACTATCCAGTCCTGGTATAACAAGATACTTAAACCAGTCTGTGTGATTAGAGTTATTCAGCCGTGGAAAGCTGAGCATGTATTTAAATACCTCGCTGAATTGTGAAGATGATACTGAGGAAACTGCATGTTACGGGTGGAATTAATCTTGCTGAACTATAGTTCTGTTTAAAAGTTAGATGTTCTGTTTAAGCTACTTTTATAGCCAGTTAAAAGAAAGAGGCACCTGAAGGACATTCTTTCTTTCTTGAGGGGGTATCTAATATAGATGGGAAGACTGACCCTATAGATATGCTCATATCTCTCAATGGACTAGAAACAGAACTCAGGTAATTAATTTAGTTTCAGTATCTGACTTAAACATGGCTAAAATCAAGGGAGATGGACACAACTTCACTTCTGCATCTTTCACTGCAAGATAGATGCTTGAAAAATCTGTGAAGAGAGATTTCGCATGGCTCCGTGTACATGCCAAGGGTTTGCTTTGCTGTAGAATCTGAAAAATTTTGGATTCCTTCACCACAGAAGTTTTCTTGCACTATCATACAGGAATAAATTACAAGTGTGTTGAGTATGAAAAAAAGATGCTGCACTTAAAAAATTCGCCGTTGAGCCCATCTAGTTGTGTGTCAAACCTGCAGTAATAATAAACACTGAAAACATTTGTGACTTAATACTGCTATAGGTCATACAGTGAATTATAATATCTAGTCTGCCCTCAAAAATGACAGTGCTGCTCTCTGAGGAAGGAACAGCTTGTTCCACCTGCCACAAGATCAGCCTTTCATCCTTGTACAGAAAATGCTCCAATATGATGCCTTGGGATTATCCTCATATAACTGGTTTGCCTAATTTAAACTGGCAGACACAATCTGAATTCAGTGAATCAGAAGATACACGAGATTTCATCAGTGAGATTGTTTGAGTAGATTAACACAGGCAGTACCAGCCTCCGTCAGCTTCTTCAGCAATCTCTTGGGTCAAAAGAGGTGAGGGCAGAGGCCAAACAAAACTGTTTGATTGCAAGTGCCTGTAGCCAACTTTATCAGAGGCATCCAAAAGGTAACTGGTTTTCTAGGAATGGAATATGAAACATCAGGCCCATCCTCAGAGCCTGGGTTAACAGGTTCTCAGGCAGAGATGTCATATGCAGAGCTCACAGTACAGCTTACACTTCTTTTTATTAATAGTTCTGAATGCCTCTTTTATACTGTAGACATAACTTCACTGTCTCAAAATCTTAATAATGATTGAATAACAAAACGCAAACATTGTACTTTGTCAGCATAAACAAAAAACAATTATATTAGAGGTCCTACAGGCATTGCTCATTTGTCCTAATAATTCCTGCTTTTCAGTTAAGCAGTACAAGATGCCAAGTTAATTATTTTAAATACTTTTCGGTCTTGGCACTTTATTTGGGCTGCAAGTGGTGAAGTGAGGAGAGGAACAAAGAGCAGAGAAATGGAAAATCCTTCACCATCGAATAATTGAGGCATATGACAGTAGAGGATTTAGCAGGAAAAAGCCCTAAGGAGATTTTGGGAGATTTCACTAGTTTGTTCAATGGTGAACCATCCAAAAATGAAATGCCTGAAAAGCTGGAGGCTGAACAGCTTAAGATAGACTGTGCACACAGAAACATTGCAATGTTAACTGCTGGAAGAGGCATAAATTATGTATTTCTGATGTGTCTCTACAGGCCTTCTATCCTTCTTTCGACCCTTAGGGTGCTCATTACCTGCAGGAGCAATTAACAGATAGTATCTAGCAGCTAGCGTGATTTCTTACCTTTAGAGTGATTCCAAATCAAATAAAAAGGAGTCTAATAGAGCCAAGGAGGCCTGAGCTGTGAAGTTGCTTCTGAAGTATATTGGATAGAAATCACCAGTAGATTGAAGGTACATGGTGCCAGGGAGGCTGGATTATATCTGGCTGATTTTGCTTGCTGAATCTTTTATGTTTCAGATAGATATTGTTGTTACTGTGAGAGATTATGCAAGTGACACAAATAATGGAAAACGCCTTCATTAATTCTGAAAGGAAAGGCCTAACTTCCCTTACTTCAGCAACTTCAAGCTGATTAGTCAAAAGATCTGATTTTTTATGAAGCAAGAATAAATTACAGACAACAGAGGTAAAAAAGCACACTTAAGACTGGTCTTAGAAAAAGAAGTTCTGATGACCAGCAATCTGCTTAACTCCCAAAACCCAGTGGAAATTTTTAAACATTTAAGATATATGAATGGCTTAGGAAAAAGTAACTGATCAAGTGCAAACTACACAATTCTAAGATAAAATTTGTACAAAACTAATTATTTCAAGACTTCAAAAATCTAAATTAAATGTTTCTTATCTGAAAGAGCAGATTGTTGAATACAAATCAGTCTTGTATTACGATTTCTCTAGAGCTGTTCTATTGCAATATGGAAATCCATGACAATGTTTAATATACAGGGCCTGGCACAGTTCTACGTGTTGCTCTAGCACTAAATGTGATGCACCATCATTTTTCTTTAGCAGCAACATGCTTTATTTTCAGTTCCTTTTCTTGCATGAAAATCATTCCAAAGGCTGCCACATTATATGCTCTGAGGTGCATTATAAAAGCCACATAAGTTTAAAAAAAAATTACTAAGTTTCTGGTTTAATAAAACAAAACAGATTTTCAAAATAAATACCAAAATATTTATTACTGCCATAACCCATTAGCCCACACAAGCCACCAGTGTCTAAGAGTATCTTTTTATTCTTTCATCATGAGTTGATACTGTGTCTGGAAATGGGATTTGTATCTATTCCTACACCATACAGATCTGCTGATTTCACTAAGGTTCCAGGTGGTGTCAGGGATCTAGCTTGTATTACAAGATTGAAGTTTTAAGTTTCAAGTTCTTGGAACTGAGGATATTTTTCTCCTGTAAACTATGAAGCCTTGAACATTTGGAAAATGCTTGAAATATGCTTGCAGAAATCCTTGATTTTATAATAGTTTCATGATGCTTTGTTAATGAAATACATAACCCAAAACCTTCTATCCTAATACATAAAAAAAGAAATAATTACTGTAACTATTAATATCAGGCTTTTAATATAATCCAGTTGCATCTAAATACCTTGGAAATTGTATGAAAATGCTTACAAGAAAAACCTTGGAGTCATTCTGTTTACATGAAGTTTATCATACATTGTGGCCAGGATTTTCCCACCAGGAGAAGAAAAACCAGATAAGAATTGAGATCCCATTGGTAGCAACATGTTTTTATTCTTCTCAAAATTATTTTTAAAAAAAGCCACTGAGCCTAAAAAGCATCTTCAATTTATGATTAAAAAGTGACATTTCATCCACGTAGGAACACCAGTAAATTTATTAATTTCTAAAGTATAAATGATAACAAAATTTCAGAAGCAGAAATGAAAGGGTGCTATTGAGCTTGTAAGGAGGGGTTATATTTTGGCAAACTGGTTATCATTTAGCTCAACAAAGTCAATCATCTCACTCTGGATGTTGCTGTCGTTTGCTACAGGAGTTAGAGAACATAGATCAGGAAGAGAGCAGTCAGAAAGTCACAACTTTGGTCTTGGGAGATTTCAATTACTCAGGTATTGATTAGGATGGCAATTACACAAAAAGTGCACAGAAGAACACATTTGTAAAAGTTGACCAGTGTCGCTTTCTCTAGCCATTGTTGAGGTGACTACATAATGAGAGCTGATTTAAAAACTTGTCCTGACAGTTGTGAGCTCTGATAAATAGAGTTGAGGAAACAGCAGAACCTTTCTGGGTATAAAATCTGCCTTGTGGTTGGCAAACATAGCACTGTTTTCCTATCTCAACTGCCACCATTCCTTCCAGAAACTCCCCACCAGCTCCCTTGTGACAAATGACCATATGATTTCCCAAGATCTTTTGTCCCTCCTACATTATATCAGAATATCTCTACCCTGACTGAACTCCTTAAAAAGTCAGATTTACATCACAGACATACTACCAACAGAGGCTTACAGAGAAAAAATTATCTGCATGCATGTGAGTATAAATACTCAGCCATTATCTTAATATTAGAAGTATTTTGGGAGAAAAGCTTTCTATTCCTTCAAAAGAAGACCCATAATTAGGTGGAATGTCCTCAAAAATTACCATAATGGCAGTTAAATATCCAGCGTGGTATGGATTTGAAATCATCAAATCACAGCCTTTGCCAAAAAGGTAATAGAAATGAAATCACACTCGGTCAGAATAGGACCCACCTTTACTATTGAACAGTTCACTTGTTGTACACAGAGAGTGCTTCTCAGTCATCACAACAAACACCTTCCAGGAGTTTCATTAGACTGAGGGCTGCTTCAAGGCCAAGGAGGCCAGGTCACATTTGCAATTAATCCCATATATTTTTTTCATGCCTGAACAGGTAATTTATTAACTGTTAGTTTAAGGCTTAATGCTACCTTCAGATATTCACCCTCAAAGCCTTGCTAATAGAGCATGTTTATTTCTTTACTTTTGGGAAGTAGAATGTGAAAGAGCTGATATTGCTTCTAAGACTGCTGTTTATTGTGCCTCACTTTAGCCAAAGGTGATCCCTCTGCAATTAAACTGGGATTTCATCTGTTTTCAGCCTGTCTTTCACACAGCTTCTCTGAGTCTGTAATGAGCCGCTTGGGTCCAGCTAGTTCATTGGTGAGTTGAATCAAGAAGTTCCAGCTTTTCCCCCGGACATCAGGAATGTTGTTGTTTTTCAGCTGCTGTGTGTGCATGTTCAGTCTGGGAGGGAAATTTCTACAGAGGCTAGAACAAGGTCTCCATAACAGATCAGATCTTTTTTGGGGGGATTTTGAAAGATGCAAAGCATTTGTGAGCACGAGGATCTCCTAAAATACATTGGCATGGCTCAGTGGTACAATTCAAAACTGAGCTGAGGTATGATTTCCCACTCCTTCAGGCCACATATTCTCGTGTGAGAGAAACCAGCAGTCTCCTCGTGCCTGCTGGAAGAAACAGCCCAGAAAAATCCTTCTCGGTGCGTCATTCACGCCAGAGAGAGGGAGCGGCACTATTCTGCTGGCAGATCCTCTTTATCTTTCGCTGTCAAAACGCCCGGAGAAAGAAGCCTTCCCGGCTGGCTCAGGCTTCATTCAGGGGTGCGGAGCTGCCGTGGCTCGGTGCCGCCGCAGCCCCGCAGTGCCACCTAGTGCGGGCCGGGCCGCGCTCGGGCAGCTCGCTCCGCGTCCCGCCGCTCCAGCATCC
>VZRF01007452.1:355920-520036 GCA_013396875.1 Vireo altiloquus
CCGCGTCCCACCGCTCCAGCATCCCGCCCCGCGTCCCGCCCCTCCAGCATCCCGCTCCGTGCTCCAGCATCCCGCTCCGTGCTCCAGCATCCCGCCCCGCGTCCCGCCGCTCCAGCATCCCCCAACGCTGCCGCAGGAGGCTCCCCCTGCACGGGAGAGTGCTTCGACTCCGTCTCCCGGTGGCATCGCTGGTGTCTGCAGCGCTAAGAAGTTGTTGTTGGAGTGGTCGAGCTGCCGAAGAGTAGGGAGGAGGAGGGAGGGGAGTTGGTGGTTCCCGCAGCTCAAAGCACAGATTTAGGCACTTAGGTTTTAAGCACCTACCTGAGAGAGCTGCTGAGGAACTTAGGAGAGTCTTGGAAGGGCTCTGCTGCCGTTCTTCAGGATGGCTGGGTGTTGAATAGGTGTCGATGGGCACATAATCTAGAGTTTATCAAACTGAAATAAACCGAATGGGAAGTCAGGTCAAACTTCATTCCTTGCATCTGTGAGAGTAAATATACCACCAGAAACCCACAGTACAGATGGGTGAAGGGGAAGCTGAAAGCAAATGGAAACAGAGAAGGGTGGGCAGGAGGATCTACCAAAAGTGTGGTCATGTAGGCTTGCAGTTGTTTGGATGTTTCGCTCATCCTGCTACCTTCTTCAGCTTTCTTGCTGGGGCTGCTAATATATGGTGTGCATATAAAACAGTTCCAAACTGGTAAAAGAAAGCATAGCGAGGCACATTTATTATATTGCTTGGCAAAAATAAAAAAAAAAAAACAACAAACTCCACACATAATAAATAGTCAGTGCATCAGAATTCATACCTGCTGTTTAGGAACAAATATGCACACATTTCCTACCAGTTTTAAATTCTTTATAATATCAAATGTAGCTATATCGAATCCCAGAGGGACTCCTCTGCAGAAAAAGGAAAATATATTGCATCAGTATTTCATTACACAGTCCACTGATCACAAAACACATCCATTCTAGGTTTACCCCAGAGTCCCTACCCAACACACTGTTCACTCAGAACAAATGCAAGCTCCAGAGTCTCAGAAAAGACTGTTTAAACCACTGTCTTTCATTGAGGCATCTTATTCCCTGAAGATAATTAGCACACTTCACAAAGCTCTGATTAAAGTTGTAAGTTGTCTTATTCTTTGTTTTTTTTTCCTTTACTTCTGTTAATCTTGTCCTGTCATCTAATGGTCTGAACACTGTAAAAAACGAAAATGCATTCATTAAGTTAATGGTTTTGCAGACTGAGGTGCAGCATGCCTCCTGTATTTTTTGTCTTCCCTAATAACTGCCTCAGGAACAAAGTGTTGTGTACCAGGCTTACATTTTAGAATATAGGCAACTCCACCTTCCATATAACAAGCTGAGAGTGGTCTAGGAGCACACCAGCAGGGTATTCCCTCATCCCCAGAGGTGCCATCTGGCATATTTAAACCTCTTTATGTTCCTGTTATGATGTTAACGAGAAGATGGGGGTGCAAGAGTCAAGCGAGACAACTACTTTAAAAATGGCAATTTAATATATCAAGGCACTAGTTCCTGAAATTAGTATGGTTTTATGCTTTCAAATATTGACAGATTTAGTCAGTTAAGCGATCATGATGTTTACAGTAATGGACATCTAGAGTGACATAAAGTCTGTTGCTCTCTTCATCCTGCACGAAGAAGGTATGAAATGTGATTAAACCAAAAGAATATTTTTTAAATACCTACTTTGCACAGGCATAAAGCACTTCAAGAGGTGTAAGGCAATGAGAAATCAAACTCCCAGTAATGGAGAGAGCAATGGTAAGCAGGAACACTACACTATCCGGCAACAAAATGGTTACAGTACAACGCAAATTGTTCACTTTGACATTCAAGTTACCTGCTCTTGCCCCTGGTTGCATAACAAACTCAAACTCAAATACTGATTGCTTTCCACACTCAAACAGTGTTCGGCTAAAAGATTTGTATTGTTCAGAATTTTTCAGGAAATTTAGAGTGGTTTATGATGTTAAATCAAAATCCTAATTTCCTGTTTTGATTCAAACTATATGAATTCAGAGCATTTATGTCAAACAAGTTAATACAGAAAAGCATCCTGTTTTCTTCTCACAAATGGTCTGCTAGAGCTACAATTTCAACAGTCTCTTTCATGATATCTTGTCTTTTGAAGCTGAAATTCAAAGTGTGACTTTGAGAACATAAAGATGAGAAAATGGAATCAGAGGGTATACCATAACAGTTTTTATAGAACAGTAACAGAACTTTGAACAAGTTTTAAGTAAGCAGGATTCTGTCCAGGCACATGTAGGAATATAGAGAAATTATTGTAAGAATTTATTTCCTTCTCTTTAATTAGTATTTTGCATTGAGATAATATTTATAACTACTTGTCAAACTTGCCAAATTGTGCTATGTGCCATCTCTACCCATACTAAGAGTAACTCATAGTGAGTTAAAACATATGGGGGTCAAAGTAGATACAAAAAAAAAAAAAATGGAAAGGGAAGATATAGTCCATTTGCTACCACTGAATACAATAAAGTTTCATAGGTTTTCACCTGCCTTACCTATCCATGGAGATGAGATGTGAGGAAGTGCAAAAAGTGGAGAATAAAAAAGAGGGTAATTTTTTTTATTAATCCAGGTACTTTATCGAAGTTCTTGCTGTGAGTGAGGGACCAGAGAGACTATAAAAGAGCAACAAGAAGATGTGGGCTGATGGAAAATGAGGAGCTGTATTTTGGGGAAAGCAGAGGCAGAGAGACAGTAGATGAGATAATTGTGGTGACAGTTATGAGGAGGATGTGACAGGTTTTGTCCTCAACAACATGGCAAGCTCATTGGGGTAGGAAGAAGAGTATTGGTGTTTGCAGTCAGTATAAGTAATAATGGCAGTAGTTTTCCTGAAAATTACTCCAAGAGGCCATCTGCTCTCTTTTCTGGTGGCTAGTGCTGGCTAGCACAGTAGAACTCTTAACCATAGCTTACTAGAATCAGGATAAAGGAACAAAAGTCAAGAGCCACTTAGAAACTCAACACAACAAGAGCTGAAGAGTTCAGTTCAAGATCAAGTGCCCTGGAGTACCTCCCTCTGTGGCATGAGTACTGGCACAAGGGCTCCTTTTCCACATTTATATTTATTTATTCAGCCACAGCAGCCTTAGATTTCTCTCTGTCATACCTTAGTAACACAAAACACTTTTGCTTTTGTAAGCAAAGCCTAAGAAATCACTCCCACCCAGACACCTGTGACCTAGAAGTTGTTTGTTGCTACATTACAGCTAAGTCATAAATATGGAGCTAACTCTGCAATATTCACTTAAATGGCAGCGTGGCTTTGCAATAAGCATCCACTCTTCTCTTTGTGTTCCTCAGTTTCCCTTTGCCCTGCTTGTGTGAGTGTCATGGTACAAGGCAGCCCCAAGCCTGACAGGTGGCACTCCTCTGCATCTTTGTGTGAAACCCTGCTGCCCTGGATTGAGGAGGGGAGAACGGCCAGGAAATGCCCTAGGTCACATCATCTACCTGAAAGAGTGGGTGGGGATGCTTGCCCTGATCACTGCACAACAGGTACACTGCCTGCTGTCCTCTTCCTCCTTTCACTGGGCCTATTTTAGTTGTAGAGGATGGCCCTGATAGTATGGAAAAGACACACTGGGAGCTATTTCTGTGCGCTGAACAGGGATAGAACAGGAGTGTATCACTGATGGTGTGTGGGGTGAAATGCCAGTCAACAGGAAAAGTTCAAAAAGGACAAAAGGAGGAGGGTGACTAGGTTGTAATGTGAAATGCAAAGCATTGAGAAGTTGCAGGTCATGCTCAGAGAAGAGAAAAAGAGAATTGGAAACAGGAACCTGTAGGCACTGGAGTCATCCTTGTGGAGAATCAGAAATTTGTCCATTGAGAGAAAGTCAGAAAATGAGATTACTGAATCAAGAAATGGCTAAAGCATTGCCAGATTATTTGTTTTTGAGAGCCAGTGTCTGGCAGCTATCTATGAACAGAAAGCAACAGCAAGAAATATTCATGGCTGGAAATTAGGAGATACATGGTACAGAAACATTAAAGATTAGCTTTAAGGTGTCATGGTGACAGTGAAGCAAAAGACAGAAAGGACTTAGGAGGAAGAAAACCCCAAGGAGAATTTTGAAGGTTTTTTGCAATATAGTGGCAAGCCTTCCAAGCTGAAAAGTCTGATCAGAGGAAGACAGACTGTGCACAGAGAAAGATCTGTTTAGTACAGTATCAAGTGGCAAAGCTGTTCAGCTGACCCAGCTCTGTTGGGACCAGACACCATATTACAAAGAGAATCAAAAATGCATCTGAACACTTACAGAAGGCTGGAGAACTTCTGGCCAAAGGGGTTAATTTCAACCATTGGATCTAGGCACAAACCACTTACACTGAACCACAGAATCTACCACCTACAAGATAGTATATGAGCTCTACTCATACCTGTCATGTATCCAGGATTAAAATACCTCCCAAGATGTGGGAAGAAATGACTGAGCTCAAGTCAGGGCAAGAGAGGGGTCTTGACATTTCTAGTTTGCCCTGATGTACTGCAGTATTATACTACAGTGCACCATCCAGGAGAGGATGAAAGGGCCCAGAACCAAGCAGAGGAACATCCATTCCAGATACACAAACCTGCATGGATCTCTCATGGGGTTTGTAAATCCATGTGTGCAGATTTGTGTGCCTTGGATATCTGGCTGCAAAACTAAATGAAAACCAAGGGTCCAAAATTTCCTAACATGATGGTCAGGAGAAGAAACAAATGGCAAATCACAAAATCATATCTTAGGCGAGGGTGGAAGAAACCTCTGCCAATCATTTAGTCAAAACCTCTTTTTCAAATCAGGGCCATCACTGACAGACCTGGACCATTTTCAGACAGTTTTTGAGTATTTCCAAGTATGGAGACCACAGACTCTCTGTACAACCTGTTCCAATATTTCATGGCCCTCAGAGTCAAAAAAAAAAGGGGTCAGAGGGAACATCCTATGTTTCATTTTGTGCTCATTGACTCTTGTCCTGGGCATCACTGAGAAGAATCTGGTTCCATTTCTTTTACACTCTCCCTTCAGTTATTTATATACATTAATAAGATCCACCACCACCCCCCCAAGCTTTCTATTTTTCAAAATCCTTTAGGCAGAAAACTTATAAGATTTCCATAAGTCTGCATAAACTCTTGATGAAAGATCCAGAATGTGGGAAAAGGAAAGAATGTTGGGTTGGAAGAGGAAGAAGAAGAGATCTTTGCCAAGACAGCCCTTGTTCCTGTACCTTTGAGGAGGATAGGAGGATGTAGGCAGCTCCTTCTACAAGAAAAGAAACTGTGCTTTCTTCTCTGGTGTCTGGAACCTGGAACTGGAGTGAAAATTTAACTCTGTCTTTAGATATTCAAGGGGTTTTTGTCTCTGTTGAAAAAAAAATACTTCAGATGGTTCACTGCAAGATTTTTCTATGCAGTCATCAAAATAAGTTGGCTATGCTGATTAGTGTTACAATCATAAAGGCAAAAGGTTGGTTAGGAAATATAGCTTTTCTGCAATTTTCTGCACTTTTAAACTTTGGGATATAATTGAAGACAACTTTGGTTAAATGTGTATTTCATTGTTAAAATTTGCAATCAAGCTGGCAATTAGATCATCTCTTTGTTTATTTTTCCTTTTTATTGACATAATTATATTTTAAATAGATATTTCTTGTGTTTCTATGCATGACATAACATTCCTTACACTTTGGTGAAAGTTTTACAAGGCTGGGATAAAATCCTAGTGTAGTGGGCTGACCCTGGCCAGCAGCCAAGTACCCACACACAACCATTTACTCATTCCTCTTCCCTCCTCCAGGAGTACAAGGGGGAGAGTAGGAGGAGTAAACCCAAGAAAACTCCTGACAGCTGAGATGAAGACAGCTTAATATGTGAAGCAAAGGGGGAAAAACTATACTAGTGCTACAAAGACAATCACTCACCAGCTTCCAAAAGCAGAGTGATGCCCAGCCAGTCTCTGAGCAATGCTTGCTTTGGAAGCCAAAATCCCCAACTTCTTTCTTCCTGTCCCACAGTTTTTGCTGCTGACCGTGATGCTGTAGGATATGGAGTATCCTTAGTTCAGCTCAGCTGTCCCAGCTGTGCCCTCTTCCAGCTTCTTGTTCACCCTCAGCCTGCTGCTGGGGAGGAGGGAGGGGGAGCAGAGTAGGAAAAGGAGGAAACCTTGGTGCTGTGCAAGCATTGTTCAGCAATAGTCGAATGTCAATGTGTTATCAACACTCTTAACCACAAGTCCAACAGGCAGTGCTATGTGGGCTGATGGAAGTGAACTCCATCCCAACCAGACCCAGTATTGCCCCTTTTACTGACCTCAGAATAGAAAGGATGTTACTGTCTCTTCCACCATCACCTACAGCTCTCAGTGACACTGACTCTGGAGTTACTGGAGTTCCAGTCTAGAATGGACTGTACAGCCTTCACTTCTGATCTCATCCATGACCTCAGTGAAAAGAGGGTAGGCAGGAGTACAAAAAATTTTCATCAACTTTAAATGTTTTTTAGCAGGGAAATTGTGCTTCAGCGATCTGATAACTATGTCGCTTATTGATGAATGATATTTTTGAGCCATTCTAGTGTCATACACACTGCTCACTGATAGTATCAGGCTAATGAGATGAGCAATTTTGTCCCTCTTGCTGCTTTCAGCGGTACCAAAGTGAGGTGTTAAACAAGAGTGCCTTTCTTCAGAAAAAAAATAAAGAAAGATATTGGCTTACAAATCATGAGGTCCTTTTAATGGCCTTAATTTTGCTTATCATGTCATAATTTCACTTTTACAGTGAAGCTAAAAACTTCAGATTTGTCTGTGGTCATCCCAGGTTCAAACTCCAACAATAATTCAACACCTATGCATGTCAGTGTCTTCCTTGTCCATTCCTTTAAGGCTGATCTGTTTTCCTCTGCTTAGGTGGGAATCTGCCTTACTACCTTACTGCATCCCACAGCAATTAGCCTGTATGGAAGGCTGTCCAAATATTGCTTTTCCTTGCTTCTTCTCCACTGGTCCTGACTGCTGTGATCCTCCTCATCTCTTTGTGGCCTGTGTTCCCTTCATCTTTTGCCAGCTGTCACACTCTGTGTGTGTGTCAATATCTGTATGTACTGAGGGACATGAACAAGGCCAGGGTATGGTGGACACTGATGTACACTGCCCCAGCCCAAGCCACCAGTACTCCCCAGGCAACAGGCTACATGGGGAATCAGAACAGCTCCAGGGTCTGCTTCCACAGGGCAGTTTGGATGGCATTGTCCTGCTTGTCTGTGTTTGGGGATTTGGGGAGATGAAGGTGAATTAGGAAGAAGATTATAACTATAGGGATGCAAATGATGTTGCTCTCAGGGCCAGACAATGGCTCTTGGCCCATTTTATTCACAAGTTTAGGCATGTTCCTTCACTTCCTCAAGGTTTTTTCTTCTACTTCTTCTTGCTTTATATCCAACACCATTCTTGCTGTCCATTTTCTTGCTCTTTTACATCCTCCAGTCCCATCTTCTCTATGTGTGGAACCCACAAATAAATTTTCTCTAGGGCCTTTCTGTCTATCTGGAAATCATATGAATACATGCACACTATACTAGGGCAGCAGAATGCACCACCAGCAGTGCCCACATCTTACCTCCTCTGAGCCAGGACTATTCCAAAAATTGAAAATTTTGCAAGACTAAAATAGAAATATTTTTTGACACTAAGAGCTGGCAAATTAAAATTCATCTGATGATAAAACCAGAGGAGATGACCATGCTGTCAGCTGGCAGCATTTGCCAGGAAGTCCTTATAGGTAAGGTGGCAGCTTGTCTCATCACCATGATACCCAGAAAGCACCTCACAAAAGGAATGTGCAGATGTGCATTCCCTTCAGATCCCTATACTGTGAGCTGTCCCCTTGTTCTGGTGATATCTGTGCTGGATAGCTCTATGCCAGAGGTAAAACATGGGAAAATAGCAAAAGGCAGGTCCTTATTGACACAAGTAGATGCTGTGATGGAGCCCTGGGAAACTGACCCCAAGTTTCTGTGAGAAACAGTGACACTGAAGGCACATTTAATCTCTGGACAGGGTTAAAAAGGGAGGGTGACAAGGTGTGGTGGTGCTAGAAGCCAGGAGAGGGAGTCTGAACCCAGGAGAAGGGAAGGAAGATGGGGAAAATCCTCACCTGCTTCCTTGGTGGTGGGATTGATGGGACACAGGGTGTAGGCAGCAGAAAGGCCAGAGTCAGGTCATTCCCCCAGGGAAAGAGAGTTCCTGTGTGTTACCTTCCACCCTTACCTAATAGACAGGTTGGCAGCCTCCTGCCTAGAACCAGGAACATTTGATTTTCAGTGGTCTCATCAGCCACTCAACAGTAAGTGGGTTTTACACTTGGGCTATTAATTACTGTGACCCTTTTGCTTGTTAACATCAGATGTGCTATGTTGAAGTGCATGCATATCTACCGAAATTTTAAATCTATATATAGTTTTTATCTGTATCTATATATATACACGTGATTAATTGTACCAGTGACTAAATAAACCTATTTTTATCCAATCCTGTGATTCAACAGACATGCACCCTCAGTTTTCTGCTGACATTCACAGCTGTAATCAAAATGACAGCAACTCTTTGCCCACCTTTATAAAGGATAAGTGGTGCAGGTTGTGGATGCATGTCATTTTTACACTGCATTTGTTTAATTCTGTGTACTCTAGCTGTGAAATAATACCTAAGCAGTTCATGAATTGAAAATAGTATGCATAGTGTCGTAACTTTTGGAAAATCAGACCAAGACCAAGGAACAGCAATTTGTTCTTTTGTTTTGTATTTGTCTTAAACCCAAGTGGTCTCAATGGGGGCATTTTTAAGTGTTCGAAGTAAGTTCAGGCCAGAGCCTGCTTTTGAAAATTCTAATTTGGTTTTCAAAACAGATATCATCCTTGAGTCAAATTAATTTCAAGACTCGAAATATTCATGCACTGATCTCTGGAACCACTTTATCTTCTTCAGTTACTCTACCACTCTCCTTCTTGAGCCCTCAGTGATAGTATCTTTTTCCTGATGCCAACAAATGGTCCCTTTGAAACTACAAGCAGCTTAAAAATGAATTTTACTGGTGCCTAGGTGAGGGTTGAAGAGCAAAGAGAAAACAGTCTGAGATCAGTGTGAGAGATACCTACAACTGGTTTCTAATCATCTTCATCTTGTCTTGCCACAGACCCCTCACAAGACAGCCATCACTTGAGTGTGGCATGTTTTTTCCTTACAGCTGTTGTAACACCTCCACAGATAATGAGTTTGACCTCACTTTGGTCGCCCTTGTGACAGTGATGTGGGATTGTTGTGAGGAGCACTCATTTGTCTGCAAGCAGAGCTGGGAGGGAGCTCAGCACAGGCTACCTGCTGGAGGACCTCTGCCTCTTGGGCAGGCCCCCAAGCAGTTCCTGAGCAGGCTGGAAGGATCTGTTCTAAACCTGGTTGGAACATTTTAGCAGTGTGGTTAAAACATAAAATCATGCTGCTTCATTTTGGGTGACTATGAATCATGATATTTAATACTACGTTTCATGTTTATTCTTACTGAATGGCCCCAGCCAAAACTAGATTTATTCCCAACAGAATGAGAAATGAGGCAACAAGATGGGGAGTAGGTGACATTTCAGACATGTCCGCCCCTCCTAAATGCAGATACTCACTCTCAGTTGAAGACTGGGTGCACAGGAATGGGTTGGGTTGGTGCTGGCCTTTGCAGAAGCCAGGTGAGTTCAGTGTGGGGCTCAGGAGCATTTTGTGACACATGTGACAGCTTCACTCATTTCTTCTCTGTGTGTCTTAAGCTGATGAGGAATGTATTGCAATAAGTTGGATGTCAGCCTTGGAGCAATGCCTCACTGCTGGATTTCCTAAGGTTTCTATTACTTTGTTGGTTTTCTGCTCTTCAGAAATGACAAATTTTTCCCGGTCCACACCTTCCCCTCACACAGCAGACAAAACTAAATAAAATTTCTCTGTTTTGGTAGCATTTGACCCTCTCTGCAGGGTTATGTTGGGTCACCTTTGAAAAGTAATGACAGCAAAGTTTCTAGGAGACTGAAGTACTTAGGATTTTTCTTTCATGTCATTTTTATTTAATCTCTATTTCCTGTCTACCATGTCCTGTAGGGCAAACCTCAAAAAAAACCCAAACTTGTCATTTGCCCAGAAGGGGCATACTCAGATGAAAACATGTATTAAATGTTTTGGAATTATGATGAATTGTGGAGCTGAGGGCAGACAAGTGTGCACATAATGTTTCGATTATTTTGTCCTCTTTAAATTAAAGCTTGATGAGAATCAATGTCAGTGTCCTCGCCCTTGCGAGAAGAAAGGCAGTACTTTACCCGGAAGAGTGAAGGTAGTCTGTGCCTCCAAATGGGAAAAGTTATGACACAGACTTATGTATGTAAGAAATACCAGAGCTAAGGCAAAGGCACATTGTGCCCACCCACTCTCTGAACACAGATAAAGATGTGATTTTTCACCTGTGTTACTTTATTAAAAGGATGTAGGAAACTTTCACAGGAAGACAGGCTGAAGTGGCTGTACTTTCCAAAAATGACAGATAGAAATTGAGCAAAGTATATCCACCGGGAAAAAAAAAAAAAAAAGAGAGAGATAGCTACATACATATTTCTCCATTAAATTAAACTTCCACCTTTTTTTTATTGATTTAGAAATCTTTTCAATTTGCCAGATTTTTAGCTGGTATTTATTTATATCATAAGGCAATTGTATCTGGTCCTCTGAATATGTGTATTTAAAAAAATTCTACCATGTAGATTTGAATCTTCTTTTAATACAAATACTTACTTCCAGCTGGATACAGATCTACACATGATAGTATGTTTCACTTGAAAATACATTGTCTAAATACATTTGCTTACCTCCGAGGGAATGAAAAAAAGTAAATCTTAGATTTCTTTCTTTATTGTTAATAGTCTAACTACTCTGTTAAATTGGGAAAAAAAATCAAGTGATAAATGTTTTGAAACTCCCAAACATGGCATTTAAAAAAGAAGTTATGACAGTTTAAATTAATTAAATGAAAAATAGTAATAGCTGTTTCTATGGTGGTGCACATGGTAAAATTCTGTCACAGAATGAAGTTCAAAGGTGTTTTGCAAAACCCAGGCAAAAAAGGTATCATAAAGCTTTTTGGTGATGCACTTTCCAAGTTATCATGCAATACAATATTTTGAGTGTATTTAATTTTGTTATGGATTTGCTTTTAGGAGATGCAGTGAACCATACAGTAAACTTTCCACTTTGTTATACTAAGCATAAATATGTCTCCAGAAAGTTTAATATGCAGATCAAGCTGAACTTTGTGTGGCCTGCTGTGACTATTAATATTAATCTTTCCTTTTCATATTTTAATTTTTCTACCACAACTTGGAAATTATGGCCATAGTAACACACAAAGGCATTCCCTATCTTTCCCCTCCTGCTCTTCCTAAGATCTCTTTTTCTCATACAAAGCTAAATTAAAAGAAAATATCAGATGGATATCAGCATCTTTCACAGTGGCTCTATTCCAGTTGCAGATGCTGCCAACCAGGGTAAAGCTGACACTCATGTTTGTACACAGACAGGAATAGCTCTGTTTAGTTGAGGAATAACACTGGTACTAAGGTAGGTTGTAATTGGTGGTGCACAGACAGGTAGAAAACCACTTCTCTGACCCAGTAACCTTCTTATTTAATAGAAAAAGATGATGGAAGATAAGCCTAGAAAGGCACAGGACATGCTGCCCTTAATATGCAGGTTTTCTTTGTGATTCCATCAGAGATTTAACATGTGATCCTGGGCAAGCCATTCAATTTCAGTGCATCTCTTTCTTCATCTGAGTAGGTGAGGATCAAGCATGCCTGCCTTACAATACAACGTGAAAGGAACATCGGTGATTCATATCTCAAGCATCATGGGACAGTCTGTTAGAATTGTGAAGTACTGATATTTATTTCTCTCTTAAAACCAGCATTTTATCCATCTCTTGAAGTACAATGCACACAACCTCAACAAGCCAATTATTTCCTAATAAATCCAAGATAGTCATATGCACATGTAAGACCACAATCAGTCAACACAAGGGTGTCGATAGAGATCAGCTTCACCAACCGTCTGATTTCACATAATCAGCAATGCATAATCCAGATCTCTCCACACCCTTATAACCAGTTCTGGCCCTCTAAAAGCTTCTTAAATATTTAACTCTTCTCACTGTTGAGACAGCTAAGAGATGTAAGCAACACCATAACAAACACTCTGTACAGAGTAATTTTTGTGTGGGATAAACCTCCCAAGCAGTGATATCTTTGCATACTCACAGATATAAATACACCAAAATATAGACTATATGCATGGAGAGGGATAAACATAATCTCTAGTAATGAAGTTCCTTGTGTTGCTTGCCCAGTAGTTGTTAATGAACAGAGTGTACTACCACAGTATTTATTTTTCGTGGATTTTTAGGGGCTGAAAGCATTGTGTTTCATTTGCTGACATAATATTCTCCAACTGCTTGATCCTGGGGAAAAATAACACACTTCCATATATGTTTTGTCCATAGCAGGGGCAGTTCAAGCATTCTCTAATTTTCATATGAATCACAGAATCACTGGGGTTGGAAGTGACCTCTGCTGAAAGCAGAAGCAGCAATATGGTCACACCAGGCTGCTGAGGGCTTTATCCAGTCAGATCTTGAACATTTCTAAGGATGAGGACTGTAAAACCACTCTGGGCAGCCTGTGACACTGCCTTAGTGCCCTCATGGGGAAAAAGGTTTTTAGTTCTGCTCAGTTTGAATCTCCTGTGTTTCAACTTGCTATTATTGCCTTTGTCCTCCCACCTTGCACTTCTGTGAAGAGCCTGGCTCCATCTTATTGAAGATCTCATATGTTCTCCAGGCTTAACAAGCCCTGGTCCTGCAGCATCTTCTCACAGGGCAAGGGTTCCAGCCCCTGACCCTCTCACTGAACTTCTGCTGAACTCAGTCCAGTTGATCTTGTATTGAGAGCTCCAAACTGGACATGTATGTATGTATGCATGTATGCACATGTGGCCTAACAGGTGCTGCATAAATGGAGTCGCCAGTTCCCTCAATTTACAGGCTGTGCTTCTAATGTCATTGCTCAGGATGCCATTCTACCAGGGAACATGGGGCTTATGTGACACTTCTGTCTGCAATAGTCCTCGGGGCCTCTTCACTGGAGCTGCTCCCCCCCAGTCTGTCCCCAGTTTGCATTGTGCTGCCAGCCATTCTTCCTTTTCAGGGGCAGGACTGTGCTGTTCTTACTGAATTTCGCAAGTTTCCTGTTGGCCTGTTCCTCCAGCCTGTCCAGGAAGCAGCCCTGCCTTGGAGCATGTTGGCTGGTCCCCTCAGCTGGTGCCACCTCTCATCTGATGAGTGTGCAATGTTGCAGCCTCCAGGTGATTGACAAAGACACAAAAGTCCCAGGACAGACCCCTGTGGTGCTCTGCTCCTCACCAGCCTCCAGGAAGAATACATCCCATTATCCACCCTCCTCTGGGCCCAAGCATCCCACCCCCACTGTCTCTGCACAGAAGTAATCCTGCTGAAGAATAACATGGACAGGAACAGTTTTGGCTTGATGACATAACCGATCCAGTTCACTGCAGAGCCATGATTTCACATGTGCCATGATAGCACTGGGGGAGGTGTGGAGGTGTAAACCAATTCAAGCAGGGAGGGTGGCAATTTCTTAAATCAGTTTAAGTGGCACCACGTGATGCATGAACTAGTGGTATGCACTAAATGTTAAAACTTGAAATCCCTCATACCACACAAAAATGCATATGAAGCTTGTTTATCTGGGGCCTTGTAAAAATTTTATGCAGCTTCCTACACAAAATATTTGTGTATTCAGGGCGAAAATGACATACTTGAAGCAATTAATATTTTAACTAACTGGCATCATTGCCAGTTTGGCGCATGCAGTTACAGTAAACAGAGTAGAATTTGCAATTCTCTTGGTCCATGTTGTACTCTGCCTTCACTTGTTAGGTTATTGTCTCTTCTCAACTGAAATTAGTATGCAGGCAGTTTGGAGGAGAAGGGTATTAGGTTTTTTAAACATTTGTCCAAAGTAAAAAAGGAAGTCCACAGCACAATTGTGAAATCTGTACAAATTTCCCATACCCTACTTGCAGTGTCTTAATGATTACACTTATTTTATAAGTGCCCAAAGATATGTTCTTCCATGCACTTCCTCAATAAGAAACAACCCCCCACCACTATTTTTTTTATAAACCAAGTCTAAAAAGGTTTAAAAACTAAGAAATGAAAATTAAAAGAGCAAAATATCTGCCTTGCTTTGTGCTTCTAATGAGTATTTACAAGTTATTTTGTGTTCATAAGAAACAATTACTTGGCAGTACTTTTGGGCCTTCTTTTAATTCAAGTGAGTGTTCCAGAAACTTTTTCTGCATAAAATGTACTTCAAATCTCTTCTCTTTTTTTTTTCTTTTTTTTATTTTTTTTTTTCTTTTTTTTTTGGAAGTGCCAATCAAAGACCACTAGTGTATTGTTTGTAGAGCCAATGAAGAACACAGTTCTAAAAATGGCTTGCAATCCACTTCTCTCTTGTCTAAATGAATTTCAGGTAACATTGGAATCATGATGTTCTGAGGATATAAGGGAAGTTTTTATAATAAAATATACAGTTTCCCTCCAGAAACATATCCTAAAGTAAATTATTTTCTTTAAAGAAGTAGCAAGAATTCTACTTCTAAGAATTCCTAGTGTTAAGGAGACAAAGGCAGAGGTTACCAAAGAATAGTGGACAGAAGGCAGTGCATGCAGAACTTTTTCCTTTAGCTTTAATATAGAAATCCCAGTGCCCCACGTGCCTCTATACGCAACATGAACTCAGAAATTAATGTGACAAATTTAAATGATACATTTGAGCTCACTCTGCTAGAGATCCCTGAAGAGATCAAGAGAGTGTGTTCAGATCATAAACTCAATACCAGCCCACTTTAATGCCTGACAGCAGTTCTGCCTAAGTCCTATTTAACAGTCTTCTTATCATGTGATAGCACTCCATTGCATTACCCAAACCCTCTATGGTACACCTGCTTCTGTCCCGTGCTAACAAACCAGTCAGGTCACTGATTGCAACAGCTTCAACCTCGCCTCCAAACTGCTCTCCTTCAGGTCTGAACCTGTTGTTTCTTTCAGCAATGTCTGGGTGCCTCCCAGAGTGGGAGAGAGGTTGTAATCATGCACCCCCGCCTCCACTGTACCACTTGCAACTTCTTCTTGCACATTTTTGTAAGGACAGTGGTGTGAAAGTGCTACAGCAGTGGGAGATGATACCTTCCAGCTCAGAATCATAGTGACACATTTGCTAACAAATGCAAGTTTGGCACCTACATGTTTTTTTGCATGCTCTTTCTCAATGCTCTTTTCTATTCCTCATCCCTGCTCTGTAATTCACCAGGTTCTGTTGTTAAATGATGTGTCCCATATGTTGTTTTATGAAGAAAAATAATCCAGTTGTCTAGATTACATGCAAGCGTTTCATGAAAAACATCTTTCGTGATATCTGTAGATTAGACCCTTCTTCTTCGTTTTTCCATACATTAATCACTGCTGAGCAGAAGTGTTAAAAACTAGTAATTATTGTTCAGTGGTCTATGTAGAAAAGTGATGGAGGTTCTGTCATAGGAACATGGGGCACTGCACTTGATGAACCTGAAGGTCATGCTAGACCAATAATTTATTTCTGACAGCGTCCAGTAGGAGAGATATTTAGGAAAAATGTGTAGGAAGTATTGCTCCCTCTTCTTGGCAGGTTATCCTCTGTGTTGCACAATAGGAGTACAGAAATCAGTGCTCACAAATTGAAACAAGAGATATTCTGACTGCAGGTAAGAGGGAAACAACAATTCATCACCAATACAATTAATCATGGAACAGATTGTCCAGAGAGACTGTGAACCCTCCGTCCTTGGAGATTATCAAAAGACTTCAATGTCTTGGCTTGTATTTAGTGTTGATGCTGCTCTAAGCAGGAGTTTGGGTGACCCAGGTCCCTCATTGATTCTAGAAATCCTGTAGGAGTAATTGTCCCTTTGGTAATCAGAGAGCTATCAGATCTCTGAGCCGTTCTCACCCTGATTGCACGAGTCCAAATCTGTTTTTCATTAAATGAATGGCTGCAGTTTTGTTTGTTCTAAAGGCAACAGTGTTTAGACTATAATTTCATGGGATTTTATTCTGTCTGAGGCCATGATTATTTTTATTTAGACATTGGCTCAAATGTCACCTTTAGATGCATGGACTGGCAGCTGCAGCTATCAAAGAGAAATCAGTGACATTTGAAATACACCTTATGTGGAAATAAGTGTTCTTGATTAAAAAGTTTTAATTATGGCCCTATGGGGTAAATATTTTTAGTAGTTTTATGAGATGCATCTGCTATAGATATTTGCCCTGCTTTCTACAATAATCCAACATCCTTTTGCTGATGATATGAACACCCAGTTATGGCATCCTGTTTCTCTCTTTATCCAAGTATCTAAGGACTTTAATAACAATAAGAAGTACTTAAATATTATTAAGTTCATTGCACATTTGAAATAATCTACAAACAGTTTGAGGGGGTTTTTTGTTGCTGTTGATGTGATGCTTTGAATTTCTAGAGCAAGGTAGAAAATAACTGCAGAGAGATGTCTTGGCAATTACAACTAGGACCAGAAGCCCTACTCAGTGTGAAAAAACAGATATGCTCCATCCAGAAGTTCTGATAAGGCTAAAACAGAGCTCAATTGATTTGCATGTAAGCACAGGTAGTTGTGAATCTTCATTCCAGGGAAGATCATTGAAAATTTTTACGTGTTGTGAAGGGAATAATTTAAGGAAAGGATTCTGTTAATATATTGATTTCAGACCTCAAGTGAAGATGTGGATTTTTGCCTATTGTTTTTGAAAATAATCCATGAAGCTGAAGGTATACAATGCCTGCCAGATCTCAAGGGATATGAGCCCGTACCAATCCTGGTGTACATACATTTTTTTGGTAGAACTTGACTTGAGATAACTAAAAGATTTCCTGTCATGTTTCATGAACAGAATGCAAAAATCATTTGTCCTTTACAATGTCCTAGGAGGCAAAGAAGGAATTTCAGAGTCTGTCCAACGCAGCTTTGATGAGAAAGTAATTAAAGTCACTGACTGAGCTGTCCACATGTTTGAGTCAGATAACAATGTTATTGACTGTAATGGTACCCCGTGCTGAAGGACAGTAATCAGAAGACAGATGTGGCCAAAATCAAATTTGCTAAGGGAAATTTTATTGGCATTTCTAGCCAATAGTAATAAGTCAAAAAGTTAATTTTACTTTACGCAAGACTTAAGTAGGCTATGGTGTGCTGATTTTTGAAGAGAAATGAGAACATAACTCAGTATCTAGATGGTTTTTTCTTTTTTCATTATAATAACCTGCTATTCATAGTTTAGAGTTAGTATTATCACCTCCTTCGTTTTGCAGTGGCAATCACGTGTGCATCGTGTACACTCCTCAACAGCTCTACCAACAGCAACTGACTGTGCAAGTCCTGCTGAAGAGCCATCAAGCCTACATCACAGACTCATCACAGCATACAGCAGTTCTGGGAGCTCATCTCCTCCCTCTCCAGGATGGTTCGAAGCTAATTTTAACTATAGATAATTTTGTAATTTGCAGGCAAAGAAGTCAGTTTGACATACTCCTCTTAGCCTGATTGAATTAATTTTAAATGCTTTGGCAGCTTTTCACCATGCTGCTGTTAAAAGAATTGCAGATAATGACACAACTTACAGCTGATCTCAATCCTTCCTCTAAAAGAAGAAAATAGCAACCCCCTACAATAACTACAGCCAACCTAATTTTTTGTGCAGCTTTAATTGCTTCTTTCCTCCCCCTAGTTTTTTTGTCAATTTGGGCTCACATGGTTATTTTGGGAGATAAAGTAACCAAGCATACATATTCTGATTTTTTAACAGTGCTGAGTTTTCTGGGTATGCTTAAAAACCACCGATATTTTACAATTATTACATTAATTTTTACAAGATTTGATTCTCTCAAGTGACATTGAAAAGTTCCTTCTTTGAACTACATAGATAGTCCATTTTCTTCTCCAATAATATCATTTTGGAGGAGTCAGGGTGACACAGTGTGAGTCCAGCTGTAAACCACCTGTCCCCTTTTCCTTTATTGCAATTTCATGCAGCTGTCATTCATGACCAACCAGTCTAAGCTGTGCAAACAAAATACCGAAACACCACTACAGTCTTTACCCAAACGGTCCTTAAGTCTGTAACAAACCTGCAAAGGGTGCTCCTTTTGCAGCTTGTGCATCATCTAAGTAATTGATGACTCTTTTCTCATGAGGAGTTCAAGCACCTCTAAGCAACAGCCAGTAGGGCACGGCAAGACAGGTCCCCATTCTTCCTTTCAATCAGCTGGGAAAAACATCTAGTTTTACCCCTGAAACTCAGTGCATGTTGGAGAATTATGGTCATAGTTCTCTGTCAGTCAGCAGCATGTCAGTCCTAGGAAAGCTTTTGCCCCTTATGTAGTCAAAGGACACCAAGACACTTTTCTGTGAAGCAGGATTGAGCCCTAAATTTCAGGTGCACAGTTCTCGTGGTTGCTGAAGTAAGATAATGTCACTTTTAAGAATATCCTGAATTTACATTATTGGCAGCAAGAGCAGTACACTTTTAATTTGTACATTAAGTTGATTAGATTTGAAAGAAACAAACCATGCCCCATATTTTCCTTGCAATATTGTTCTTCCAACAGCTTTGCAGCAAAGAACCATTCTTAAGGCATCATTTTTAAAGAAATCCACAGTCAGCATGTAATTTAATTTGCATATAAAGTAATCATTTGCACACCTAAGCAGTAGAAAGGCACACAAATTTTTATGTATCTTAAGTGATGCTGACAACTGTTGTGTTCATAAATTTGTCATTCAAATTCAGCCTGTAACCACAAGATATTCATTCCTGCCCCTTCCTGAAGCTGATCACTCACATTTGTGCTGTTGTAGCTACTTATGGCGTTACCCTCAAAACTGGATAACTTAAATGGTCAGGTTCCCCAATGGGAGACTTGAATGAACCCTCCATTCCGAGGAATCTTCCCCCTGGATGGGCCTATCTTAGTTTACATAATATGTTCTAGAAAGGACCTTGGTGTCTGGGTTTTTCTGACCCCTGACTGCAAGGCTTCCAGGATGTTTGGTCTCCTGACCTAATGGGGTAGTGCATCTCAGCTAAGTTATCAGACTTGAAGAATTACAGTGTGGGCTAAAAGCCCATTAGTATGTGGGCTAAAAGCACTAATACATGAAAACTATATAAAAGGGTATATAGAAGGGGTATAAAAGAAAAGACAAAAAATCCCACTTTAAGATAACAGTGGCCTCTGATCACTGAAATGAAACAGCTGAAGCTACAAAAGATGTTCTACAGAGAGATCAGTCTCTGCAACACATTACTTCTTTTCAAAACATTTTTCTATTTAGTATTTTCTCAAAGTAGGAAAGTGAAAGTAACTGCTACCTAAAATTCAGTTTTTATGTCCAGTGTCTCAAGAAACTTCCAACAATTTAAAGACATTTTCCTGATTAAATTCTTAGTCCTCACACTCTCTTCTTGGCGCTTTTCCTACCTTTCTGTTTCCTACTCCTAGGACTTTTGGAGCCACACAGTTCCCCTTAAAATTAATGCTGTGCATTAACAAACTGTTCAAATTTTCAGCCAGATCATCTTGCCAAACCACCAACTGCAAACCTGCACTAGGGTTGGTGCTGGCACAAGCGAGGGCAGGAGTAAAAACAATGGAGTAGGCACCTGGGAGTGCTGTGGATAAGAAGAGAAGTGGGCTGGAAGATATCACCCCTATTTTTCAGTTGGAGAGACTTGCACTCTCCATGCAAAAAAACTTGGTTTAGTAGGAAAGCTGTTAGTTGAATAAGAGAAGAAGGTCAAATGTAAAAGTATTGTGAGAGCATCTGAATGGGCTTGAATGAATAAAACCAAATGCTTGTATGTTAGAAATTGTTTGGCCAACTTTACTGTCGTTAGAAAAACAATAATAAGGAATTCAGTTTCTTGCCACTGCTCTTTACAAGGTCAGGACAGTAACTTGTTTTCGGCTTCTGATATCTAGAGAGGGCAAAGGAGGTGCTGAGATAAAGTCAAATCATTGCAGGCATTACAATTTTTTTCTCTGTCCCTTTCACATACACACATACACAAGAAAATGGTTTTCAATGTAAAACATAAATAATTTACAGTGTGAGCTATTCATTAACAAAAATAAACAAGCTTAGAGAGGTAAAGTCAGTCAGCAGTTGAGCTAAAAATACATATGGATATGCTCTTTAAAGACTAGTCCTAAGTCTGGTCTGAACAGGATCCTGTTATTATTTTAGTCCTATTAGGTAATGGTTTATTTTCACTGAGCTTAGCTGTGTAAAATCTGAATCCAAGCACTTTTCTGTGTTCCCTTTTTACTTTGTTCCCATTTTGAGTGACCTGAATCAGACTGAGAATAGAATAATGCAGAGAGTTAAGCATTATAACTCTAAAATGACAATTTTCAGTGTAGTCTCAGCCTCTGAATCACTGCAAGACCTCATGTTCATTTCCTAACCTCCTCCCTAGCTTGTTTGCACCTGAGATAAAATTAAGACAGTAAATTTCCTTATCCAAACCTGCACAGTGTACTCACCTCAGTAGTGACTGAGCAACTGAATGTACTCCACAGATGCTCAGCAAGGATTACTTATTTAGCATAGCAGCTGGAAGATTAAAATGAATTGTTGAGTTGTAAAGCACAATGTAGGCATCTTGTTCCACATGGTCAGTTGACAAAAATAAAAACAACCTGGAGCCCAGCCCTGTTGCCCTTGGCACAGCAGAGTCCTGGTGCTTGCTGTCCTCACTGCATGGACCCACCTCAGCCTCACCTGGCTGCAAGCACCAGTCTCTTCAAAATTCCTAAGTCCAGGAGGTTTTGTAATTCAGATTTGTCTTCAGCTTTTTCGACTGGTTCAGCCAGGATTCACGCTGTTAGGGATTGGTCCTTAAGCATCTTCCTTGTCTTGTTTCGTACCTCTCCGGGGCCAGGAGCAAGGGATCCATCTCGGCACTGGGAATTGCACTGCAGCATCACAGGGACTGTGGGTGAAGTTACCAATATAATGCAAGTTATATTTTCTAAGCAGTTTCTAAGAGACTTAATTTCCTTCTCTGAAAGGATGCTGCCCTACTTAGCCTGACCACTTTTCATCTTAGATCTACTCAGCAGCCCCTAATGTTTTCAATAATAACGTAATTTTTGCAGCCTGTTGTTGTCTGCCAGCTGAGGTAGTAGCCAACCGAAATGATTGTCCAGCAGCTTCCTAAAATTGAAATATTATTTACTATTTTTGAAATGGAAGGGGATTAGACCCTTCTTAAACCATGGCACTTACAAGCTTCTACATCCAGGCAAACCTCTTTTCATTGTGTTTAGAGTAGTCAGAATCCACAACAATATCATTACCTCTTTCATTTTAGAAATGATCTCTTCCTAATTTTATTTATCCAGAGTAACTATGTATAGTTTTTTCTTCTTATCTCTCTTTTACATTAAAGGAAGATGATTCCAGCTAAATGAAATGAATATCCCATTTTTATCAAGCACAAAGTCTAAAATCCAGGATGCCCAATTCCTAAGTTACCAATGTTTACAGCACCTAGAATACCTCTAAAGTTGGTTCCTTCATGGCTGTTTAATGTATTTCTATATTGGAAGAATAACAGAACTTATGATTATCTGGTGGGGGTTTCTTTTCCTAAGATAGATCTCTCACTCTGCTTTAGTTTTACTGACAATGAAAATCCATATTCACTAAGTTTAAAAATTCAGATCCGAAGTGTCTCTCGTCCTGTCCACTCTAATTTTTCATCTCATTTTAAGTGTGAGCACGATATTTCTTTTAAAGATCTTTATCTTTGAGAGACTTTTGTAACCTTTGGGAGTATTAATAAGCTCCTTGTTCATTCTTAAAGATGGCATTTTAAAGAGTAGTACAAGACAGGACAGGAAAGGAAAGACAAGACCTTTTGACATAAGAAGGCCACCAGTAACATTTCTAATGTTTTACCTGGTAAAAGTAATCATAAAATAAGAATTTCTCAGGCTGTTGAGAGTATCAAGAAATCAATATTTGCAATGTATTTAGATGTCCATGTGACTGTTACCTTGAAATAAGTAAATGACATCGTCTTAGATGAGTAGCTTGGCAAAAATTAATTTCCCATTTAAGATTTTATCATTTAAATTTTATCTCATTTAAGATTTTTTTTTTCATCAGACTCTTAATATCTCTAGTGACTATTATGTGGCTGTTAACTATTGACTTTGTCTACAAAGAGCCTGGTTGATCAGAGTACTTTCAGCAATATCAAAAAGCCCTTAGAAATGAGTCTGACATTTCTTTCAAAAACGCACTAGAAAGATTGAATGTTGCCTTTGAATGATGTAACTTTCATTTAGCAATTCCAAGCATTCCGTCTGGTGTATAAATCCTCCTAACAGCTGCAATGGCAGTGATGAGTCAATCCATGGCGTGTTTATCTGATCCACGCTCAACAGGTGCATTTGAACTGCTTCACATCCATGCACTGCCTAAGTAGTGCACTGCATAACTCTGTTTACATCAGCAGGGGCTGAGGAAACCAAGGCAGCACCTTTTGTTAACTTTCCAGAGCACAGAAAAGGGTTTCCTTTACAATGGCATTGCTGACCCACGGTGAGCAAAGCACAGAGGAACGAGGGGAAGGAGAAGGAGTCAGTTCTCACACACGAGCGTGGAAAAATGACTCATCTCTAGGGCCTTATTAACTAGCTCAAGTGCAGCACCCATCAGCTTAACACCTGACACAACCTTGAGAGAGAGCCTTGCTCTAAAGGGGATTTCTGGTGATGGAAGAATGGATGGAGGATGGAGGCCCCAAGGCTTACACCAGCTGCTAAGTGCATTGCCCCAGTGGCCTGCAGAAAACCGGGCCAGGCTGTGAGCACAAGACAATGTTGTCCTGTCTTCTGTTTCTGGCAAATGAAAAATGGTTTGTTTCCACACGTACTAATCAGGTATTCATCATTCCTATGCACCAAAATCTTGCTGTGTGTCCACTGTGTCCCAGATTACTTCCATAAATCAACTATGTAACTAGAGGAGTCTGACGTCATTTGTTTGAAATTGCACTTAATTGCTTCTAACCAAGTAATGTTAGCAGAACCATTGAATATCTGTGGAGAAATACCATGCTTACATTTCAACTGCTTTTTCTTCTAAACTTTCATAAGTTATGAAAAGTCCTTTTGAACTCTCTATACAGCCCCATATTTCAGCTTAATTTAAATACTTAGATAAAAGGGAGACCAGATTTTCATAGTACCCCTAAATTGGTTCTAGATCTGACCTAGTCTGGCCCTACTTAGCTTATAAAATCTTCATAGGCAAGTATGAGAAAGATCTAATCTCTAGTAAGCTGTAAATAAATCATTATAAAAATCATTTACAGTTATGATGTCAGCTTACACTGGCAAATACAAGTAATATTAATAATATTTATATTTCATATTTAATTGTAATATGTAAGTATTCTTACATAAGGTCCAAAGATCCTGAAAGATTTTGCAGAAAAAACATATCAATCTAAAAGTTAATAACTTGTTTTGGTTTAGACTTGGATCAATAATATATCCATGTTGTGTATCTCATTAGGCAGTATGCAGTAGGTCATCTTGCAGCTGGGCCTAGTTTTCTGCAGTGCTGCCTAGCAAATCTGTGTTATTTAGGGCAGGTTGTAGTATGCTCTCTTTTTTTTAGCTGTAGGTTTGCTTAGTTCAATTTCTCAAAGTTTTGTGCAGCATGGATGTATTTCTGGTAGTATCAAAATACTTCAGCCACAGTGATATCACTTCAGTGATAGATACTGTACGAGACTTTACAATTATAAACACAAAGCTTACACTTTCGTCAGAAACTATACCCAACATAAGAATGTAAACAGGACTCATGCACAAATCTAACATAAAACCCTTAGGTAAATTCTTTCTAGTTCTCCTCACTGAAAAACAAAATGAGTTTTTAGACTCTAGGGTGTCTCTCTGATATACCTTACCACAGATATGCCTGTCAACTAGTGGTGGCTGTTAGTTTAAGAACACTTTTTTCTACACCCTGATGGCTGTCTGATAGCCAGGATCTAAATCAAAAAGAGCTTTGTGCCTTGGGCTGTGCCTCTGTAAACCTTACTGCTTAATTAAGCAACAGTATCAGAGATCATTCACATCATATAAACACTGTATTACTTCTTTTAAATATTTACCTGGTACCCAAAGAACACTTGGGAGTTTTTGAATTGAATAAACATCAGAATTAGAAATTCAACAGAGAAAAAATGAGAAAAAATACTTATCTCATGCTCACTTACTCTTTGTATTTAACTCTTCTTATCTAAAATTCCATTTGGCAGTTAAAATCTGGTAAGACCACAAGACTGTATTAATCCAGACCAGAGAAAAATAATACAATTTGCCACTACAGTATTTTTTTTCCATTAATATATATTTGATACTTGTAGATGGGACAAACCTTGAATGAATATCAGCTTCAATTTCCATTTAGTATTCCCGATGAATAATGTTTACAATCCAGATACGCTATAATGCCTCTCCTACCAAGCCAAATGTTGTATTTTGGGCAACCAGAGGCAGAATTTTCCCAGAGATGATCTTTTTTTTAATGCAATTTAATTAATTCAGAAAATCCCAAGTTCACTGGCCATGGAGTAGCACTACAAGTTTATGTGTTCATTGAAGTCATATTCTCGATGAATTATTACAGTGGCAATTGGGAACAGTTTTTCTATAGCTGTTGCTTCAGTAGCAGACAGTATGATGTTATCTTGAACATTTCTGCAACTCGTAACTGCCTTTTATTCTTCCTCATAGACTTGCAGATGAATAGTCAGAGAAATTCTCATATGCATTGGCAGTTCCCCACATCAGCAATGGTTTGTTTTGTTGCTCACAAATAGACTTAGAAGGCTGGTCCCAGTGGTCATTAGCTGGGCTTTCCTCATTTAGTTATTTTGTAGATAAAATATCTCAGATCTATACTATCCTCAAAAGATACCAATCTGATTGGAATCTGAATGTGCAAAAGAAGTTGCATGACCTGTTCACCCATTCCTGGCAACAGAAGGGACGAGTTACAAACACTGATTCTTCCAGAGCTGTGAGAAGCTGTGAGCTCTTACTGTGAAAGGCAGTGTAGGTCTGACAGGATGGGTGATACAGTCCTCACATTGTTCCTCTTTTTTCCTCTGGCAGGACCTAATGAGTACCTGGGGGTAATTGCTCTGCCCTCATGAGGTCTTTTTAGTATGGATTGCAAGTAGAGGTGGTGTGCTCAAGGCTGTATGGTGTTCTGTAAGCAGCATGCATAAATCCATCCAGACTGAAAGGTGATAAATGTAGGGAAGCTCACAGAGAAAGCAAGGGATCTTAGTGATATTAGCAAACAGGCATGGCATGATTTATATCACAGGAGTATATAGTAGCCTCCTTCTGCTTTGGCTGCCTGTAACCAACTGCATTTTCTTGTGCTTTTAGGGCACTTAAGTACAGCTTCTAATCTCACATTGTCATTGCAGAGTTCAGTCTCTCACCACACAGCAGGCACAGATACCAAAATAACCCAGGAAGCAAGACTTCTGCATGCTCTCCCTTTCAAGTAACATGCCAAAACAACAGCTGTTATCACTTCCAACTTGAGTAACTTGGTGCAACCCGTTTCTTACTGTTGCAGCTGGTATTGCTGAAGTACTGCAATTCCATTGGTACAAGCTAATGCATTTGGCAAAATGCTCTTTGTGATGAACTTCTGAGCTCTGGACTGCATCTCCTATGTGACTAAGGCCTGTGTTGTCTTACAAACTCTCTGGAAAGCTCATCTTTGCATAAGTTTCTTAGAGAGGGATCTAGGTGTAGTGACTAGGATTTTATTTAATTTATTTGCCACAGCATTTATTGTTGACTGGGGTAGACACTAGATTGTGAAATTAAATGACGTGAATCTACCCAGACGATGGGACAGAAACTTATTTGTGCTAAGAATCTAAATAATGCAATAATTAATAATTCTTCACATCAAAGCAATGAATCCTATGTATGTTTTTGATAGACGTATGTTCTATCAAGGAGCTGAAAAATGTATTTATGACCCATGAATTAGAGTTGGCCTGGCCATCAATTACTGGTAAACAGAGAAGCAGAAGAGCTGGATTATATACAAGTTATCTTCAGTGAAAATTCATTGTAATTGGTCACGACTTGTCTGATTAAAAAAAACTAAAACTCCGTTAGTACAAAGGCTCCTATCACCACACTTGGTCACCAAAAGGAAGGAGAAAAGTTCCACTATGTCATCTATTACATCATTCAGGCATTGCAAGTAGATCAGAAACATGCCATTTCCCCTGCTGAAGAAATATATTTCTTTATAAGAGGAAAATTGATGTGCTGAGCAAGGGGCTGCCACAACTAAGGTGAGCACTGTAATCTATTCAGATAGCAAACCCTTCAGACTCCATACAATGGAGTTGTATTGTTTCCAGTAACACAGATTTTTCCAGGTAGAAGGTTCCTTCTTTCTTTTTTTTTTTTTCCCTAAGTTGCAGACAAGGCTTACTGAGTTAAGATGTTTTCTTACCATTCATTGCTACGTGTGGTAATGGTACAAGATACTGAATATATTTTTTCTGAATATATTTTCAACTGGTAGTGTATGTTACAGTGTACATTGCTCTCACTGCAGAATGGCCCTTGTGATCTAGTTCTGCAAAAGCCACAAGCTGGCCATGCTTGCCAAGAAAACAGTGACAGATTCAGTCCCTGTGACATAAACACACATAGCCCCTTTGTTAACCAGGGGGGAAATTTCCTACAACCCACAGAAATACATGCATGGAACTGCTACAGGAAAAGAAAACCTCTTGCATGGACTCTCAAGCTAAATAACCTGTCACTAATACTTGCCAAAGCTAATTGGAACTGCTGGCTCAGAATACAATGCCATAACAGCTCTAGGGCCAACACTTTTAAAAAAATTGCCTAATTGCAAAAATTGAACCTATAACAATTATCCAAGTGAGCAGCATTTAGGGACTTCGAGGACAGTAGGTCCTGTACACATCTTGTTGATGTCAGCATCAATTCAAAATAATCACTCCTCTTACAAGGAAATGTCAATTCTCCATTCTTATTTTCTGGAGGAAACCAGGAAAGGTAATCTAGTAATGAAAGAAATTGAGGTAAGCAGATTTAACAGCTTCTTTTTGCTTTCTATGCAAGCCCATTGGGAACCTACATGTTGAAATTATGTGGGGTTTTTAACTGTTTTCTTGACTCCTTTTGTTCTTCCTAGAAACAACATCAGCAGACCTGATACCTCAAACTTCATTGGTTTATAAACAAAAATACTGACTGACTGATATATTGAAAGCTTCCATTTTATCATGTTATTTCCTGTGTCTATAAGAAATACACGTGGATCTTCTGACTTTAATCAACCTGGTTCTCTTCCAGTTTCTTCCCTCTTCGACAGGATGTGTCTGATATATTGGTGTGTGCTGTGAAATTGTACAGTCTCAGAAACTGAGACTAAAGTAAGAAAATTCTCACATAAAACTTCAGCTGCTTCTGCCAGAAGCTCAGTTCAGACAAGTTGAAGGTAACTTGGTTTTGTTTGATGCTGCTATTTTGTCCTCCAGAATCTCAGTTTAGCTACATCTAAAGTTCCTAATTCCTATAGTTAAGAAGTTTAAACAGCTCCAGATAAAGAAGGTAATGTGTGCCTGTGTTTGCAGAAATTCCGAATAAATTGTATTGAGCACTGTGAAATATCTTCTTTGTGTCAATATGTTGTCAGGTTTTCAGTGGCAGTTATTGAACTGAGACCACTCTATTAAATATTTCACTGCTCTTTACAGTGTATAAAAATGAAGATTGGCAAATAAATAGAAAGTATTGTACAGGCAGACATTTCGAGTTGGTCTCATCCTTAGGAAGTTTACTGAAAAGCTGTGCCATTTTCTCCCTCATCTTTCTGACTGGAACAGCCCACTATGCAGCAGGAAAAACCTAACATTGGTCCACCAGGGATGAGTCAATCACATGGTGCCTGATTCAGCTCTGCAGCTTCTTTGTCCTAGTGGCAGCTCCTCTTCTCTGGAGAACAAAAGTAGATGCATTATTATATTGAAGACATTCAACACGTATGGGTTGTGTTTCCAGCCTTTTCTGAAATCTGACAGCTCACATGATGTATACAAAACAAGAACTTTTGAGTGCAATAAGAAGTAACCAGTGGCTTGCCTGTGTCATTTAGTACATTGTCTGATGACTAAGGGAATTTAGCAGATGGTACATCAAGAATTAATAAACAGGTGTGGTTTTCATATAGGGTGTATTTAAGGTGCAAGAATATTCTGGGTGGTAAAGATTAGACAAGTCCAAGCAAAGCTGGGAGTGGTCATGAAAGAGAAAGAGCATTGAAGGCAACTGAAACAAAATTCACATTTGGGGAAAGAGACAAGTGCAGCTGTCCTATTTGTGTACCTTTCCCTAAGTGACTGATCTGGGCCATTGCCAGAGGCTTCTTGCATCTTTGCATCTTGCATATGAGATTTCTTGCATCTTTGGCTGAGCCTGTGTGGCACCTCTATCTCCTTAATCTTTCTTCATTGCTGTTTGTGTTTTTCTTTTGGTATTTTAGTAATAAAAAATAACGACTCATTAGCACTGTTCTTTGCAGGTAATCAGGTACTTTAAAAAGATCTGAAAAAATTGGGAATTATCACAAGATGTTTTCAGTGCCTTTTGAATTATCTTATTAAGTATCAGACCTTTTCTGATACTTCCCTTAACTACGCAAAAATCCACATGTGGGTGGATTGTGGGAACAGGGCAATTCTGCCTGGTATGGATAAGGATATATAGACAATGGCCTATGACTTGTCTTTAATTCACTGGACATTACCAAAGTGGTGTATTTTTATCTTGGACTGCATGAGATTGGTTATGCCTCATCTACTGGGTGAGGGGTTTTTGTTCATTTCATTCTTATCTCTTTGTGTCCACAGAATATGCCTTCTGAAATAGCAGAGCTGTGCATGTATTTGAAGACTTATTGATGGGCTTAAGGGAAAAAACACGATGATTTCTGTAAAATATTCTTAACCATGGAATTAGCTATTCTTCTTTGCAAGAGAATATAGATCCCTGCAGAAAAAGAAGAACCTGGGACATGGGAAAATGGATTAATCTTGTGACTTCTCCTGGAGGTCATTATTTGGTTGGGACAGTTGGAGTTTCATAGGAATTAATGTCCAACTGTCTGTACATGCCCAACCATTAAATTTTACCTAGATACCTTTACCAAGGAAAAAGACTTGAATCAGATCACATTTGATTTCTAAAAATACCTAACCTGGCTACATGGAGAGAATGAGATGAACTAATGGTTCGTCAGTACCCAAACATTAAAAAAATATGCTTAAAGAAGCCACATTTCTTAAAGGAGTTTCTCAGTTTTTAATTTATAAAATGAGAATAGAAACATAATATTTTACAAGGGTGTTTGAGGCGCAGTCACAAATACAGAGGGAACTTTAATTGAGAAAGTTGTTTGATGGTGTGGGCTCTATTAGCTGGAAGAGGAGTGCATACCAAACTGAATTTACTGACACTCAGCTCATATTTGCTTAGGAGATTGTCTCAGAACAGATGAGTGTGAGACATGTTTATTTTAAGTCTGCACAAAATTAGACCTTGAAAATCTTTTTGAGAATTTTTGCCTGCTTGTCTAGAGTGACTAGGTGCCTTCCCTTTTTTAACTAATACTGTATTTAAAACGTATGTATAATAAATGTACCTGCATGCTATCTAATATAAATAATTGATTACTTGGAATAAATATTCATGATCTCAGGCACAAAACTCACTGAGGACTAAGTCAGTTGTGAGTCTGTCCCAGTCTTAATATCCATATCATTGACCTTCCTACAGTACCCTGCAGATTTTCCATCCTACCATTTTAAGCTGTAAATTTTCATCCAAATAAGCAACTCTCTGCTTTCCTGACATGCCCACAGCTCTTCCTCTTGTTTTGTGTTCAGCCAATTGGTATCCACACAATGTCAGAGCATATCACAAGTGAGGAGGGTTAACCTTTCAAAACTGTTTACCTCCATATGTGACCAGTTTTTGCAGCACTGCAGTATTGTGGCACAACTTCTAAGTATAGCCTTTAGATGTGTTTCCAGGAACACTGGCTTGTAAATAAATACAGTTGACAGTCTGCTGATCACAAGCCTGTATTTACCACAGAGAAGCTGGCATGATGTCATGAAGGATTTGACAATTAACCTTGAAAATTCCCAAGGTATGTTCGACATCTATTGAAATTTTTCTGAATAAAACCAAAATTTTTGCGGTAAGAAATTTATGGCACAGCGTTCCTTTGGATTACAGAAGATAATCACAAATTATAAGGGAGAAATATAATTTTATCTCCATCAGGGTCACGGATAGGGTTTTTAAATGTTTCTGGGCTTGCTATTTGATGTTTCTGCTGGGTAAACATTAGTGAAGCAGTTTGCTGTACTGCTGCTTCTTCCGAGCATTTGTATTAAGTTAATTCAGAAGAAATGTTGGCCATGTCTACCTACTCTCCTGGAAGGTCATTCTAAAGGTGCTTTAGCCTTATCTTGGATTTTTCATTGAATTCTGTTGTTTAAGTAGGAGCTTCAGCACTGAAGAAAAACAAGTTCATGGGTGCACGACTGACTGAGGGAATAAAAAATTTTACAGGGGCATTTTAGCTGGATAGAGCCCTGGAAACAGCATAGGAAGCTTTTAAGAGTTAGCAGAAGAATACTACCACTGAAAACATAGTTCAAGTCTTGGGGAAACTAATTTTCCCAGACAGGCACTGAGCATGTTCTCAGCAAGGGACTGGGTCAATGTGCCCTCAGGTTACATTTCCAAAACTGTAACTGAATTGGAACCGGCACTAAGGATTCAACATGAGGGTTTATTTTGAGCTGTAGTAGGAGTCTTACAGCAAACATCAATGTTATTTTTAGATGTGGAGATCTTGGCCCATAGGATTTCATGGGAAGTGCTTTAATGTCTAAGTCCCGCTGACATCAGGGGGGTTAAACACTTAATTACTGCTGAAGCTTAAGTTACTTTTGAAACTGGAAACAGGGCATTTCACAAATTTCTTTTGGTGGATTTACCATGACTCAAATCCTATTGAGTTATACATTGCCTTTGTACCTTGTTGTACCGCGGGTCAACAAACAAGAAGTTTTACCCCAAAGGTGAAATATTGGCAAGTACAGCAGGCACAAGAGAGAATTGTATCAAAAAACATCTCTTTGTGTTTCTCAGCAGTACTCTTTTCCTTCTGTGTGACTCTGTGCCTCTACTGAAAAGCAGTTCTGGTGAGCCTTATTTTTCCTCACTGAGAGACTCACAGGTGTTTTCTGGTTGCTTGCAGCGCATTAAACCTTTGCTCAACTTTCTTTCCTCCCTCCCTCCCTTGTGGTCTTCTCTCACGAATATTTGACTTAGGTGATTTTCTAAGGCTTTGATGCTTTGTAACTGAGGAAAGAGCCTTGCATTGCTTGGCAGGCTGACCTATTTCACAAAGACAGGCAATTGCTCCCACCACAGAGCAGCCCTTAATTCACAGCCAGGGACTGTAGAAGAGCTTTCTGGTGTGCAATGGTCCCCTGATGCCCTGGAAGACAAGTAGCTGTTCCCTCCTTAGCAAAGACTGTGGCCTTGGGAAAGGTGACATGGCTACACTCCTCCAAAGCTCATCAGCTCAATCAATAATCCTTTAAAACTGTCAGCAGCAAAGGAAAGTGACAGCCACCTTCAAGCTGCTTTAATTTATGCCAGGATAATGTGTTGGCAAACTCCCTCCATCCATCCTCCTACTCTAAAGGCTGAGGACCTACATTTCCTACGGCAAATATGTGTGATTATGTAAGTGTCTGTCTCCAAAAGTGCAGAGGGTTCTTTCATTAATTTCATCCCAGGAAACCAAAACTGAGCAAACTAATTATATTAGCAACTTATTTAATTAATTGACAATTTAGCCAAGGTATGTGGTGTTTGCCTGTCCAGATGTAAAGGCATCCTCTGCTGTGGATGCCTGCTGCATTGAGTCCACCTGGACTGGCATCCCATTTTTCCTCAGTTCTGTTATCATGCATGCCTTATAAAGTCATTTATTACACAAATTGGCTACTTCAATTCCTTTTCTTGGATGGTGTTTGCATTTTTAAAATGTAATGTAGAGTGTTTGCTCATTAGTCAGTATTCTTTAGCTGTCACTCAAAATGGCTGCATGACTTGATTCCCTGCTGGTAAAAAAAATTAACAGAGAAGCTGCCAATCAAGTTTACCAAACAGTCCAACAACAGAGAAAGTGCAAGCCCAGAATATTCTCCAGTTTCTGTAATTATACGCTGAGCAGAGTAATAGAATAATTGGCATCCATTACATGAGTTTAAGTGTTCACATTATAAACTTCTATTTTGAGGACATTATCACCATGCAGTAATAATTCAGTTCAGGTTGGTGATACCTAGTATTCAATAGCTTTTGTAGAGTTACGTAAATTTGTTAATATTCTACTTGCAAACATGCCAGTAAAACTGCTGCTTGATTTCTAAAGATGCAAAAGGAGTTTTTAAAGACAAGTGGAAGATCTTGAATGTTTCAGAAAATAACTGATTTAAGCAAATATCCTTATTTAAACAGTGCTGCTATTAAACTGCTATTTAAACAGCAGAACATATATACCCTGTATATACTCAGAGGTTCCAGATACAGCTGGAATGTGCCATTGGCCAAAAATAATAAATTCAAGTTGCAGGGTTTGATCGAATAATTGTACTGAGTATATCAGATATTTTTAAAAGGCCCACAGGAGTTTAGTGTACCAAATTCTCCTAATGACCCATAGAATTTGTGGTTATAAATACCTAGTCCTCAAGTCTCTTTCAGGTGAGGAAAGCCATTGGAATTTTATGCCTCTGCAAAACTAATCTAAGAATTTGTTCATCTAACAGTTATTGCCAGTGGATTAGCATGAAACCCATTAGAAATTTGTGTGCACAAATGTGAAGCCTTGAACACACCTATCACCACTGTGATAATCTTGTGAATGGCATCTCAGGTTGGAAAAACTCCAGGCAAATGTCTCTCATCCTCACCCAAAGGCATGCCAGCGTTTGCAGCAGAAATTCTCAGCATGCCTGAAAGACAGTGTTCGAACACCATCTTGGGTGAGCACAGGCACAAGGCTTCACCTCCAGCTGGAAGAAGATAAACTAAGCATTTCTTGATCTAGAATGTAGAAAGCCAATAAGTCAGTAAGATAGCTTGATTTATACAGCTCTTGAGAAATGGCACTTGTGATAACTCTGAATTGTAGCTGCTAGCCAAGTACTCAAAAGAATGAAATAAATACCTGTCACTGCCCAGAATACTAAAAAGCCCAATTTGAAAACATTCTCTCCTTCATGCTCTGACCTTTTTTCAAAGCCCAGTTGCTGTTACTAGATTAAGTGGGACTCAACTGGCTTCCTAAATACACAAATTGTTTATCTTTTTGGTAAACTGATCGTTCAGGAAAGAAGTTTCTGTAGATCCAGCTTGTTGCTGATGAGCCAGTGTCTGCAGTGGTGCTGGGTCCACTGATAAGCACAGCACCACCGCAGGCAGATAATTCAGTGCTTGAAAGTTTAGCCAAGGACTCTGCTGCAAAGTGGTACTTAGGTGCCATTGAAGCCATGCTCTTTGTGGCTGGGATAATAGACTCTTCTTTGAAACTCCTGGGTTCCTACTCTTGAAAAGGCTTTGTAGGTTGATATTTCAGGCAAATCATTCATTTCTCCGGTTCATGCATCAGGAAAATGGATGTCATACTGACATTCTTCATCAGCTATTTTAAGAATAATGCAATGACTACAGAGAATACCAAAATATTTTGAGAAAATGTGTTAGATCTGGAAAGAATTGTTAAATGTCCTATTCATGGGAATATGCACATTCTGGGAGCTAATGTTGCTCCTCTTGAAGAGCTTAGAGGAGTAGAATGGAGCTATAAGGGGAAATTTTGTCACCTTTTCAGCATGGATAAAGGAGAGGGAATCTTATACTGGGAACAGAAATCATGTGTTTTACTAACTGAATATTTTCAGACACCATTTTTTGTACAAACATCACTTGCATTTCCCAGGATCCTCTGAGATACTCAGTTTATGAACTCTTTGCACTGAGAATAGAATTGAGATCATGCCTATGACTTTATCTATTTTAATGTTAAATTATGAATTTATGGATCTAGGTACTCTCTGAATAGCATAAATTATTTTAATGCAGACAGAAACATGGTGTGACAGCAAGTAATTACAAATATATTCCTGCAGTCTATGGAACTTTACCTGATTGCTTGACTATTGTATTCAGAGTTTCCTCACCTCATTATGAGCAAGTGAGGTAATAAAAATGTATAGAGGCACAGGGCAGGGGTTATTCTGATGACATAATTTAGCAAATAGGAGTGCTAGTCAGAAAAGAAGAAAGTGAATTGAAATGCACTAAATAATGAAGGCTGCTTTGGAAAGACTAGGAAGCAGTGAATACCTTTGCTGACTTGATAGTTACTCAAACAAGCAGACCTTTGTCCTCAATATGACACCTTGTATTAAAATATGAAGCAGGTAACACAGCTGAAACTTTCTTTAAAATTAAGAATAATATTTGTTTCCAATGGAATTCATTGCTGTAGCAAGATCTTTTAGCAATTTTTTTTTTTTTTTCAAATTACAACAGTTGTTTAACAGGATTTAAAAACCCCTGGCTGCTTAAGGAAAGTAGATGAGCTGGCTTGGGGGGAAAGCCTGAAGGACAACAAATAGGTATGACCTGTATGTGACTACACACAGGCTGGAAACCAGAGCAGGGAGTTGCTGGGACAGGATGCTCCTTCCAAGAGGAGTGAGCATGAGAGGGCAGCTCTCTGCTTTTATGGTGGACCACAACACATTCCTGAACCAGAAAGTTCTGATCTCAATGCTTCAGTCATCAAGAGGTTTTATCTAAATGCAGATGCCTGGGCCCCTTGTCCCTGGGCTGGGATGGGTACAGGGATAAGGAGATACCAGATGAGATGGACATAGGAAGGGAAGAGGAGTGCTAAGTGTTTGGAACACCTCTACATAAAACAAATATGTGAGCTGGGAAACCTGAGGGAAAGAAAGGAATATGAGGAGCATTTGGAAAAAAGGAGTTTGAAAACCTTGCAGGTGAGGTGACAAAGAGAACAGGAAGGTGTCTCAGGGAGCATTTGGGAGGGAGGTGATGCTCAGTCTTTTTAGGGTAAGAAACAGTAGAAGGAAAATATGTAGAACTGAAATGGATGCAATGTTTAAGCTATGGCTTTTGGTGGTTATTTTTGAGAGGAGAAGGAAGCGTTGAGTATCTCAGAAAGATAAATTAAATCACACTCTTTCCCCTTGACAGATATTGCTTTTCAAGAACAGAATAAGGAAAATATCTAAACAACTTTGTATTCATATGCTGTTCTAAACATAACCAAATTAAAATCTGTCTTTTGCTTCCCAAATCAGGTCAAGATTTTTAAATTAGTAACTAATGTATGCTAGGTTATTGCAAGAGTGTTTCATTTCTTCCTTAGCTAGTATCAATGTCCACTATATGTTGTTTCAAAACAGTCAGTAATAGCAATAGAAAAATCTGAAATTCATTATGGTATAACCAGGCCAGAAATGCTAAGAATTCAAATTAAATACTAGGAGATCAAAATATAATTTATCTTGGTATCCTAACATTAAAAATTATAGAGACATGAAGACAATCTATATGCATATCAAATGGATTTGTGATTAACGTGAAATATTTTTTCCAACCAGTGCCAGAGTATTTGGGGAAATATATTTTGCATGTGCTCCAATAAGGACCACAATTATTACAAAAACAAAAAGAAAATAATTATTTGCCTAACCTATTTACTTCATCTCTCTGTGGAAGATCATTTACTCTAATAGATCATGGCACTTTTTTTTCTCTAACTGGAAATCTGAACTCTTTGAAGTGCATTTTCATATTACTTTTCAGAACTCAAAATGGGATATTAGTTTGTCATGGTGCTGGTTTTGATTCTTTGTTTGGCAGTGTGTTTGTGGCATGGCTCAGAGAGCTTTCTATGAGCTCTGTTTTCTAAAGAATAGCTCTGTTTATAATTGACTGAGAGGGACAAGTTATCTAAGTGCAGTAGTAGCAGAGATAAGCTATTTTTCTGCAGGCTGAATGAAGAGTCATTCACAGTTGCACATCCAAACAGCTACCAAAGCTGGAGGGAAAGAGCAACTCATCACCTTCCCCCAGTCGAGGGCGTGCACACTACCCTGTTCCCTCTCCAAATCAGAATTAATAAGGTGGACCAGAGTAAAGGTATTCTATTAGTCTAGTATATGCACCAGTAGGTTTAGAATTACTGCTTCTGGGCTTTTAGCAGTTGTTGCTACTGCTGCTGATGTTGAGAAAAGGCTGGATTTTTATATCAAATTGTTTACTTAGGTAAGTGTTATAGATTGAATGCTTTATTATAGTTATTCTCTTTGTTAAAATGTCTCAGTAATGTGAATTGATAACTTCTAGATCATCAGTGTCATAAAAATGCCTTGCTAATCTGCTTCCACACTATATAAAGAAAAAATCAAATAAATATTGGGTATGCAGCTGACTGTCACTTCCCCCTTTGTGTCTGCAGAGAATCTGATTTACAGTCGCACTGTTGTAAAACTAATACTCATTTATCTGCACTTTGAGGTAGATGCTCAACAAAATTTAAAACATAATCTAAGTCTTTAAGTTCCATTTGCAGGGCCCTCTTTGTTTTCTATGTCCAGCCTGAACTATATCATGCTCCAGCCTGGAGGGCCCCATCATGTGTGTCTATAGACACTGAAACATTGCTTTTTAACAAAATATTGGAGAAGTAGATGAGTTCAAGAAAAGGAGACTCCCTATTAAAAACGTTCTTTAATCAGCAAAAGTAATGAAGCCATAGCCATTGCCCTGAACATATATCCATTTTTTTCTCAGATCCCCTGGGTTGTCACACTGTGCTCTTCACTCCCTGCTTTATTCCAAGTTCTCTCTCATGACTTTGGGTTCAGATGGCTAAGAGGCAATATCTGCTGGGGTTAGCTCAAAGTTACATCGATGTGAATTTGCCAGCTGCCAGGGACATATTTATTCACTTACTAATTGGTCCCTAGCTGTTGCAATAAAAATGCCTGAAGGCATAAAAACGCCTAAAATTCAGGCATAAAAGTGAAATGTCTGAAGTCCGCTATACTTTAAGTGGGAATATTTCTTAGGGCCCTTCTCTAGCTGCCATCTTCCCTGAACTTCACAGAACCTTGTATCTTTGAGACATCTGTTTCTGTGTCAAATTCTACCGAAATCAGTTGGTCATCCTTAACAATTTGCTGTAGAGCAGGCTGATGTGCAGATACACAAACAAATAAATCTAAAAATTTTAAAAGAAAGTGTACACAGAAATAAAAATTAGTATAGATTATCCTGACTTTAATTCAGCATAAAATATTAGGAATTTCAACTGTGTACTCAAGTAACAAAGAATTAGAAATTACATATTAGAATTCTACAAACCCTTTTTTTTATTGGATATCAGGTCTTGTTACCCAGACCTGTTATCATTCGCTGACAAGTTCAAGAGTTAGAATGATGACCGCAACTATAATAAATAATATATAATTTTTTTTTAAGTTCATGTGACTTAAAATCACATGAGATCTTGAAGCAGGGAGGAGTAGGGCCCATATAAAATGTACTAAAACCTGTCATCTATATGGATATGAAAATTAGGAAAGAATGAGTGAAGGAGTGCTCAGGAGCACCTACTAAATGCCTGACTTTGCTCTCATCTTGTTTGATAGCCTTATGGATGATGACATATATAATTTGGGTTTCCAGTGACTGGCATTTCCAGGCTTTGCACAGAGATGTGAGGGTGGTTGACAGTGCTTAGGACAGCTACCATCGCAGGCCAATCTGAGTGATTGGTCAAAATTATCACAACCAACTAATTATGGTTAAATGCAGGAAAGTGTATTTGAAAATCAGAAACATAGAGTACACCCATACGATGGGAAATTCTCTGTCTTAAAAATTCAGACGATGGTGTTGCAGGCAGGAGAGAGAAGAGCTTTTTTGTGAGATCTCAATGTCAGGTTGAGGCTTTGAACCTTGTATTGATCCATGGATGAAGAAGAAAAAAAATATCCTGTAGAGACATTAAAAAGATCAAACCACTTTGAACACGGCCAATAAGACCACTGCACCCTGTTCTGACACACTTCCTGGAGGACAGAGCTCCTGAAGGAAATTCAAAGGACAGGAAAAGAATGGTCCCAGAGGCCATCAGTCAACCATTGGGATATAAATCTTTTAGGAACTCATAAGCCTAGAATATTGGGAAAAGGATTAAGAAGTAATTCAATCGCTCTCTCTGGGTATTTATCCATTAAAAGAAAAAAAGCTTAATGACAGGGGCCAAGGGAACTTTTTCAATCTTCTAGACAAGCTGCAGAAATGGAAATTAGATTCATTTAAACTTGCAACAAGGTGCAAATTTTTTGGCACAAGCCACAGATAAATATTGGAAAAGCTTTTCAGAGGAAATGTAGAGTCATTATTTTGCTTGGTATATTCAAATTGTGCCAGTTTATCTGTCTGCATGTAGCATGTAACTCTAAATATACCATGCATACAAAATGTATGTAATACTTACCTACATATATCGTGTGTATATTCCAGCTATATCAGACGTACATAGATATATAGCTGTAGAGCCTCCTTACTGATCATGAACAACTTTGCAACTAATATTGAAGATAAATATGTAAATATGAGACCTAAAATAATCCAAGCATAGCACAAGCTGGAAGTGAATTAATCTCCAGAATACACTGAATATTCTTCAAAACAGTTTGTTAGACTTTTCTTCAATTTACATTATCTGCACAGAAGGTGAAAATATGGATTTTCTTTTGAGACAGAGAAGAGGTTAGTGGTTGCTTTTCCACTAACAGAAAAATAAGTCTATTTAATGAATTATTGTGAAAATACATTTGAACTTTTTCAAAGTGAAAGAAACATAGCAAAGTGTTTGATCCAAAGAAAACTTCTTCATGTACTAACATGAGCTTACATATCCAGTTTTTCCTTAGCTAAGTGGGATTGCACAAATACTAAATTGATTTCTTTTTCAGTGACGCTAATTGTGTGTTGTTCCAGAGCACCGTACCAGGCATTATCCTCAGCATCTCTTCAGAGCTTACAGAAGTTTAAAAGATAAACACAAAAAAATGCTACATACACAAAGTATTTTTTAGATAAATTGTGTCAAATAAGGTACTAACTTCAGACCAATTTTAGTGTGAAGTGGGAGAAATATCAGTTCCTTAATGAGGGCTTTCAGGGCTTAATAATCCCCTTTCAGAAAGCCCATCAGAGCCTATGAACCACAGAAAGCCAATCCTAAAATCATGACTTGAGGGGATTTAAGGGCCCCATGCTATCTTTGCGTGGAGTCAATATTTTGTTGCCAGCGACCTGGTCCCATGTTATTGATTTGTAATAAGACTTAGTATAAGATATTTGGGATATTTTTCATGCCAAAATGTATCTTGGCTTCTAGTCTTGTCTGTGTTGGATACTGGCCACAGCTGGTGCAATAGCTTTAAAAAAAAAATCTCTAGTGTATTTGAAATATTGATTTAGCTCTTGCTTTTCCAAATCCTCAGCAGACATTTCTAGAGCCAGTGTGATATTGCTATTTGTAGTTTAAGATGCTTACTATGTCTTCAAAAAATACTCAGAAGAGATAGTTTGAATTTGCCAGATACTGTTTCTGATATGTTCCACCATATTGCAGCCAGTGTGATCATTTCAAGCTGTTTTGCTTCACATCAGAAAATTTGGTTAATAGTAAAAATATATGTCTTTCAACAGCTCCTTTCAGGCTTAGCAAAATTGTCTTCAACTATTTAGTACTGAGGGCTTCTGAGTGAAAAACTGATATCCTGGGAACCTTTAATTTTTAAAACTCTGATGGTCCATGAAATATTATGCTTAAGTCATTTGAACTCTGCTGAACTTCAGCCAAATCAATGGCTGAAAACCAAAGGTAGATAAATTCAGACTGAAAAAAAAGTGCATTTTTGAAGTCAAGGCAAGTATCCCTTGGAAGGATGTTTTCTCCCTTGTTTGAAACTTTTGAATTCTTATTCACTTCTTTGAACACAATTATAGGATTCACTCAGTGTTCATGATGCAGTGCTTTGTGTCTTGTATTTTACACTGATTTATACTGTGCCATCTTGCTTTAAATATATCTCTACATCTATGAAAAATGACTGACATATCATATTTTTTGCATGTTTCACTATAAAATATTAGGATAGTGAATCTGTGACTATGTTAACCTAAAACAAAAAATGTTGATAGGTACTTCCTTTTTCAGAATTTGTATTTTTCTCTACAGGCATTGAAAAACCATATTTGTAGTAACCCTCCAATTCTTCTGGGTATTAGGTGCATTCTGCTCCCACATCCTCTCATTAAAGCTCAGGAAATAATGTGACAGCTTTGATGTTCTCAGACATCCATTTCTGAGGCAGGCAGTACGTTGTAGGTCACTGGCAGGTGGCAAGACGCCCTTCAGGGGAAGAAGGGTTTACAGTATTTTGAGGAATGTTTCATGTCTCCCTGTGCAAGGAAAAAATCTTTTTCTTGAGTCGTCCTGGAAGGAACAGGTACAACCTGGCCCCTAAATCCATGATCATACAAACAGCTTGTGCATGCAAAGATATATTGACATGAAGCGATTACATATGTTGGACTGACTTTGGACTGCCATCAGACACCCACCCAGCTGCTCATTTACTCTGCTTCCTCAACAGAACAGGACTAAAAAAGAGGATAAAAAGCCCTGTGGGCTGGAGTAAAGGCAGGGAGATACTTTACCAGTTACCAACACAGGGAAAACAAACTCAACTCGTGGAAAATTAATTTAATTTATTGATAGTGAAAACACATGTGGATAGTGAGAAACATAGAAAAATTAAAGAAAGATTTTCCCCCTGTATCTGCTTTTTACCGAATCAACTTCACTCTTTCTTCCATTACCCTTCTGCTTTCCCTTCCATATGGCACAGGATGGTGGGGAATGGGGAGTTGCAGTCAGTCCATACCAGTTTCTCTCTCTGACTTCTTTCTCCTCATGCTTTTCCTCTGCTTCAACATGGGATCCCTCCTACATATGTAGGAGATTTCCTTCTTTCCCGAAGGTAGATTTCCTTCAAGATAAAACTTTTCCAGTGTGGGCTCTCNATTTCTCTCTCCTAATTCTTTCTCCTCACACTTTTCCTCTGTTTCAGCATGGGATCCCTCCTATAAAGTAGATTTCCTTCAGGACAAAACTTTTCCAGTGTGGGCTCTCCAAAGGCCACACTTTCCCTGGGCCTATTTCCATGGGCCTATTTCCATAGCCTATTTCCATGGGAAGTATCCATGGGCTGCAGAGTGTAAATGTTCTCCATCATGGTCCTTCACAGGCAGTGGGAAATTACTGGCCCCACCATGATTCTTTCACAGAATTCCCTGGAGAACCTCATCCTCTTCCTTCTTCTCTCATCTCAGCACTTAAACTGCTGTTTTCTCATCCTCATTTTCCCCCCTCCTCTGCCTATTGGACATTTTTAAATGTCCCTTCTTAAATATGTTTTCCAGGGGCACCAACATTTTGGCTGATGGGCTCAGCTGTGTCCTGTGGTGGCTCACTTTGGAGCTGGCTGGAAAATGGCTGGAAACATCTGTGTCCATCACGAGACAGACTCTGACCCCTCCTCGTGGACACCACCCCTTGTGTCCCCCTGCCAACACCTCGGCACCTGACACCCAAGTAGAAAAGAGTTAGAAAACAGTTTCATGCAGAATAGATTAGGAAACCAATGCTGTCTGTTACAGCACCATGCTTTCAGTTCAACAGATTTGTTTCCAAATTTTGTACTACTTCAATTCTAGTTTTGTGTTGTTGCTCTGCAAGTTGTTAGCCCAAAGTTTTACTTTCTTGTGTTTTGGTGTGTGTGCTCAGTCCACACCTGCAGCAGCACCAAGCCAGCCAGCGAGGTCTGTCAGGCTCCTGCCCTGTGAGCTGAGAAGGATGGCACACAGACCCTGGGGCAGGTGACACAGTGACTTTGCAAAAGAAACAAATGCCAATACAAATTTTCTCCCCATTGGTGCTTATGCACCCTCATACACTAAGTAAAATATTTCTTTTTTTTAATTGTGTATTTTTAAATAGAAGACCAAAGTAATCCAAATGGCATTTTCTATGTACATCTTCGGGGTTTTTTTCACTTCAATGTTTTTCCAAAACCTTTCTAATAAAAAATTTTCAGTTGATCTTGTTAGATGCCATGAAATGAAAATCTGTGTGGCTGGTTCCTCCAAATCAGTGAAATACCAGGATAAAACTTGTCCAGAAACTGTCTAAGCAAAAGCATATAAAAGCTCAACAGAAGAGTACCAGTGAAATCACAGAAATGTGGATCAACAGAAAGGCATTTCCTCACGAGTTAGGTTCTACCAGGATTTTTTACATGTCTAGTTTTTCTCTTACTCCTGTTGGGTGGCAGGGAGAAGGGCTGCGCTGCTGCTGTTGGTGTTATGGAAGGTGTCCATGCACAGAGTGCATTGGGCAGAGCAGTGCAGGTGGAGCTGTCTCCCATAGATGGTGCCCTGTATTTAACTTAGCATTGTGTTGTCATGAGGTTTCTCAAGAGTTATGGCATGGGGTTTGCTCTGCTTGGGGTTGCTGCATCCTCCAAATAATGTCTTGATTTCTGCGAGCTACTTGCAGCAAGCTCAAGGCATGGAAAGCCCTGAAATGTAGAAATCATGGAAATGAGCCTGGAGTCAATGGGTATGTTTGTGCTGCATGTACTTCACTGGAATAAAAGGCACCAAATTACCTAACAGACAGGGGGTCTAGCTGTGAAAGTACAGAAACTAAGTTTAGATTCCTAACAGGCAAAATGATCTCATGCTGTCTTGCCCAGCCTGGCAGCACACAGACTGCATGACACCTGTGAGTACCTGGTGGTTGTCACTGCCAGTGAAGGACTGGGTTTGATTGGTGGATAATAAAGACTCCTAAACTGAAAGTCTTAAATATAACACATCTTTAGCAGAACAAGAAACTAATGAATATTGGAAAAATGTAATTGAAAGGGAAGAGATCACCCAGCATGTGAGCAAGTAACTGGCCTTAGATGGTGTATTCTGGCAGTGCAACTTCCGTTCAAGTGTCTGAAAGAGCCAATTACTTCTACAGATAGAGGAGAAGNTCCCTTCCATATGGCACAGGATGGTGGGGAATGGGGAGTTGCAGTCAGTCCATACCAATTTCTCTCTCCTAATTCTTTCTCCTCACACTTTTCCTCTGTTTCAGCATGGGATCCCTCCTATAAAGTAGATTTCCTTCAGGACAAAACTTTTCCAGTGTGGGCTCTCCAAAGGCCACACTTTCCCTGGGCCTATTTCCATGGGCCTATTTCCATAGCCTATTTCCATGGGAAGTATCCATGGGCTGCAGAGCGTAAATGTTCTCCATCATGGTCCTTCACAGGCAGTGGGAAATTACTGGCCCCACCATGATTCTTTCACAGAATTCCCTGGAGAACCTCATCCTCTTCCTTCTTCTCTCATCTCAGCACTTAAACTGCTGTTTTCTCATCCTCATTTTCCCCCCTCCTCTGCCTATTGGACATTTTTAAATGTCCCTTCTTAAATATGTTTTCCAGGGGCACCAACATTTTGGCTGATGGGCTCAGCTGTGTCCTGTGTTGGCTCACTTTGGAGCTAGCTGGAAACTGACTGGAAACATCTGTGTCCATCATGAGACAGAATCTGACCCCTCCTCATGGACACCACCCCTTGTGTCCCCCTGCCAACACCTCGGCACCTGACACCCAAGTAGAAAAGAGTTAGAAAACAGTTTCATGCAGAATAGATTAGGAAACCAATGCTGTCTGTTACAGCACCATGCTTTCAGTTCAACAGATTTGTTTCCAAATTTTGTACTACTTCAATTCTAGTTTTGTGTTGTTGCTCTGCAAGTTGTTAGCCCAAAGTTTTACTTTCTTGTGTTTTGGTGTGTGTGCTCAGTCCACACCTGCAGCAGCACCAAGCCAGCCAGCGAGGTCTGTCAGGCTCCTGCCCTGTGAGCTGAGAAGGATGGCACACAGACCCTGGGGCAGNTTGGCTCACTTTGGAGCTAGCTGGAAACTGACTGGAAACATCTGTGTCCATCATGAGACAGAATCTGACCCCTCCTCATGGACACCACCCCTTGTGTCCCCCTGCCAACACCTCGGCACCTGACACCCAAGTAGAAAAGAGTTAGAAAACAGTTTCATGCAGAATAGATTAGGAAACCAATGCTGTCTGTTACAGCACCATGCTTTCAGTTCAACAGATTTGTTTCCAAATTTTGTACTACTTCAATTCTAGTTTTGTGTTGTTGCTCTGCAAGTTGTTAGCCCAAAGTTTTACTTTCTTGTGTTTTGGTGTGTGTGCTCAGTCCACACCTGCAGCAGCACCAAGCCAGCCAGCGAGGTCTGTCAGGCTCCTGCCCTGTGAGCTGAGAAGGATGGCACACAGACCCTGGGGCAAGTGACACAGTGACCTTGCAAAAGAAACAAATGACAATACAAATTTTCTCCCTGTTGGTGCTTATGCACTCTCGTACACTAAGTACAATATTTCTTTTTTTTAATTGTGTATTTTTAAATAGAAGACCAAAGTAATCTAAATGGCATTTTCTATGTACATCTTTGGGGTTTTTTTCACGTTAATATTTTTCCAAAGCCTTTCTAATAAAAAAGTTTCAGTTGATCTTGTTAGATGCCATGAAATGAAAATCTGTGTGGCTGGTTCCTCCAAATCAGTGAAATACCAGGATAAAACTTGTCCAGAAACTGTCTAAGCAAAAGCATATAAAAGCTCAACAGAAGAGTACCAGTGAAATCACAGAAATGTGGATCAACAGAAAGGCATTTCCTCACGAGTTAGGTTCTACCAGGATTTTTTACATGTCTAGTTTTTCTCTTACTCCTGTTGGGTGGCAGGGAGAAGGGCTGCTGCTGCTGCTGTTGGTGTTATGGAAGGCGTCCATGCACAGAGTGCACTGGGCAGAGCAGTGCAGGTGGAGCTGTCTCCCATAGATGGTGCCCTGTATTTAACTTAGCATTGTGTTGTCATGAGGTTTCTCAAGAGTTATGGCATGGGGTTTGCTCTGCTTGGGGTTGCTGCATCCTCCAAATAATGTCTTGATTTCTGCGAGCTACTTGCAGCAAGCTCAAGGCATGGAAAGCCCTGAAATGTAGAAATCATGGAAATGAGCCTGGAGTCAATGGGTATGTTTGTGCTGCATGTACTTCACTGGAATAAAAGGCACCAAATTACCTAACAGACAGGGGGTCTAGCTGTGAAAGTACAGAAACTAAGTTTAGATTCCTAACAGGCAAAATGATCTCATGCTGTCTTGCCCAGCCTGGCAGCACACAGACTGCATGACACCTGTGAGTACCTGGTGGTTGTCACTGCCAGTGAAGGACTGGGTTTGATTGGTGGATAATAAAGACTCCTAAACTGAAAGTCTTAAATATAACACATCTTTAGCAGAACAAGAAACTAATGAATATTGGAAAAATGTAATTGAAAGGGAAGAGATCACCCAGCATGTGAGCAAGTAACTGGCCTTAGATGGTGTATTCTGGCAGTGCAACTTCCGTTCAAGTGTCTGAAAGAGCCAATTACTTCTACAGATAGAGGAGAAGGTAATGGAGATTTTGGTGTTTGTGAGGAAAGAGAGACCTCAATTACTTACTATGGTTTTTGAAAGACAGGAGAGAGAAAACTTTCATGGTTCTTGTGGTCCCTGCATGCCAAGTGGCCTCTCTGTGTTGATTTTATTCATAGTTCCTAATAAAGTAATAAATAAATATTTTTCTTCTAATAAAAGTCCTAAAATATTAACAACGAGAACAGGGTAAAAGTTTGGATTTAGGTGCAACGCAAAGGGAAACTGTGCTTGATTTTATCTTGAAACAAGATTATGACCATCATCCATGTATTTAAAAGTGTGACCAGGATTGCTGCTCAGCAGAAGCTTCTCAACACTTTCTAAAAGTTAGATTTGCTAAGGCCAATATGACCTTGAGAGCAGAAAGAGATAAATCATTAGGCAGGTGTCCTGTACAAGCCCTAAGAAACTGCTAAAGGTACATACAATAAGCCAAACTTTTGCCAATAACCTTGGTCATCTACACAGAGTCCAAACCACTGCTGGTAAAATATTAGGAGCAGGTAAAATGAATAAGGTTGAAAGTAACACAAGATATAGAATGTTTCTAGACCTTCAGGGCAATGGTAAATTGTTGTGGAGAGCCAAGTTAAAGAAGCAGCCGGAAATTGTCTCACCAGAAGTGTCTGTTGAAAGCAACTGAGAGGAATCATGGGAGAAATTATTCCTATATATGCTAGCATGTTCTATGAGCATTGTGTAACACATAGGAGAAGTAATATCAGGCATAATTCTGACTTACATTTCAACAAGGAAGTGTTCCTGTCACCCGTTATGTTGTAGTAATCTACCTTGGTATGCAGCGGGAGAAAGTTAAGCTGAACGTTGGCAAGCTGATGAATCCACGTTGCCTTGAAAATCCTCAGCTATGACTGAAGCCTGTGGCAAAACCTGGATATGTGAACTACTGGAGACTCATCCTCAGACCCTGACACTCCCATATTTGTGGGTAGCAAATAGTCTGAGTGTACAGCCACAGGAGTGGAGCATTTCGGTAGGGTGCCAGTTCTATCTAGACACAATCAGATATAGTGGGACTCAAGAAAGAAGAAAAAAGTTATTTTCTGGCCTCAGGAAGAGGTTTCACTTGAACTGAAAGCCTTTGATCTTGATTTAGCATAGCTAATATATGACAAACTTACTGATGTGGGAAAGTAATAGGATTATTTTGGCAACATGTTTATGGGGAAATAACTCAGGTGAGGGCAAGGGTTTATATTGCCTTTTGAAAATAGGAACGCATGAAAAAAAAGTAAGATTCATCTTATGGTTTCATCTCACGGTATTGGTCAGGGAATGAGACCCATGAGCATGAAACACATACTGACATCCTGGACACATGGTCCTTGGCATGACCAAAAGCTGCCCTTAGAGCATTCAAAGCCTCCTGTGTCCCAAACCACGTATGGAAGCACAGTATGTACACCATGACATACACTGCTGTCATACACTGTGTATGGGAATAAAAGAGCTGGTGCAGAAACCCACAGACTATTGTCAAGCTGCCTGCAAGGCTGCCTCCACGTGAATCTTTAGCTTGTGCCTATACTTGCCGAGCAGGGTGGCAAAAGCTGTGTAAATATAGCAAGACATTTTCTAAAGCTGGAGGGATGCAATCATGATATGCTATTTCCTAAAGGACTAAGACATGAACATTAGAGATCCTTGGCTTTGGTTCAGAGAAGCACCTGGAAGCTTGGATAAATGTAATCTCACTTCTCCAGCTGAGTAGGAAACTCATAAAATAGGCTTTCTTAAAATAATGTTTCAAAGTCTCACATCCCAGGCAATGTTGTCAGACCTAGATGTCCTGCTGCATTTGGTATTCATGCTTTCAGATGAATTTCCTCCTGGAAGTGGTGAGACAAGTACAAGTTTAAAAGGAAGGATGAAGCAGAGACAGACGCCTTGGCAGGAGTTTGATTTCTGAAATCAGGTTGAATGTCAAGGAGCACATTCTCACATCAGTTCATTCGTTTGTAGGGTTTCCAGCTGACTGGAGCTGTTCTGTCCTTATGCTATATGGGATTTATGGACTGATATGATTAGAAAAAAGTCATTTGCAGACCTGGATATGCTTTTAATCTTTCAAGTCCAAATTAGGTTTCACAAATGCCATTGAGGAGAATTTAATTGATTCTCATCCAGTTATTTGAACTTGCTTGCTTGCTTGAAACAATATTACATTTGTGAATGTATCCATCTCTGTATATATTCTCTTTCCCCTCATATATGTTTGTTTTCACTTGTGAAATTCATGTTTGTGGTTTCTTGTCTTTAATGAGCTGTAGCTCATTGTAGTGTATTATGTTTTATATTTAAAGCATCCATACAGAAATGCCACAATCTATAAAATGCGAGCACATATCATATATGGATAAATTAAGAATTTCAGGGGAAGAAATTAAAATTATAATTCAATCAATGCAATTCTGTTCTTTATTTATCAGACAGAAAGTCTGATAGACTCTTACTATCTTAAGAACATCTGAAGCTTATCTGTAATTAAAAAGTTGACTTTCCTTTATACAAATAATGTAATTAAGTAATGCAAACCATTCACAGAAAAAAATCAGTTAAATTGTATTTGTCAGTCAAAACAGATTATAATTAGTTCCTGGCAGAATGTTGTCCTGATACAATGCACTTTTTTCTTGCTGTTGTGACTACTGTGGATGGGCTATGCTGCAAAGGCTGAATGTGGGTATGTACACTCCCACTCTTTGCTATTTAGAGTATTCCAGGTGTCCACTTTAGAACCAGACAAAAGCATCCTTTGCCTGATGCAAATTATGATGTTTCTCCTGTGCAAAGCCTGCATTTCTTTCCTCTTCGGGACAGAATTCTAGAGATCAAATCATATACCATGGAAAATGTTTAGAGGTTCAGCTTTAAAAAAGAAAGAAACAGGAACATGCTTCCATGCTTCCTAAGGCCATTTTAGAGAATTCCTGCTTTCCTGTTCTTGTAACAGTCTGTAGTGGATGAGCACATAGTTGGTTGTGTACATATTCACTGGGAATGGCTATTTAGTCTTCATTTACAAGATCAAGATCCTAAATACAAGAGTCTCATGATACAAGAGAGTCAAATACACCAGAAAGCTGCTGCAATACCCAAAAATTTTGCAGAGACTGCAGATGAGCAAGTGGGAAAGTTGGTTCTTTTCCTTCGTGGACTGGCTCCACAAATCACATCCACTCTCTGTTCATTTCTGAGTGGCAAATAAGTCTTCCTGAACGCAAAAGTTAAACCACCTGCATTGCTAAAGTTTTGGGTTGATAGTAATAGAAATTTATTTTAGTTCCTCTTTTGAAATAGTGATGAAGAGGTTTATACGAACGTGTAGTCAGCAAATGCATCACTATGTTCTAATTAATGAATTGTCAATTCAATGCCACAATAATTCACTTTATTTCTAACTATTCCCAATGAATTATTTCTATAGTGACATATATTAGCAAACTGCCATTTGCATCACTTTTACATCATTCTTCTCATTATTAATTTACTTTCAATAATTCTTTAGTGCTTGCTCTCATCAATAAAAAAAAAAATGGATGCAGACCATGAAGCATTTAATTTTATCTTAATTCTATATCCCTAACACCATTGCCAATAGCTAAGAGTAGATACATAATATATTAACTGGCAATTCTTCCCTTTTGTGCATTCCCTTTTCTCCCTTTCTTTCCTATATGCTGGTATCCCTGAGCTTGTTCTGTAAAAGCAGAGGATGATTCCCTATTAATGACTATTTAAATAACAGAATTACATAGCTATTGTACTTGCTTCTTTATGTCCCAGACAATGACTATGAATTAATTAGCATTAGAACAGTGGAAATTCCTATGAATTTAACATTATATTCCATGTGCGTTGTTGAATGATTTTACAATTCCTAATGCAAAACTGATGATATCTCTACAAACCTCTGGGGGAGTGTGTGAGGTCATTAAAGTTAGATTTGCAAAGAAAATATATGGATTTCTCACTCACGTTATTTTTGCCTGTGCTGATAATGCTATTCTTGAGTTCTTGTTCAGAACAGCTTGTTTCTATTGAAAGATTCTTTATCCTATTCATCTACCTTTCCCAGCTTTTCGTTTCATGAGGGAAATGAACTGTGTTTTTTCAATACTTAAAACATTCCTACAGGAAAACAAGAACTTACATTTCCAGCTCCCAGGGTTGTCATCAGAGATAATGGATACAGTGTGAAAAAGCAAATATACATGTCAGAAATGAAAACACCAATTTATATGTCTCTTTCCTGTCTTCATTGCCGATAGCTTATTTTCTCCATGAAGGAAGACTCCAGGAGTAACATTGGTGTTTTTTTCAAGCAGGCATCTTCGTGGGAAGAAAGGTTATGAAGTTTTATTAACAATTCTCCCTGGAATTCTAAGTTTGCTCTATATTTCTGCTGAATTTTTGTTATTATTTTTATTTTCAAAGCAAAGGGGTTTTAAATTCATGGATTCATGGGAGCTCGCATTATTAGCACCCTGCCAGAGAGGGAGAAACATTGACAAACAATCCCTCCTGAAAGCAATTAATCTCTCTCTACTACTTACTGAGCAAAATCTTAGTATGTTAAGCCAAGTGAATTGTTTAAATAGATTTTATATCTATGACTTACTTTTTTTCTCTTTTAAAATAACCTTTTTTTGGGTTTTTTTTTCAAAGTAAATAGCAACATGTATTTATGCTGAAATTTACCATTCTCTATTAATACAATTTCTTAACATTTATAATGCTTAATTAATATATTCTTGATTGTTAAGTTCTAAAGAAAGCTGTTTAATAGGGAAGAAAAATACTGGCTATGCATCCAGAACCAAAGGTTGTGGAAAAGATTAAACAGCTTTTAACAGCAGACAAAAGAAATGTTTTCTTCATGTCAGTTTCATTTCCTTCAATAACTAGTTCAAAGTTAAGAAACTGCTTAGAAATAGAATAAGCTGAAGCATCATTATCTTTAAATGGTCCATGAATAAATTCTCAGTCTGGGATGCTGAGGCTTATGAATTCATTCATTAGCTGTACGTAAAATTAGCTTTGGTAATAAACCAGTTTTACGTATAAAACATTTGATACATTTTTCTTCTGTATGCAACACTTATTGCAATTTTATTTAAATAATAAATACACTTGAAAGGCAAGGATTTTGCATTTCAATTGCAATTCCCATTTTCATCCAAAGCAGCTTGATACAAGTTGTAAGTAAATAAAAATTAATCTTCTAGTAAAGAAGAATCATCATTCATTTCTAACAGAATGCTCTGTAAGTATTAAGCATTTGAATAATTATGACGAACTCTACCATTTTTGAAATGAGAATGTAAGGCGTTTTTCTGGTAGTGTATAGAAGCAACAGACTGGTTTAAAAGTCAGTTTCCATTTCAAAGCACCTTTTTTTTTCCTAAATTTACCTATTAACAAGAATCAAACTCCCTTGAGGGGAAAAAAAATAATACAAATTCAAAATAAGTATAGAAAGGTCTATACTTATAGAAAGGTCTGTTTTTAAAAAATTGTTCTATAGTTTTTGTGTTTTCATAAAACTAATACTTGAAATCTTAGGAGAAATAATTTCATATTTAATGCTTTAAATATTTGTCAGGTTTTACTGAAATATTATAGTTTAGTGCCTTGTAAATAGACAACTATGTGATTTATAGGAGATAGAATGGCTATATGAATTAAAATATATAGCCCCCTATTTTAGGAGCATCTTTACCCACAATTTTAATTCAGTTAAAAATTCCAACATTTCTAAAATGAATTTAATTTCCAGTTGGAAGAAAATAAGTTCTGATATTTTCTACTTATTAAAATTCTGTTTAAAAGTGGTGCAAATATCAAAATGGGCATTTTTTTCCCTCAGCAAGAGTAAGGCAGTCAGTTTGAATTTTGACATAACAAGAGTAACACAAATTTATTATTAACATGTAGATTTATGCTCACATTGTTATTGACTTCGTTTATATGTAGATCATGCTGGCATTTTAATTACAAAGACTTGGTTGCTTTATATTAGGCTTCTCTAATGACTTCTCAAAATCAGAAAATTTATACTCTTTCTTGAAAACAATAACCACAGTAGGTCCCCTTAAATCTCACAGCTGACAGAGACACCTAGCCCAGACTTGCTCAAAGTTGTGAATTAATTAATTAATTTCAAATGTGTAATTGCTAGAGGAGAGGTGCAGAGTGTGGTTTGATAGCTGCTCCTGTTTTTGCGTATCCAGCATTGTAAGGGTGATGAAATCTCAGCAGAAGAGCTCCATTTCTCTGAGCTAAAGGAGAAGGAAAAGCTTTTATTGTGCCAGTGCTGGAGAACATATTTAAAGCAGCAAGGATCTCACTGTTTTCAGCCAAGTGCTGACATATTAATTATGCATCTCCTGTTTCCTCCTAGGTCTTACTGCTGCAGCATCCCTTGTATCCCTGGCTTGGGCTTTGGCTTCCTACCAAAAAGCCCTCCGTGACTCCCGCGATGACAAGAAACCCATCAGTTACATGGCTGTTATCATCCAGTTTTGCTGGCATTTCTTCACGATTGCAGCAAGGGTCATTACTTTTGCTCTGTTTGCCTCGGTTTTCCAGCTGTACTTTGGGATCTTCATCGTGCTGCACTGGTGCATCATGACCTTCTGGATCGTTCACTGCGAGACAGAGTTTTGCATCACTAAATGGGAGGAGATAGTTTTCGACATGGTCGTTGGGATAATCTATATCTTCAGCTGGTTCAATGTCAAGGAAGGAAGGACACGCTGCAGGCTTTTCATTTACTATTTTGTCATCCTTTTAGAAAACACCGCCTTGAGCGTTCTCTGGTATCTGTACAAGGCCCCTCCAATCTCTGATGCATTTGCCATACCGGCACTGTGTGTAGTGTTCAGCAGCTTTTTAACAGGCATTGTTTTTATGCTAATGTACTATGCCTTCTTTCACCCCAACGGACCAAGGTTTGGGCAGTCACCAAGCTGTGCTTGTGAGGACCCTGCCGCTGCCTTCACCCTTCCCCCAGAAGTGGCCACAAGCACACTGCGCTCCATCTCCAACAACCGGAGTGTCACGAGCGAGCGGGATCAAAAGTTTGCCGAGAGGGATGGGTGTGTGCCTGTGTTTCAGGTGAGACCCACTGCACCATCCACACCTTCATCCCGGCCACCAAGGATTGAGGAGTCTGTCATTAAAATCGATCTGTTCAGGAACAGGTACCCGGCGTGGGAGAGACATGTGTTGGACAGGAGCCTGAGGAAGGCAATCTTAGCATTTGAATGTTCCCCTGCTCCTCCACGGCTACAGTATAAAGATGATGCCCTTATTCAGGAGCGCTTGGAATATGAAACCACATTGTAAACAAAGCAAAAACACAGCTTGAAGAAGCTCCAACAGTACAGTCCAAATTAAGGGTTGACAATAGGGCTGTAGGAATAACTAAACTGCGTACCACAAGTAGAGCAGCAAGCTATAGTGTTCTTAGGCTGGCTATCATCATGATTATCATTTGATCCACTGTGTGCAGTCCGTCTGCAGGACACTGATACAGCAGCATCGTCTGAAAGCCTCAAAAAACCCCAAACCCTGACCCACACATACGAATCAGTTACATCAGCTGAGGGAACTCACCCACCACCCCTTACTGCTATGAAACTCTGACTGCACAGTACTTACAATCGAACCAATTTAAAGGCTGGCCAGAGCTTTCAACTTTAGCCAGTAGTGCATTTTATTTTGGAAATGAATGATTGATATTTCTATAATTAATGGCAAAAACAAAAAAAAACCCCATACCTTTTCAAAAATAACAAAACTGTAGCACACCATGTTGCTGTTAGGAAAAAAACCCTGTTTTCTAGGGGACAAAACACGAGCTTATTAGTCTTCAACACTACCATAAATGAACAATTCAGGTTAGAATAGGTTTGCAAAATAGTTCTTAAACATCATCATGTTTATAAGGCTGTCAATGGAAAAGAAACTAAATTCTGATTAATTAGGTCATTAAAATTAATACTACCAAAACTGTTTGTTTTCTGTGGAATTTCAGTCTTTTTAAAATGCAATTTCACTTCTTGATGTTATTTTCAACAGAAACTCTATGCAGCTCACTTCTGGTTTTGAGGAGAAATAAGGAGCTCTAGCACGTAGTGATATTCATTAAATGATAATCATGATTAAGTGTTCAATTTGCAAAAAAAAAAAGTAAAAGAACAAGGAAGTATAGTTTTCATATTCTAATTTTTTTGGTGGACCCCAGTTAGATATTTCAGAAGAAACTACAAGGAGCTGAACACACTGAAACTTCTCTGTTTCAGGACTGAGAATGCATGATTCAGTGTGTGAATGTATGCAGGTGTGACAAGAGACTGCAACATGCCATACCCTTCTAGTGCCAAACATTGTATAACTGCAAGGTTGATATTGCCTGAGGGACACAACAAGTGGCACAAGTCCTACCAGAAAAAGAAGCAGGAAAGACCAACCAAGCTCTCAATGTGTAGAGACAGCTCTGATTTTTCCCACCCAAGGTGAAAATGATGTCTTTTAAAGGCTTTCAGCCACCTCTTAGTAAGTATGTTCACTGAAGTATAATATAAAAAAGTTATGTGAAAGAGCCTCTTCTGTCTGTTCAAGACTGGTGTCCAGACGTGTCTAAAAATTACATTGATTCTCTTGTAATAGAGTGCTTTTGCTGCAAGTTTTTGGGTTTTAAATACCTCCCTAAATCTAGTTAATGGTATTATCCTTTATGTTAAAAGTATCCCCTGATGGTGCTTTCAGATGCATTAAAGGTGCAAGTCAAAATTTGATAGTATTTTTTTTAAAGCTGGTGCAGAGTGAAAAACTCATGGATTATTTCAATATTTTTGTAAAGTAAAAATATGGTATAAAAGGTTACTTTTTATAAACCTCAAATCTTTTAATACATTTCATTCTCTTTATAGCTTAGATTTTAAGAATTGGTCCATGAATTTTATCAAACGGCTTTTGCAGGTTGACATAAACCTGGTTTTCACACATTATGGATTTGTTTTGCAGTGTAATGCCATATGAAAGCCTACATGGGTACTTTTAGAATACTCTATAAACTGTGGATCCTGCTTCATATATAAGTGGCTTGTAAAGACACCAAATGACTCCACGAGAAACAATTTGCTGTAACTATATCCATCCATTTTAGGAGAGCGAAGCAGAACTGAAGAGTTACTGTTGTAAATGGCAATGTCAGGAAGGAGAAGACCTGATAATTGGTATTGTAATCTTCACTGTCAGATACATCCAGTGTAGTCACTGCTGTGTATGCTGCTGGGTTAATTCCTGTCTTTCCTGTCACAAATATTTGTACTACGAAATGGCCAAGGTTACACAGATTATGTTTATTTGTATGCATCCAATTAGCCATTTTTAATGCTGACGTTTTTTATTAGTGAAATGTTCGATACCTGTTGTTCTTTGCTGGGGCGAGTTCCTCAAAACAAAAATCTGTGGAAGAAATCTGCAAGGCAGAGGGAACTTTACACAGATCAGAAAACACCTATGCTTCAGGAGTTTCTTAGGTATTTTCAAATTAAGCAACGGCCAATTGCATCTATAAAAATTTTTTTTAATGAAACAATACTTTGATAGTCCTAACCTGAAGCTTCTTACAAAGTGATTACCCTTTTCTTCATGGAGATATAGGTGATTATTCAGAGAAAAGCACTCATGTTTTGTCAGAAAATATACCACTGTAAGAACTGCTAAAAAAAGGTTTTGGGAGCAAGTTCTTTGTCCTGTCATATTCAATAGACTCTTCCCTCCAGAATCAAATTCTAGTTCACACAAGGGAAGTACTGTTTTTTCTTTACAAACATGGCAAATGTAAGCTCTGTGATCCAAGATGGGAGGGTTTTTTTTGGAAACTGTTTGATGTGTTTGCTGCTTCTCTAACAACTTGGAAATTGAAGCCTGAGCGAGGCACAGTGGGCAGCCTGCTCAAGCTTCAGTGTCCCACCAGCACCTCCTGGGGAGAGGGGCAGCACTGCTGCTGTCAGCGAGACTCTTCCTCCTCTGATGTCCCTCTCGTCCTCTTCCTCTTCTTCAGAGCTGTGAGCCCTCAGGTCTGGCTTACAGAATTGAAGAAATGTTGTTTTATATGGAATTTAAAGGCTTATGGTCTTCACCTTGCTTGCATTGCAAGGTTTCTGAAGAAGGTTTAGAATGAGTTTGATTTGCTCGTGTTTGGTTTTGGAAGGAGGGACACAGAGGTGTTATTTATCCATTTCATTTGAGAAACTAGTTTACTCAAGCCTAGTATTTCTTTACTCTCACATCATTTTTAAAATAATGTTTGAAAAAATGTTTATCTCGAGCAAACTACAGCAGGGTGTGAGTGCAGAGTGACATATATGTGTGTGTATATATATATGTATATATGCGACACTACATAGATACACCTTGTCCTTGGAATTCAATCTGGCTGTTTGAGGCAGGGGTAGAAGTCATTATACACCAAGTCAAAATTTGCTCTCCACAGTCTTGCTCTGTTACATTCATACCACCAGTGTTACCTGCACTGAGAACAGGGCAGCGACAGAAATCCAAACACTCTGATGACTGCATAGACAGTTGCCTAATTTGCATTGCTGTGAATTGTCACATTAAAACCTGCGAGAATCTTTTTAAAGAAACTGCCAGATTTAAACATAGTTCATGTTGAAATTCCATTATGGCCTTATGGACAGTTAATAATCAATATGCACTATTCTTTTTGCCACAGTTTTAAAATCAATGAAGTTCTACTGAAACAGCAATAGGAAAAAAAAAAAAAAAAAGAAGTAAAGGACTTGTTAAAAAATGAACTTTTTCTTTTGAAATAATGAAAACATCAGGCCTTTAAAATTTCATATCGGAATATATGAAAATAAAAATTCCATATTTTCATATTTACATTCTGGTAAAGAAAATCAATCAGATTTGTTAGAAGTAAGACTTATGGGAACATTTTTCTAATGAAACAAACAAACAAACTTACCAGCAGATTTAATGGTAACTTATCTGGTTAAAGACTTGGTCCTAAAATTTTGTGGATTTGTCTGTTGCAGAAAAGACAATTCAACTAATTTAAAAAAGAAAAGGTAATGTATACCCATGGTAATTCAGAAAACATGTAAGAAAATGTAAGAGAAAACTTATTTTAAAAGCTATTTGTTCTGTACTAAGACAATTTTTGTTTTAAAAATTCTTTAACAATATGTGCAATACTTTCTTTCCATGCATATTTAATAATGAAAAAACTAATATTCAATTTTGTTTATGTAAATTTAAATATGCTTCTTTTAACAGAACAATGTTTCTTTGCTTGGATTATATGATCTTAACGGCATATAGACAATATTTTCATTGTCAAATCAACAAATTTTCCATTAATTAATTTTTATAAAATTGGAGAAAATTTTCCTTACAAAATTTAATGCTAGGCCTCATCTGCCTGATTTTGTAAACTTTTAAGCAGAGGAGGTAAATTACAATTTTATTGGAAATTTAATTTTTATTATATGGTGAATAACTATTAAATCTGTGTTAGTTTAAAACATATGATGGTCTTGCCAATACATCATTATCTCCCCAAAAGAGCAATTCATAAGTGGTACTAAAAGTAGGAGTGCTGCTTTATTTGGAAAGGGAGTCCCAATCATGCAATACTTTCATTTACTTTTTATTGGCCAGCAAATATTCACAAGACTGTTGGGTTTTTTAGAACACAAATTAAACAATTTTGAAGTTTGAATTTGAATTTGTGATTTGATCATATCACTCCTAAGGAGCCTTAAAAGTGGCACTGTACTGAGTTTTAGTTGGCTCTGCCAGTGATTCAGCTTCCAAAGCCACTGCCCTTTCTCCGCTCCCTGCCTGAAGTTATGCAATCCAGAGCGAGAGAGATGCTGTGATTTACTCTGCACGCCCTGCACTGCCTGCACAATGCCAAGGAAAAGACTTCAGCAGATTCCTGGGGTCCTACTGCTGCCTCTCTTACCCCTGTGCATGGTGGGAAGCAGAGTAAATTGCATCTGTGCATCCATCTAAGCCAGCCTGTTGAAGTTAAGCCCTTACAAGATGTGTGAGATGGAAATAATCACAACACATGTCCGTGAATTTACAAGCCCAACACCTCAATTACTAATTCTGCAGTGTAACAATGCAGGACATGGGAAGAATTGTCTAATTACACAATAAGCCATTTAATTTTGCTAATTGTAGCAGTTAGACTAGCTCACATGAAGCCCATGCTCTCAGCAGAAAGCCAAATGGAGTAAGTGGCGAACAGCCATTTGTGTACCAGAGACATTAAGTTTTCAAATTCTCTCTTGACTGTTTACAGAACTATGTCTTTTCACTACAGCATTGAATCCATTCCTCTTTATTCTGATAAAAGAGATAAAATGCAAAATGAGAACAGATTCTTTTAAATCCGGGAATAAAAAATTATAAAAAAACCCACAACAGGTCACTGCAGTGCACATGTAGTGATTTTTTAAAACAAATTCTGCCATCATTTTCACTTGGCTGCAAATCGCTGAGTGATCTGCTTCTGAGATGATTTCTCACATCTGGTGTGAGCAGAGTTCATCACAGAAGAGACAGAGATGACATTACAAAGCTTTGTTCATGCAAGGTTAGGGGAATGGTGTCACTGATGATGAGATCATTTACAAAGCTGTTTTAACACATGAGGGATCCCTTTCTCACCATTTGTTTTACCTCAGTGACCTCAGTGCAGGACTTGGGTGAAATTCCTTCACTGGCATGAATATGGCAAATCAGGTCCTTGCCTAGAGTGAGCTACGTGAATTCAGACTGTGGCAGTGGAAGTGTTCACCTCTTCACTCCGTAATGAACTCAGCTGGAGATTTACTTAATGCCGAAAGCCCTGCATGTCACTTGGCTCAACCTGAAATACATATGCTAAACTTAGTGCTGACTCAGCATGAATCAAAGATTTCTTGTTCTTTCCTTTTTAGTTCAAACATTCAAGAATACACCCACTTTGACAGAGCTGCTGCTTTGTGATCCTTTTAAGAAGACTTTGAAAAATGTCTCTGAAACCAGTCATTTCCAGTGATTCTTACAAAAGCCAGTTCCTGACCAGCACATTCATTAAAAGGAACTTTTTCTAAACGTGTAAGCTTGGCTCCTGTACTTACATTTTGCTCTGAATGCTTAGCATTTCATTCCTACACAGAGGATCTTACATATCCATTAGCAAACCATGTGCCTCCTCTGAATCCTAGGGCAAAGAGAACAGATATGCAAGAGGCAGGGCAAAAAGTCATTCTCAGGACATTATGGGGTGATTTGCATGAGCCAGAGAAGTCAAAGAGAAGCTTGTGTACAATTACAACAGACTTATACATATAGTTGCTAATTCATTGATAGAGATTTACAAGAAATTGTGGTGTAAGGGACCAACTAATAGAAAGATCAAATCTCAACTTCTACCTGCAAGGCAGTGTAACATCAAATCAGCCAAGAACCCTTAAAGTGTAACCAAAAATCTTGTTTCAAGGAATGGTTGGGATAAATTTAAAAATATAACAGATTTGTCCATGGAACTAAATGCTACATTCATAGGAAGATATGACAGCTGTGGGTTTTCTCTATCTGTAGGTTTCAGCCTCTTATTTCAAATAACTTTGGAAGCAACTGCTTCCGGCATGCTGCAGCTCTAGGAATGCTAGCAGGTTTTATACACAAGATCAGTTCTGCTATAGGAAAGCACGCATCCTTTTAACAAAACTTTGAGTTTGGAGTAGTTTTTTGCACTGAACTAAACCTCACAAAAACATTTTTAGCCTGAAATAGGTGTGTCCACTCAGCCACCTAGAGTGCAACGGCACCACAAAACAGAATTTCACAGACCAGTGATTTCCTCAAGGTAGAAAAAGCTGCTAGTTGAACGTCTAGAAGAGCCTGCAGAGACATAACACAGTGCTAAGGCAAGGCACAGACTGTGTTTTTGTGCTACAAGTCCACTCAGGGCAAGGCCTGGTCGTAGTCCAGCAGTCTCTTCCCCACCAAAGAGCCCACAAAAGAGAGGAAAGCCATGTGCATGGGCTGCATGAAAGCCACCATGCTTGGGGACCAAGTACCTGGCACAGTGCAGCACAGGCGCAGAGGTCAGCACAGGCACACCACTGTGCTCCTCCAAACTGCACCAACTAGGAGCTCATTTTTAACGCCAGGTGTTCAAGTACCTAAAATTTGCCTCCTGGACTTGGTCAGATACAGCTTAATCTTCACAGCACACAGTCAGCTCAGCTCCTATCTCCCACCTAAGCCTGCTGGGATCCTCTGAGCATGTATTCTCCTGCCCATCTTACCCAAAGGAATTGGGTCCTCTGTGGTGCTATTTGCACAGAAATACCCATGAGGGCTTTTCCAGCAGTAAATTGGTGGTAAGCAGAGGCCAAGGGGAGAGCCATATGCAGTGATCTCTTCAGCTAGCAGTGAGACATACCTCTAGCTACTATCTCTCAGGGGAAGGATATAAGGCTGCATGCTGGTGAGGAGAAGGGCTCCCTGCCTCATATATTGAACTGTTCTTCCTCTTTGTGGAAAACATAAATGTGGATATACAAATGTAGACATGTGCAGTGTAGACATACTTCTAGTATTTTGACATGTCCAGTCCCTTTAGTGTTGAGGACTCTGAAATTGTTGAGTGCATTCAGTGCCATTGCCTACATCCAGACAGAGTAATTTCTGCAGGAAACATCTGGGGCAGAAGCAAAATCACTTTGCTCACCTTCCAACCTGACCAAAAGCTGTATGAACATGGTTAGTACTGTGACAAAGCCTGAATCTCTACATGCTGCCTTGAATCAGGGTCTATTAATGCACTGTGTGCTACTCTAGCCTTGTTCAGCTGGTTTTTCTTTGGAGGTCAGGCAGAATTTTTATGGACACCAGAGCTACACTTGTAGCTTATCTGTAGTTTCCTGAGCCGAAGTTTCATACACTTTGAGATTCCAGCTCCTTTGCCAAACAGAGATCAGTTTGGGCTGAGCAAAGGGCAAAGAGGCTCTGTGCTATCTAGCTAAGCATGTGGAGCAGATGTGGTTTCTCTGGATGGCACATTTGAACCACCATTGTGTGCAAATTGCCCAGGTTATGGCGAATGCAAGACATTCAGTGTCCACAGCGTGCTGTAATGAATACTCTCTGTGAAAGTGTTTGGTTTTATCACAATAAAAATAGTAGGATCTTATCTAACAGTTAGGAGCAAATTTACAGCATCAAATGCATTTATATATATATATACATGTGTATATATATATATATGTGTGTGTGCTTGTTTGTGTATACACATGACAGTGAGTCCTGAGATTCTACTAGGATTCAATCTTACAATTCATTTAAACCCTAAGCCTAAAAGAAAAAAAGGGTCAAGAACATTGTCATCAAGGATAACCAAGTGATAACTGCAAAAAGAAAAGAATATTATTGAAAAACACATCCTAGTCATTATTGGTAAAAACATTGTGATTTAGTGTTCCAGAACTTTAACAAAAAATTATGGAGAAAATACGTCTAATTCTATATTTCATATCTTAAATATTTTGGTAAAAGAATAGAGCAGCGATAATTGTGTAAAATGAAAAAGGATTTATCACATTTACTTAATCAAGGAGAAAATCAATCACAAAGAAAAATGGCAAAGGGATCAATTAAACTTTTTTTCCTTGTAATGTAATGGTGGTTGTATTTGTTTCACTATCAGTTATCATTGTCAGTAGTTTATGAAGGAAATAACTGGCAATAATTAGTATGGTTTATTTGCATTTTGACTGAAGAACACTAAGGGGCTTTGTTATCCAACACATATGCACTTTCTTGATACAAGCTGTCAGAAGGAAAGATTTGCTCTTGCATAAATTATGTACTGAAGATAAATTTCAAATGAATGTATTTGAAAATTATACTCCTGTTAATTTAAATGTACCATGCATATGCAGTAACTATTCCTGCAATTCTAACCACTGATGCTTTTTTCAATATGTTCTGCATTATTATTTGCTAAATCCAGACTGCTTCTTAGACAATATTTTATGAGAATTCATTTTAAATTTTAGGAAGCTGAGGAAGAGACTAGTAGCCAGTGAAGGCACTTGCTTCTCTGAAATTCAGATGCATGTCTAGAGTTCCTGACCTGTGGCGCCATTCAGCATTTAGGACAATGTTCGAAAAAGTTAGTATGTTTCCAAGGAGATCTGATTTATGGACAGAGATGTCTAAAATTGTCATGACTGGGTAAGACAACAGCAGTAGCTACAGAGGAAAAGTTCAAAAGTAGTCGCTAAAAGCTTTCAGCATCATTCCCTGCACTTCCCCTTTGGGAGGCACATCATCCTCCTGCCAGCCAGCATCCACATGTGCTCTGGTCACTCCTGGCACCAGGACTGTGGTGCTCACTCTGGCTCAAAGTGAAGAAAAAGTAGGCAGCTTGTTTCCATCTCCAGCTCTCCCTGGGTTATCAGGCTGGCCCATGGGACATATTTCACTGAGAACACTTTGGCTATCAGTGAGATTGCCACACCAATCTGGGCAGGATTTAGCCTTTAGATAGCTCTGTATGGACAATGAAAAATCTTCCTTTGTCAGCAGACAGGGCAGCTGCCACAATTTATAGTCACAAAGTGCCAACATATTGTCATGTATTTGTGGCTGCTCTCAATTCCTCCTTTTTTGTTTTATGGGAACTGCTTGGAACTTGTTGAGCTGCACCTAGGTGGACTTGCAGCTAATTAATTCAACAGGCACTTTTAATCTTGAAAATTTGTGGCTTGTAATACAGTAGTCGAGGTCCTGTGAGCAAAATTTAATCGGTTCAGTGGAAAAAAAAGAAAGCCATTGTTAGCTGTGTTCAGTGAGGTGCCCACACTGGAAAGAGAGATCTTAAGGAACATTAGTAAATTCATCCTAGCTAAGCTTTCATCTTTCATCTTATGAAACATTTATCTATTTGATTTGCTTCATACAAGCAAGGAGTTGTATTTTAAAGACGATTGCTAGGGTTGAGACGGCTTTATTCACCATCAGTGAGGAACTGACCAATTTTTCTTCTGGTCATCTATTCATCTTATGACCCAAAAAGTCATTCCATCCAGAAGCAGTACAATTTCATTTTTGAGATGATTCTACTTATTGTGTAACTCCTTACCCTGGAGAAATTACTGTAAGAAACCACATACTACATTTAGTAACAGCACTAAGAACTGGGTGAATGAATGAAGAAAATATTGGTGTTCATTGCTTTTAACACACATGGATTTTAGCTACTTTGACATGAAGCAGAAGGTAAAAAAAAAAATTTAATAAAATCAGGGAGAATGAGCAGGTGGTTTAATATTTAGCCTAACTCTAGTTCTTGGAGGAACACACTTACAGTAAGACGGGACTCAGCAAGAGCTCTGGCTTGGGACCCTCCTGATACAGAATTTTCAGGTGGGGTGATGTCACAGCCCCCTCCAGCCAGGGTGCACAGGGCACACACATGAGTAATCTGTACACACATTTTATTGTGGAAGCACCTCATGTAGTGACCTTGGTAAGGAGGCCAGAAATCAAAAAGACACAAAACCAAAAGGATGATTCCTCCGGTGAAGATTAAGAGATGTTTGTGAAGTACTGTGGAAAAGCTGTTTCGGTGGATAAAAGGAGGAGCAGAGTCTTTTAACAGCAAAAAAAAAGCCCAAAACTCAAACCAACAAACCTTGATGCCAAAACACTATTTATGGTGCAATTACTCTCTCCTCTGGGAAAGACATCAGCTGAGAAAATTCTTGATGTGTTCCCAACTTACTGAATGACACAGGGAGACAGAGAAAGATACTTCTTGGATATAACTTTGTTGCTATGGGCAGGAGTTGTTGATTAGCAATAAGATACAAAAGTGTCTCAAACTAAGGCCTGGGACACAAGGATTTTGTATGGTAGTTATGCAAGGGATTGTTAAATTTAGAAATGATAAATCTTTATAATAGATTATGGGTCAGAGAACCTTATTGCCTTCTTTATGGAGGATAAATCCTAGATGGCTTCCACAAAAAATAGAAGGTTTAAAATAGGCTCAGAAGATGTTCTTTTCTGTATGTGAACTATTACAGGCTTGGTGCTGTTCAACTGGTTGTGCATTTTCTCATGCTCTCAATTTCTCACAGAGTACATCCGTGAGCTAACAGTGGATTTGCAGGTGCATGTTCCTTTTTTGCTAACAATCCTCATACCCACTCCTCCATGCTCAGCTGCATGGGACAGTGTAAAGGCACAGAGCAGGAAAAAAAGAGAAGTTTGAGATCAGTAGATGTGGTAGAAGCCTTATAATGAGGAAAGAGCTGTGAAGCTTTAGAGTAGGTGAGCCTTCATAGCATTTGTCCATGCTCAGGTATTCTGCCATGCAGCTCCCCATGGAAATTGCTGCTGAAAGGGTTGCAACTGTATTAGATGTTATCGTCAATTCTTGCTTGTTTAGTAGCAGAAACAGTTTCATCCTGATTTCAGTAGAAAATACTGTGGAGTAACCCATAACCTCATGCATGATCCGTAGGTGTAGCATATCATGATAGGACTGTTCTCTTCAAAAATTTACTCAGAAAGGTTGGCAAATGCTACTAGATGCTGTTTGGATATTCTCCTTGCTTCCGTTTTTCTCTTGTGCTTATGAGCCTCAGATGCAAACCTCACCAGTGAGAAAAGGCAATGCTCAGGTTATCTAAGAAACTTTCTTTTCTCATGTCATAGTACAAAACTCAAAAATGCCTTTGGATAATACTTGGCTGTGGGATAACCTCTATAGTTAAAATGGAAAATGGAGCTAAAAATGCAAACATTGAAGTAATTTTCTCAATTGCAAAGCAGGAATTTTATTAAAGACAGCTGTCATATCTTGATTTTACTTCGGGTCAGCTGATTTTACTTCATCATTCCAAAGCCTTGGTATATGCCCATAGCAACATAAAAGTCAGTATATTTTGTTTCTGAGGTAATTTCTGACTCACAGAATAGCCACTAATAGGGATCATGTTGGATTAGTTGGACCTACCATCCCCCTGCAGTTGTTCTTTAACAGGACTGCAGTTTCCTTAAATCAATTCCCATTGATTCTCAAGGGCAGAAACCATCCCCTTGAGAATCTGTAATTTGTTCTGCTTGAGGGGACAAATATTTTCCTGTCTGTTCTCCGAGTTCTGTATTATTAACAAGCTAATGTTTATTCTAACAAATGAGAATCACTGTATTTTCCTGCAGGTGCCATTCTCTGTATAAGGCAGTCCCAACAGTGGCAGCCAACTCTGTTCTCTTCCCATACTTGCTCACCTGCCTCTTTAATCAAATGTTGACTTAACAATTGTTATTTCACACGCTGCAGAGCCATGCAAAACCCAGTTTCACTTCTGGATTTGACCTGTGGCATTAGCAAATGGGAGATTCATCTTCTCACTGTAAGCCGAGTGCATTGGAAATGGTGTCCTCTGGGACGCAATAAACATGGCTCATTATCATATTGGATTTACAGCAATTTTTCAGAGGGCAACTGTGCTTTGAAACTTTGTGCAGCTCTCTGTAATCTTCTTGTGTTAAAAAAAAAAAAAAAAAGGAAAAAAAAAAAGGAAAAAAAAAAAAAAAAAAAAAAAAGGAAAAGAAAAGAAAAGAAAAGAAAAGAAAAGAAAAGAAAAGAAAAGAAAAGAAAAGAAAAGAAAAGAAAAGAAAAGAAAAGAAAAGAAAAGAAAAGAAAAGAAAAGAAAAGAAAAGAAAAGAAAAGAAAAGAAAAAGAAAAGAGAAAACCAACTTTTAATTTTTTAATTGTTCTTCCTCAGCATACTTTGTTCTCTTGAAATTTGCAATGTGCAAGGAGCGTGTCAGCTAATTCACATTGGATATTTCAAATGGATTCCTGCAAAATATATTAATTAACCCAGTATTAATTAAAAAGAGCATATTCTCCATTCATTACAGCAAAATGTATACTCAGATAAGGCTAACTAATTTGTGTATTCTTCCACCCTCCATTTCTTTATATAGAGAACCAAGTCTCTTCAGGTTGACTGGTGGATTTGATTTGGTTTGGGGAAACATGCAAAAGTGTTTCTAGGTTATTGGTAAAACAAGGGAGCTTCAGAGCAATTTCACATGAGGCAAATGATCCTAAAACACAGACTTGATAACAGCTGTGCTTACAAAACCATCTTCAATAATCTGTAGCTAAGCAAAAAAAAAAAAAAAAAAAAAAAACAAAAAAAAAAAACAAACAACAACATCAAAAAACCAAAAAACAAAAACCAAAAAAAAAATCCAAAAGACACTGTTAGAGGGTTGATGGAGAAACTTTGCCTGGTGCACATGTCTATAAGTCATACTTACACCAATTTTTATTATACTGGGATTTGCTTTGATTACAGGCAGTTTATAACCATAAAGGGCTTCCCTGAAGGTCCACCACAGCAAATGGATTACTGTCTTTTGACTTTAATGGAGTCCAATAAGCCCCAGGAGAAAGCACGTGGGCATTTTGCTTTTAAATTTCGCAGCACCAGTCTAAGTAAAATTTATTTTTTAAAGAATCTCTTTAATAACTACTTTACAGTGCACTAGAACTTTACTCTCAAGTAAAATTTTCATTGTGCACTCAAATACTGATTTGGCTAAGTTACTGAAAATGTCTGAGGAAGCAATATCAGGATTTGTATATACAAAGAAATAGTTTACTGGAAATAATACTAAAGCATTTCTAGGTCTTCCAATTCTGTTAGTCACTGGATGAGGCCAAGGCACCTGGCTGGATTCCAGGATAAATTAAAACATCTGTTTAAGTTTTCAGATAGCTTGTGAATATATTAATTATATTTTAATATTTTCTATTAAATAAAAACTGTCATTTGAGCTATACATTTCAATTTCAGTTTCAAGACAAACATATATCTTTCTGTAGAGTCCAAGTCACTGGACTCCAAGGAAAAACTTGGACAAGCTGAGGAAGTGAAATTTTATCCTAAGCTCAAACAGGTGTCCTGTTTTTCCACCCAGCCTGCTCTCCAGCCTTCCATGATACTTGCCTGTCATTCTTCACCACTGAAATCCCTGAAAAAGGATCAATCATTTGGACCCTGACAAATTTCATCTCATCCTTTATCGCTGGGTCGTGTAGCAATGGGGCAGAGGCAGCTCAATGGCACAAGGACAGGGATCAGGCAGGTGCAGGCAGATCTCTTCTCTGCCAGTTTCTCCAGCAGCTACCAGCGACACAACTGCATTCGTGATGGGAAGGGGAAATGCTCCTTCTTGGGGCAGATGTTGGCTGTGAGTACTGAGACTTGGAAATGTTACTTGTATTTTGAAAGGAAATGTGGCAAATAAAAGTTATGACACAGGGAAGAAAGAGGATGTCTACGTATGTCAAGTACTCACAATGCCAACACACTGAAACATCGAGCTGGATTCCCTGGGCTGTAGAGGATTGTCTTTTCTGTTGTTCCACATGCAGAAAAATTATTTTTACATCCACTGCAAAAGTGTGCCTTTCAGCATCTCTGTGAAATCAGACCTGAAAAATATTTCTTCCCTCTTCAAAACCTGAGCATCTACTTCTGCTTAGGTTTACATAAAGCTATAAAACCTTGACTTCTCTGAGAAACTCCCTCTCATGCTCAAAAAATCTGAGCAATTGAGCAGAAACTCCTGACAAACATTTTGAGGAAAGCTATATTAACATGCCACGTCAAGAAATCTCACAGTCCAGTCTTCTAATTTTCCATCTAGTTCTAGCAGGAAAAATTAAAAGGCCATGATGTGCAGGATGTCCAAGTGTAAGCCATTGCCAGCTCTGCCACCACAGCACATGCATTCAGCACTCTGTGAACGTCAGTGACCCCTCATTTTGGGCTGCCAGCAATGAAGTTGGCCAAAATTACACATCACTTTTGAAAATCATATTTACAATGCAGTGAGCTCAGAAGGTAAAATAAAAGGGGAGGGAAAAAAAAAAAAAGGAAAAGGAAAAAAAGGGCTTCAGGATTTTCCTTGTTTAATAGAAAATAAAAATAAAAAGTGTGGCATATACACACACACACTTCAGAAGTACAAATCCTACTGTTTCACAGGCCAGTAAAAAAAAAGGAAAACCACTAACACCAGAACTATTTCAGTTTGTGATGCTCTCTGCTCTTCAAGGCAGGTGCAGAATTCATGACAGGAAATTGCACATACCCATGCCGTGGCCATCAGCAGAGGGATCTAACACTAGGACTCAGAAGAGCCAGCACACTGCACACTTAGTAATGGGATGGTTTTAGGTTGTTGCTACTGAAGACAGGAACACATCTCCAAATTGATCTGTCTCCTACAAGTAGGTGCTTTTTTTGTGAAATTCATTCCCAGAGCTTGAAAACTTTTCATGCCACCTGTGCACTCCATTTGGGTGTTTTGCTAAAGAAATCTGCCTGCTCCTCTTTATAGACAGGAATGGAAGGGAAAGCTGGGTCTGCCTCTGCCAGGGGCTGTTGGTGGAGCTCTGGGACCCTGATGTGAGCCAAAATCCCAATTCATCCCAAATGAACTCAAGCAAACACTTCCTTGGAGACTGTCCTGTCTGCCAGAGGGGGAACCCTGTCCCTCTTCCAGATGAGAAAAGGTCCATGTGAGAGCTGAAACACAATGGTGCTGGGCATGGGCAGGAGAGCCCAGGAGGAGCTGTAACTGTGCTCCAGAGTGGAAGCTGATCCTCTTTTTGGTGCACAGGTCACTGCCTGGGTTAGGGGTGTACACACCAGCTCTGCAGGAACATCTCCCTCCCGGGATCCCCACCACACGGGCGCATCCCGCATGGATCCGGGCAGGTGGGCACATCCCAGGCAGGCTCCCAGGACACCTATCCACCTCTGGGAGGCAGAGGTGCAGGATCCCTGCTCCTGTCACTCTCAGGTGAGCTCAGCAGAGGATGGGTGTGTAGGTGAGATGGGGGTGCTTCCAGGCACACATGGTGGCATACCTTCAGGCGCTCACAGTGTATTTCTACCTTCCAGGAGCTTCAGTCCCAGAGGTCAGCCAGATCTCATGTGATGCCTGATAAAAAGTAAATGACTTCCTAACACTATACAAAGCCTGTAAAAAAATGCACATGCAAATACACTCAAATACTTGAAATTAAAAATCCAATAGTATATTCTGTTTTCATTTGTATGTTATTACTACTTCTTTTTTTGGAAGTCATAAATTTTCCTGCTTTAAGTTGTTGCATGGTATAAAGTTAATTCCAAATGAGTGGGTTTTTACTGTATATGTCCTTGTTTTAGTTTTTTCAGTTATTTTTCATAAATACATTTTACATCTAACTACCTCAGCTGCCTTTTGTTTTGTTTTGGCACATATGAAGTCATGCACTTTCTATATTTGGGGATTTGGGGGGAGGAATTATTTCAATTTTGAATAACCAGGTTCAAAGCCATGTTGATCAATTTATAGAGGAGACCAGTTTAAGAAGACATGATTATTCACAGTTGCAGAACATACATTTTATTTTTGGGTTCTGTTGGGGTATAGTTTAACAAAAAAACACCATAAGCTGCTTATTAATTTGCCTTAAAAATGTATGCTCTTTCCTATTCAAGTTGTGTTATTTAACTCTTCTCTTGTACACAATTTATGTGACAAAGACTAACATAACAGTTGGCAGATAAACAGCAAATTGAACAGAATGGACCAATAGTTTCTCAGTTCTCTGTCGTAAACTGTTGCATTATACACTGATTGTGCTAAAAGAATTGTTACTGTGCTTATACTTCAAAGTCACCACTGCAGAAATAAAGTGATGGAAGATCACATTTGTGTTTATGGAACAGTGCAGATACCCCCTGTCCCCCCCCAGTACAAGCACAGTGACTAGAGGTGAATGATAATCATTGCAGAACTTGTGCTTTGACTTGTAAACATTGTAAAAATGTATTTGGTATTTTATTTGAAATGAAGAATCGAAATAGTTATAAAAAAGAAAAGAAAAAGAAAATCTTCCTGTAAATATATATATTCTGAATCCATGTATACAAACATTCCTTTAGAGTTCAGATTGTGAAGAGTGTCTTTATTGGCTAGAGACCGCTGCCTCCCGTGGCAGAGGTTACATGTGCTATAGTAAAGAACACAGTGTGTGAAGTATTTGATGTACTGCAGTACCATAGTTATTTTGGTCTGTTAAGTAAGTTGCAATTTGTGATGAAATGAAGTTGAAAGTAGTGCTTCATACTAACAAATTTCCTTGGTTACAACTTGATTTTTCTTGTAAAACTTAAAAGGGAAACTTGAAAATTTTATATATTTGGATTTTGTAGATTTTTTTTATTTTATTGCAACACAAGGTACCAAAATCATTAAATAAAGTACACTGTGGTCATTTTACCCTGTCTCTTGAGTGCTTTTTAAAACTCTTTTATCCTAGGGCATCAGAAAAAGGATGCTAACTTTTGAGCTTCTGAAATTAGTAGCAAAGAAGACAAAAGTCAGCCCAGCTTGGGACAGATGATCTTTAGAGACCCTCTTCTCCAGTTATTATTTATGCTTTTAGGCAGTATTACCACAGGAGCTCCCATCCCTGAACATGGCCAAAGCCACCAGCTGTGCTGAGGATCATCCCCGGCTGAATTTGGGGTGGGGGCAGAGCACAGCTCACAGGAGCCAGGTTTGGGGTGGGGGCAGAGCACAGCTCACAGGAGCCAGGTTTGGGGTGGGGGCAGAGCACAGCTCACAGGAGCCAGGTTTGGGGTGGGGGCAGAGCACAGCTCACAGGAGCCAGGTTTGGGGTGGGGGCAGAGCACAGCTCACAGGAGCCAGGTTTGGGGTGGGGGCAGAGCACAGCTCACAGGAGCCAGGTTTGGGGTGGGGGCAGAGCACAGCTCACAGGAGCCAGGTTTGGGGTGGGGGCAGAGCACAGCTCACAGGAGCCAGGTTTGGGGTGGGGGCAGAGCACAGCTCACAGGAGCCAGGTTTGGGGTGGGGGCAGAGCACAGCTCACAGGAGCCAGGTTTGGGGTGGGGGCAGAGCACAGCTCACAGGAGCCAGGTTTGGGGTGGGGGCAGAGCACAGCTCACAGGAGCCAGGTTTGGGGTGGGGGCAGAGCACAGCTCACAGGAGCCAGGTTTGGGGTGGGGGCAGAGCACAGCTCACAGGAGCCAGGTTTGGGGTGGGGGCAGAGCACAGCTCACAGGAGCCAGGTTTGGGGTGGGGGCAGAGCACAGCTCACAGGAGCCAGGTTTGGGGTGGGGGCAGAGCACAGCTCACAGAGGCCAGGTTCACACAGACTTCCCCCCAGCCAAGGGAGCAGGAGGAAGTTTTGGGGGTGTGGCATAACCTCTGGCCAGAGGCACTGAACACCCATCCTCTGATTACACAAACTGGCCCAGCTGTGGCACCCCAACCCCACAGGCCACATCCACAGGACTCTCACGTGAGAGGCAGCTGAGGGGGAGTCACAATCCATCAAAGATCCCCCAAAGTGCTGAGCCTTGCACCCCAGGGCTGCACGTGATGGAACAGACCCAGAGTCTGCTGTAAGAGACTGTCCCCTCCCCAGGGGACACACCTGGACATTGACACCTGGCTTGAGGGGATATAAACCCAGGGGATTCTGCACCTTTGGGGGGACCTTCACCACCAAGAAGAGCAGCTGGAGAGGATCAGCAGAGCATTGCTGGGATCCACGGAGTGGTGATGTTTTCCTTATTCTCTCCCTATCACTCTCTTTCTGTTCCCCCCACCTATTTTCTACTCCTCTTCTTTTCTCTTTCTCTCACATTTACAATACAATAAAATCCATATTCTCTTTCTCCCATATCTTCTACACAATAAAATCCATATTATTGTCTCTGGCATATGGTCTCATTTACACCTTAATTTGGGCAGAGGAATTTCTAAAGAACCTTAATAATAATTGGATCATAACAATAGTTCTGAAAGGATCACCATTCAGTGATACCCATTGAGCAGCGGAGAGGGGACAGCTGAGCCTCACCCCAGTCTTTTCCTGACCCAATAATTCCCAATAATTTGGAAAAACTCCAGGGAAGATGCAGATGGCTCTACCTTTGCCTCCTGGGCAACTGCTTAAATCATTAAACAATTACACAAGTTGTTGCTGTTTTTGGCAGCATCTCCAGTATCCTTGATAACCCTCTTGGACTTCATTGCCACATTTGTGTGTGCAATGCCACACCAAGCAGCAGACAAAGTTTGTGCAAGAAAGGCAAGCTCCTAGATCCCTCAGCCTTTCTGTCCCCCAGCCATGTTCCAATTCCTTCTTAGACACTGCTTCTTGGCCTTCCTCAGGTGATCAGCAAGGGGAGATGAGGGGGAAATAACCCACGAAACAATTAAATAATTGTCATGAGTTCAAAGAGAGGAAAGAATATATATGTATATATCTTGGGTGAGTGAATTTGCAAGTAGGGATGATGTGTGACTGATAGATTCTCAGAGGGTTTGTTTTTCATGTGTGCCTGTTGTGTGGCTAAGGTTTGTTATTTATCTTTGAAAAGCATAATGGAGGGAGCAGCAGCCCAGCAGCACTACTGGAATTATTTCATGTAAGTCCTAAATCCTCAGTCCCTGTAACCCTGTGAATCCCCACCAAAGGCTCCAAAACCAGCAAGCAATAGAAACACACTTTTAAATATTTTTTTTTACCCCTAGCATGGTTTCCTACTCCTCTTCCCAAATGCAGGCTGCATGGGACACATTAACTGGGAGAGCTGCTGCCACAGTGGGGTCTAGTTAGCTTGGGGTAAAAGGGATTTATTTTGCATGGTTTTATGCAAATTATTTACCTCTAGGGAAAAAGCTTTCTTCAGGGGTCTTTTAATGAAAACCTACATGAAAGAATCAGAGCAGCTCCTTTTTAGGCTGAACAAAGGTAGCAGACAGTTTAATTAGATTCTTTACAACAGGAGGAGAGAAAAAATTTGCAAGTGGCTTGAAAAGTGCTTATTCAGAGTACCTCTTGTCTCTCTTGCCTTAAAAGAATAGACATGTTTATAGTTTCAGGGGAAAAAAAGAAAATCTGAAAAACTAAATACAGGGACTTGGTAATAAAAGTCCTGAGCGTCTCGGAAATTATTCAAGCAGGGTTTTTCTCTTCCTTTACTTAGTTTGGGAGCTAGTAAGAGGCTGGGCTTAATACTGCTAGACATGTACCTAGACATCTGTGTGCATGGGAAAGAGCAATATCTGCATCCTGTAGCAATGGGAAACTTGGAAACGTAGATTAGAGATGAGAAGGTTTTTTCTTTTCCTCCTGAATGTTGCACAGGTATAAGAGTCATTTGTTCAGTGATTTCAGAAACAAAGCTGGAAAGCAGAAAAGTAAGTACTGATGTACAGTATTTTTGCTGTGGGAGCATTTCAGATCCGTGGTCAAGCACAGAAGAACCGCAGGCGAATTTGATGTGAAGATAGGTTGGAAACCTACTCTCAGGCATGGTTTGGAGCTAAGCAAACTGTAAAGTTCACTACTCTCTGGTGTGTGTTTTCCACACAACAATGCATTTTTTATCTATTTTACATTAGTGTTATTCTCAGGCGCTCACGTGTGCTCCGTTCCGATGGGAAGAGAGCTCAGTTTGGTGACAAAAAGCCCCGAGGATGCAGAGCCAGGCTGAGCAGAAGGGTGCCTTTCCCTGCCTCTGCTGCCACCTAGCACAACAGGCCCTCACAGGCTGCTCTCCAGAACCAGCCTTCATCCCAGGGAGAGGGATTTCTCAGTCACGAGGGGCTACACGGAAAGATCAATGCTCACACTTACCATGTCTTTCAGCACCTATTTTAAAACAGGTTCTTGTGAGCGCTGTGAGCACAGGTTTTGCTGCCTTGATCACAGCCAAGGTACACCAGCTGCTTCCTGCTGCTGTGTGGCTGCCACCTGTGCTCACAGGAGTTATTTTGTCAGCCAAGCTGACCAGTTTATGGAAGGCAAGATCACTGATAATGTCTCAAAACGTGGAAGGATAAGCTTAATTACGTTATTATTATAAATAATTGGAATTGAGCTCCTGGATTATTATGAATATTGTGGTCTGCTGCAGTTCATCACCAAATTGTCTCATAGTTTTAAGCCTGTCAGCCTTGTACTAATTTTAAATTTCCTGTGTCTGTAAAGATGGTAAGCAGTCCAAATATGGAATTTTATCAATTCATTAAACTCCACAGATCCTTTCAATATTGATGTAACTTCATTTTTAACATCCATGACTAGTGGGGCTCTAGCTGCTGCTAGTAGTTCCTCTATATCTTCAACGACACAGACCCTGCTTTATTCCTCTGTTAGCTTTGTGCACTCTTCTACCAGGCCAGTGGTTCCATCACTGCAGTGACATTCATGTAGTTTCTCTTCCCTAGGTGTAGATTCTCACTCTTGTAGTGAGACAAGAGGCACCATGATCAGCCTCAGCTTAGCCACCCTCTGCAAACCAGCTATTTCACAACTTGTAGTTAAATGAAAGTAAGAGGGAACATCTGGAGTCTCCTTCAGACTGAGTGAGCAGCATTACACAACTCAGCCTTTCTGTATTTCACATTTATCCCTACCAATCTTTTTTTCTTGTCTGATGATTTTGTAACTCTTCCAAGATTCTCCCTTTAAGGCATTTTCCTTTTGTATGCATTTCTTCATTTATTTTAAATGCCCATTTGTCTCTGATATTTGTTTTTGTGCTTTCCTTTGGGGACTTGTTTTGCTTTGGGCTCTGCTTGCCATCTGTTATGTTTGAGACTACATTTCACATGCTGTCACCTCTTTGTGCTGACTTTGATTCCATCTGACTGTGTCGGTGCAGCAGTTGTGAGGGGCTGTGTGGTTACACTACAGGTAACAATTTGTGATGTTTTATCAGAGGTCTGATGTCCTGAGGAATGTTCTAACACTGTCCTGATAGAAGAAGGAAAATTAACCCATCTCTCAACTTCCCTGCCTGTCAGTGTTTTGTTAGGTACCCTGTGCTATCTTCTGCCTAGAGTTTCACCCCAGAATCTGTTGTGTTGACTTGGAATTTCTGTGATTTCATATGTGACTTCACCTAGCCCATATTTTAGACCTAGAAATACCCAACCCAAAATAAGGAGATCATTCCTTAGCTGTTCCATAATATCCTAGAGCAATCACCATTTCCCAAGAACATAAATAACTGCCATGTGCTTAAACTCTGCTTTAGCATAAACCATACAGCATGTCTTAATGACCTCCTTTAATGACATCTCCAAACATCTCGCTCTTGGGAGCAGCTTACACAGTGCAGTGTGCACTGTATTTGTAAAGGAAAAATGAGGTTGAGGTTCAGTTCCATTATATGGTTTAAAGGCAGAAATAGGTTGCTTTGCCTCCTGTGAGAAGCACTGGTGCTCACACAGGGGTTACAGCTCTCCTCTCTGTGCCCCAGCTGTTGCCAGGTAGGGCATTACTGGCTACGAAGAACAGTTATGCCCCATGGTTATATCTTTCTTTAAAGTGGCATCGACTCCTATGCATGACTTGTAACTAATAATGAATCAAGTTTAGCCTTTAGATGGGATTTTGGTTACGTATCTGACCCATCTCATGTTGAAAGTCATCATTATCCAGCTTCATTGTATTTATGTGGTTATCAGTTTTTTACATGTGATCCCATCATCTGATCCCAAACTGTTACTCTGTGCTGATAAGACATGAGATTTCAGTGACAGCCATTTCTTCAACATCCCAGTGGGACAGGATTTCATTAGAGGGATGTATTATCTAGCACATAAAACTATTTCATCTTTCCTGTAGAGCATGTCTATGAGGCTTTGCTGCAGAAAGAATTTCAGGGTGAAACTTCTGCCCTTGATAGCCTTATATGGACTGCTAGAATCAGACATCTTCAGAAAATATGCAGTTAAATGAGAAATATTCTCAGAAATTAGGGGATCCAAAGAAAGTGGGCCTTGGTATTCATTCTCAGTGCTCAGTTGAATGTCTGACACATCATGATGGTGAGACTTTAGGATGTGGGCAAGGGAGCAGGGAATGGAAAGTTCTGTTTCTGCTCCTGTCTGAACCTGTTACCCAGCCCCTACAGGAGGTCACCTTCAGCTCCTGCCCATTTTAAAGGCTCTTGTGCCTCCTGCTCAGCACAGGAGCATTTCTGCTTTGTCTGGATTTATCTCACCTACCATGCAGCCCTACGGAATCGCACAGGGGCAAGCTGGACTGAGCACTCCTCACCAGTGCGTGGTTTGGGTGGTGACATGGCTGATGATCTGATCCAGCATGGCACATCTCCTCCCTCAGCACTGACTGAAAGTCACTGCACTGTGTTTCCAATCAGGTATGCCATGGCAGTGCATGGAAGTAGGACATGAGAAACCTCAGTTATAAATTTAACTTTTTCAACATTGTTTTTAATACAGATCTCCTAAAACCTTTGCTTTAATTAACTTTTCTTGCATAGATAATTCATTTTTACCAGCAGCCTATGCTACAGCATACTTCTGACTGTGCACAGAGATAATATACTCTCTCTTTATTTCTGCCTGAAGCAGAATTGAAATAGGAAGTGAAGTTTTGGTTGCACTTTTATCCTTTGGAGTAGTTTTTCTTGTGTGCACATGTGCAACCTCTTTTGAGATTATAGCTCTCATATTTCCTAAAGGAAGTCTCGGAAAAAACAGGGCAGCCTTAGAGAAAAACAAAAAATCTTGCAAGAACATAAAAGTCTTGTGTTCATTACTGTTTGCCTTGAAGACTTTATCTGACATTTCTCTGAAACCTCAGTTATCAGAAGCAGTCATTTGCTCTGCATTATCTACTACCTCGATTCAAAAGAAGTACTAAAGCGGTGCCATACGAATTCAGACAGGAAGACAGGTCCCAAGGGAGATGCTCTGCCTCTTGTGAAGGCAGTTGCTTAAGGGGAAGAAAGCAGAGAAGTTTCTAGGCTCAAGATCTCTCTGCTATTTATCTTTAACTGCCTGGGACAAATATACAAAGACTCTGTGGTTAGGTGTCAAGGCATGAGTGCACAGATCAAACTGTGCAGCAGGAGTGAGAAGAGCCAGCAAGGACATACAGCCGGTCAGACACGATAGGGAGGGTGAGTAATGGAGCTGGGCACCGTGTCCTGCCTCGCCAGAGCTGAGCTTTTATCTGTGGCAGGGCAGTGCTCCTTGTTCTGGCACTTTCCAGGTCCCTCGTGTCTGGTTTTTGAGCAGAGGCTGTGAAGAGAACTTTTTCATATTGGCTTTTTCAGCCCACATCAGGCTGCAAGAACAAGTGGCTGCCTGTGTGCCAGCTCGCATTGCTGCTGGCTCTGACAGTGCACGGCTCCGGTCTGAGCCCTTCCTGTGAGCTGTCAGGACACGGATGCAGCTTCTGTTGTGAGTGCTCAGAGGTGCTCAGCTAGTGTTCAAAGGAATAATCTCTGCTTCAGCAATGTGGGTTTCCACTTGTGCCAAGGCAGCAATGTTTTAAATTCCCTTTACTCTTTACTGTTAAATTCCCAGTGCTCTTTACTGTTCCTGACATCAGAAACACCAACCCCAAACTTACAGCCAATATGGTCAGGGGCAGAAAAAGAAAAAACAGAGTCCAGTGTTAGAAAACCTTTCCACACTGCAAGCTTCCCTGTTCAAAGATCCTTCCTTCCCTTGCTGTCAGATGACAGTAAAGGAGATGCAATGTTTGGGGTTTTTCATGATATGTGTTATGGCATTTGTAAGTGTGAGCTGAGCAGAATGAACTCCACGAGGTGGGCAGGCAGACAGTTCTGCTTTCAGGCTGGCCAGGGTAAACATCTGAAGGAAAAGGGAATATAAAAAAATTTTCCTTTCCTCTTACAAAGGGGAATAACTGCACTATCTAACCCATGTTGAGCCATCACAGAATATCTATCCTAAGTTGGAAGGATCCCACAAAATCATCAAATCCAAATCCCTGCCCTGCACAGCAGCATCCCCAAGAGTCACACCATGTGCCTGAGAGCATTGTCCAAAGGCTTACTCGAACTCTGTCAGTCTTGGTGCTGTGACCACTTCCCTGGGGAACCTGTCCCAGTGCTCAACCACCCTCTGGGTGAAGAACTTTTTTCTAATATCCTCTCATGACATAACTTCAGGCCATTCCCTGTCACTGGGCACCAGAAAGAAGATATTGATCCCTTGCCCTCTTCTGCTCCTCACAAGGAAGTTGCAACTGCAACGAGGTATCCCCTCAGTCTCCTCTTTTGTAGGCTGAACCAACCAAGCAACCTCAGCCATTTCTTATCCATCTTGCATTTTGACTTTGACTTTTTTAACTTAAGGAAACCTGCCTTGCTAAGTAATGTCTGTGCTAGTGGCAGCTAAAGTTGGCGATTTTATATTAGGATGGTTGTAATGAGGTAGCACCGCTCACTGAACAAAAATGTATTTAATGAAGAAGGGGGAAAAAACGGCCCAGCAATCTGTACAGGATCAAATATTTCCATACCAGATGCACTGTTGTTACACAAATGTATTCTTGGGAGAAATAAACCTTCAACTTTTCTGCTGAAATGTAAGGTAAACCCAGCACATGCAGAGCAGTATGGGATGCCAGGAAGGGAAATTTGGGTCATGGGCACACGAATTACTTCGAGCCAGCGATGTTTTCTTCATTTGACTTACTAATTTACTTCATGCAGCTGCCAACACTTGCTGCACCTCTTAAAATTGACTTCACCCCACCCCCGCAGTGGCACATTTATATTGGGCTGAATCACCACCACCTTCTCCAGCACATCCTGCCTGTGCTCAACCAAACATCTTTTCCTCTCTCCAGTTGCAAAATAGTAGCTGCTCCCAGCAGTTGAGTATTAAATCTGATTAAATTCGATGGAAGCAGGCCCTCATTCTGTCCCAAAAGAGCTGATACTAGAGACTCACGTGTTTTCCTTTGACTGCCTGTCTCCACTGCTGTCTCTTGCCTGGCACGATGCCTGGAAAGGAGGAGGGACTGTTGAAACAGGACAGCTTGCCAAAGAAATCAACCTTCTTCAGAAGAAAGCATGAGCATGAAAATTTCAGCCTTTTTTGGGATGTTCCCTTTCTACAGGTGAAATACACTTTTATTTTTGAAAATATCAGGTTCCCTCACTGTGAAACCTGTTAGTCTTTTGTGGTTTTTTCTTTGGAGTGCAGGATTATCCTGATATAAATTTTATATATATATATATATGTATATCTTGATATACATATATATATAAAATTTAAAAATTATTTGTTGAGGTGGAAACATTATTCAGGAACCTGAGTGTTCCTGGCTTTACTTGCCCCAATGTGAGCATGCTGATAACACAGATGCTGCCTCCTACTTTTGACATTGGAAAAGGGGCCTCAAATCCTCAGAGATGGGCAAATTTATAATTGATTAAAACTTCCTATAGACCTCGTTCCAAAAATTGCAGAGATTTGCATTAAAAGTAGGAGCTTGGGCTACAGAAATAATTATTTGCTTGCTATCTATTTTTGCTGCATGCTTTGAAGGGACAAATCTTGTTAGAAATCAGCACATCCACAGAAACTGCCTGGTTCACCAGGCTAATAAAAATGATTAAATGTAATAATGACAAAGCAATCATGAGTGACATCATCTTGACATTTGCAAAGCCCAGGTGGATTGAATAATAATGGTCTGCTACTTGCCTTGCAACAGCAGCTGAAGTAGGCTCCATGTTCCTGTTTGTACCAAAGGAACAGGGCATCACAAAAACACACATGTACACTTACCTATGCTGCCGTGTAAGGTCAGACATTATCTGGTCCTGTAGCCATTAATGTAAGATGTTGTGAGTTAAGAAACTAAAGATGGATTGATGCATTCCAACAGCTGAGATTTTTTGGCTGCCTTTTTAGGTCAGCTCTCTACTCTCATCCTTTCTTGAAATGTGTTTTTGGGCCCTGGTGGGTGTTTAGCTGCCCACATGCCAGACTTCCAACTCACCTTGCTGCAGACAGCAACAAAAGCCATCCTCCAAATTTAAATGCTTGACAAACTCTACATCCACTGGCTCACAAGGAGAGCTTTGCAAATGAAGCACTGGGCATGGAGTAATCAAAGCAACTTCAAAGTGGTTTCAGCACAACTTCAGACACTTTGCTGCACCAGAAGGGAGGAATAAATCACACAGTATAAGTGTCTATTGGTTCATTTAATATAGCTGCTATGCAGAAAGCTTGTTGCCTCCTAGAAATGGTATTTGTGCACACTGTAGGATGACAGAAAAATACCAGAAGCTCTTTATATGTAAGAAAAGCAGCCTTCCCTTATCAAGTTTGCTCTCTATGGGGATCTTAAGGAGGTGGTGGGATGTGCACAAAGACCCAAACTTAACCACATTGGTTCCTCAGCTGTTAATTTCCTGTGTCTGTGTGCCTATGCCTGAGCCAGCCCTGGGGTGAACAAGATATTCCAGGGCATGTGAAGCACTGGAAGCAGGGCAGCTGGGTCAGCCAGGCTGCTGCCTCTTGCACTGACTGCTCTGCAAAGGCAGCCCAGCACAGCACCACACCATGCACTGCACCACGCCAGGGGAACCACAGGCACTCGAGCTTGCTTCAACCCCCTCCAAAGGCAAAGCTTTACTGGGATTTAAGCCTTGTCCTAAAGACCCTGAGTATCATCACAGGGATGGCTGCAGGAAAGATTTTGGACCAAGACAAGTGGCAGAGAGAGGAATTGGGTAGCAAGCATGACTACTAGCTCGCTTTTGACAGGAAACCACAAGCCTGGAGGTGAGAATACAAGATGAGCACGCCTAATACAGCATTGACCACCAGATATCTTCCACTACATACTACTGAGTTATACTTTGCTCAAAACAGGCCCTGAGGGCTGCTGAGGTCTTGAGCCTGCTCCTCCAGGATAAGTACCCCCACCAGTGCTCAACTTAAGAAAGCAGCTTTGGTCCTAGAAATGCCATCAAAGCTGCTATGCTGTTGGTGTCAGGTTTTGCAAGGAGAAAAAGGAGCCAGGGAAGTTTTGTTTCCATAAATGTGACTCAGGATTGCCCAGAATTAGGATTCCAAAACTAGTTTCAGGTTTGGGTGTGCTTGCTTGAGCTGTGAGACTTGGTCTATATTTTCATTAATGCCTTCAGAGACAAAAAGGCAGTCAGCCTTTTCCCTCAAGCTTGTTCTCACAAAGCTAGATCAAATACCAAAATTTCTGTCTCGAAAGTGGAAATCTATAGTAAAAAACATTAACCAAGCAAGCCTGCAAATGCTGTGCCCACTAGTTAAGAAAATTAATCCACTGCATAATGAGCAAAAGAAAATTAATTCGTTTCTAAATGGACAGGATGTTTCAAAGGTTTTGGTGGATCTGTCAGGAGAGTGTTTTTCATATGGCAGTGAGAAATCTGATCATTAAAGAAGTGTCTGGAGAGCTGGCAACCCCATTACATAAATAAGAGCTCAGAAATGTTTCTAGGTACCTATGGCAGACTTCAAATAGATCAGGGAGGTTTAGATTGGACATTAGGGAGAATTTCTTCACAGAAAGGGTGATTAGACTTTGGAATGGGCTGCCCAGGGAGGTGGTGGAATCACTGGAGGCGGCACTCTGTGCCATGGTCTAGTTGAACGTGATGGTGTTGGGTCATAGGCTGGACTAAAAAGTCTGTTTCAACCTAACTGGTTCCGTGATTCTGTAAAAGAGAACTAACAAATGTTCATTGAGGTCTCCATTTCTATTCCTGCTTAAGAAGTAACTGAAAGGAAAATAAATTGCTCTGAGCAAAGTGTAGATGTGAGAAAACACTACTAAAAGAAACAGAAAAGCAAACCCATCTGGAATATATGAAGATTAGCCCTATCTGCATCCCAATTTATCTGCCACAAATTCTGTGAAAAGATGACACAAGATTGTAAATTCCTACCCTCCCTGATGTTTGGCACATTCTGTTCCTCATTAAAAAGAATTAGGTAAAAATGGTTCTGTTCCTTGACTTCTATTTTTTTAAACTTTCATGATCTCCTCTGAATAATACATGTGTTAGAACTTCACCATCTCACGTTTCCAGAGCATGGCATGGTTTTAGCTAGAAATGAGAGCCAAAGATGATGAGATGAGTTGTGCTGCACTCGCTCGTTACAGTAACTGGTACAGACAGCAAGGAGCTGTGGCCTTTCTCTTGGGATGGCTGCAACACAAGGCCCAGTGGAACAGGAACTGCTCTACAACAGCTGACTCAGCTCCATGGTGGGGAAAAAAATATTGGGTCTGCTTTATGTAAGCAGCCTGATGGTAATTCCAAATGGCATATCACCTTGTAATGTTTCACACACAGGCAAAAGCGAGCAGTATTAGCAAACACTTCAGGTTTTAAGAAAATGCTCACTACCATTCAAAAGTTTGTTACAACTTTCTGACCAATTTTCTGACATAAAGAGGTAATTCTAACAATTTTTAAGTGTTTCAGAAAGCAACATATGGTATGCATGCAATGTATGCTGTCACAAAATTGAAGCTTGCAAGTGGCAAATCTGCAATTGTCTGTGCAACACAAAATTACATTAAAAACAAGCAGAGAAGCAAATACTGCAAAAAACTCAGGATGAGAAAAGTATTGTGGAATCATAGAATGGTTTGGGTTGGAAGAGGACCTTAAAGATCATCCAGTTCCAATCCCCCTATCATGGGCAGGGATACCTTCCACTAGACCAGGTTGCTCAAAGCCCCACCCAATCTGGCCTTGAACACTCCAAGGGATGAGGCATCCACAACTTTTTTGAGCAACCTGTTTCAGTACCTCATCACTGTCAAAATAAAGAATTTCTTCCTAATAACTAATCTAAACCTATTCTCTTTGGTTTAAAGCCATTCTCCCTTGTCCTGTCACAACATGGCCTTGTCAAAAGTCCCTCTCCATCTTTCTTGTACCCCTCTTCAGGTACTGGAAGGTGCTCTAATCCTCTTCTGGGAGCCTTCTCTCCTCCAGGCTGAACAAGCCCAACTCTCTCAGCCTGTCTGCATATGAGAGGTACCTCAGCCCTCTGATCATCTTCATAAGTTTGAGACTATGATTTCTTTTGACTAGTCCTGAGTTTTAAAAAAAAAGTGAAGAGAATAGAAAAGTGTCATCAGACTGCGTCTTGAAGTTTTAGCAGACACGTCTTGGAGAATGTATTTTCAGTGCTACTATGCTCATGTAGCAATTCCACATTTACTTCTTGGTACTCTAATTTTTTTAATGCAAAATAACACCAAAAAAAGCATCCTAGCATCTATGATTGGCTTAATAGGGATTAAGCACTGTAGAGCTAACACATTGTCATCATAGCTCTATCTTCTCCACAGAATAATAGGATGAAGCAACATAATGCTCTACTTGTACAGCAAACCCCATACCGGATGAGCCACACAGTTGTGTTGACAGTGCTGATTAACTGCTCTACCTTGCATTTGCAGAGATTAATTTCATGTGAAAGCATCCTAATAATAGATGTTCAGACTGAGCTCTGCTATTACACAACAGGACAGTAAATTGGCCAGTGGGAGATTTGGGTCTTGCTGAGAGATAATGATGAATACCTGTCAGTACAGCAGTTGGTCTACTTCCAAACAACCTAAAAATATATATCCTGCTTATGCTGCTCACATGGGGAAACATGTAATATCTTCAGCGTATCTAAAGGCTAAACAGACAATCAGTGGTCTAGTCTAACCCTCCAAAATTCCCCTTGAATACTTCTGCTTCACGCACAGTAAACCAAATCAGATAAAAGGATGCCTGGTCTACAACCTTACTGCGAGAGTCTCTATCCATGTCTGCCTCTTTTTCAATAAAACAAAGTAGGAAATCACTCATACCCTGAAAATGTATCAATAAACCTTACTAGTCATTATTTATGGTCTGTTTTCAGTTGCAGAACTTTTAATTAAAAGTGTAAAGAAGGCCTTGTAAAGGCCTTGTAAAGGCCTGCAGCACTACAACTATTAAAACTATTAAAACTGAGACCTTATTGTTATGTGACTTTTGTCCTTTATTCCACTGTTGTCTGAATTATTTTTCCTTTCTTTCATTCCTTCTGGGGTTTTGTTCCTTCCATCCCTATTCAGACACTCAAGACAGGAAGAGCTTCTCAGGGGTAGGACATGCTGCTCAAAACCACTCAAGGTTCAGCAGGACAGGCCATGTATCATTCCACTTCGTTCAAACAAAACACAAAACTTCACAAGTCTGTTCCAGTTGTCAATTTTATTCGAAAGGTGTCTTCTATACATTTTTAATATATAGAAATAAATATGAAAGGCCTATACAAATATCAACACTTAGAGAGTACCAATACTGCCCTTCATTTTTTATACTGATCTTTCAATACTCAAGGGACAAAAATGCAGCAAACAGCCCACATACTTAATAAAATAAATTTTACAAAATCTCTGATAACAACGTCTGTTCATGTCTAACAGAACCTTTTAGACTGAGTTCTCTTTTACATATATGCAACCTCAACATGAAATATGTTCAGCTGCCTTTGAGATGTTCACAACATAGACTGATGTACGTTTTCCTCAAGATGGACAGCAAAAAAAAGTCATACTTAAGTTATACTTCAATGCAGAAATTCAGCATTATCACTTTTCATGACATGCTGTGTTAACATGGTGTTTTTGAAACACATTCAAATAAATTAAAAAGAACACAATCTTGCCTTCAAGTAAACCCAAGTAATTTTAGAAACTTCACAATGGGCATTTGTTTTTATATAACATGATTCTTCCCAAAGCTTTAAAAAATTGAATACCACATAAAATGTTGTTGGTATAAAATAATATTATAAAGTAAGTAAGCCTTTCACTTCTTGTAAACCACAATTGATAGACAATTTCCCATAAAGTGATATTTTTCTAACATAAGGCATCATCCACATGCACTTATGCAATGTCACTAATTTACACATTTAAAAGACTATAAAGCAAAATATGTGGTTGAACAGTGAGAGGAATGAATACTGTATCGAATACAACCACTCCTTCAAAAGTTGGTTATTTGTTGGAGTTTTTTTGGGGTGTGTATTTTTTTTAAGAAAAGGTCAAACCACAGCAATATTGAAAGGAGACCATGTCATATAGCAAAAACCTCTTTTGTCTTTTCTGAAGGAATTTGTCCTCATCCCAAAACTAAAAAAGTTCCCAGATGTTACTTTAAGAACTATAGATTAAAATTCCTGGAAATCAGAAGAAATATTTCAGATATTTCCTATTTGGACAATAAAACCATAGGCTTTAGCTAAGAAAAAATATAGCAATATAATTTCCTGTTAAGTGCAGAAAAGCCCAATCTTGCAACTCCCTCCCCTTGATTCAATTGTTTTCACTTAAGGAAAGTGTACAGAACTTCCCTCTCCTTCATTATTTAACTTACATAAGTAACTGTTTGACGAATATGTATGTTTAACAGTTTACTCACATAGTAAATCTAAAGGGCATTAGGGAATGTCAGTCCTGTTTTTCAAAAGAACTACAGCTTTTACAGTAACAATGTAAATTGTTACAATTGCTACAATTGTGACAATTTTCTTTTTCCATCAAAATAAAGCTTTTTGAGCTCATGTTATTAAACAGTACTCTCTATTTTTTGATGTTTGAACACTTGGCTCATTGTTTCAAAAGAGAATTTGCAAATTCTCTGAGAAATAAATGGGACAAGTCTCTACTCAAGGGCAGATATCCAATATACCTCAGCTTGGAATAGCAGTTTTGTCACTCATTCACAGCATCAGAGTGGTTTCCACAACAAACTTCCTTGGATCACTGTAGTTCTCTGATCAGTTTTCACTCCTCTGGACCCTTTCTGAGCTCACCCAGCAAAACTCAACACTTTGCAACACAGGTTTTGCAGACATTGCTAGAGGTTCTGCAGGCCAAGGGTGGTGGACTGTTCCCCAGCAGTGTGAGAGTAACAATCTCAGGAGAGTTTTCATATGAGTTGTACAGCATTAATCTGGCTCACAAAACCTCCTTACAGGGATGAGGGTCAAGACAGTAAGACTCTAGCTCTGCAGAGTGTTTGACATTCAGGTTGGAGATCCATCATGGTGGGGATGGGAAACAATGACAGACCAAAATGAAGACACAATGTATACATAAAGGCTTGCAGTGTTATTTGGAAAAAAAAAACCAACAAAACAAACCCAAAATCAACAACACAGACCCTCCCAAGATAGGAATGCATTTATCAAAAATTAAACCCCATTATGAATGATTTGAAGTTTGGGTTCCTGAGCTTGATAGTGGACAGGGGAAAGGGTAAGGGCAAGTGACTTCTATCTTAAATTATACAGCAGTATCATTAGGGCAGTATTTAAAACCCATTATTAGAAGAATGAATAATTTACAAATGTGACTTTAAGAATATTACAACTAAATAGTAGTTATAGAAGTTTAAGTTCAGAAGACCTTAATCTTCTTTCTTTTGTGTTTGAAATCGTTCCATTAAAGCCCTGAATATATTTCCTGGTATTTTCTGATGTTTTTCTATGAGAGCTTGGACTGCTGCTTTTGTCTGTAGGGAAAGAGAAAAGGTTTTGGTCAGAAAAACTCATCTTTATACTGCTCAAATAATGCCACAATTTCTAGGCTCTTTTCCGTCCTTTCAAATACCACAGAACTACTGCAAGTTAAAAATACTCTTCCTCCATATTTAAGCTCACAGGATGTGATTGTGCAACACTGCCATGAAACAAAACAGCAAACCAGTATCTCTCTTCTCTGGTAGCTGTGTTCACAAGCTCTATTAGTGATACACAAAAGTCAAATGACAACAGAGTAAACTCATGAAGAGACTTAGGTCTATAAAGCATAATAGGTCTATAAAGCATAAAAGGTCTATAAACGCCTGCCTATGCCCACGTTTGCATCAGTAGCACTCTTCCAGTGGGCAGCAACTTTGCTTCCACACACGCTCAGAAGCAGCACTGGAAACACCATTGTGTCTCAGCACATCTGACTTGTACAAAGTAACACCCTCTGGATCCAAGTCCCCTGAAGGAACTGGTGCTGGAACACATGCTCAGGCCACTTAGCTGCATGTGACAGTAGCCTTCACTTCCACTCAAAAAACAGGCCAAGGAGTGCACAGCAGTTACTCTTATTATATAAAAGCTCTATAGGGAACATTCAAAAGCAGGGCAACACACAAAAGCTGTGGTGAGAATACACCATAATCTTCCTATTCTGCCTAGACATGCACAGGTTAGTGAATTCCTAAGGCCAGAAACAGAAAAACAGAGAATTATTTGCCTCTGTAAACCAGTGGTCAGCAAGGGCAGATGTTGGTAGAATGTTGTTTGTTGGTACAAGTTCCCACTGTTTACATGAAGTAAGTGTGATCAACTGTTAAGTCCTTGGAGGAGAACTTTATACCTCTGGTTCTAAGTGACTCTACAGATCTAAAATTTTTATGAGGTAAAAAATTTGAGCCTAATGTTTTTTCTATATATAATGGGAAAATGCATGCAGTGCCACAACCTGAAACATGAGAGACAACTTTAAAATCACTCTAACTAACTAGGATTCTAGGGAACTCGCATTCTAGGGGCCTTCTCGAGCAGAATCTGAACTTAAGTCAGAAGTAAGTGAGGGTTGGCACAAATATGAGATGCCAATGCACGTTTGAAAGTAATTTAAACACATTCTCTGCTGCAAGCCAGTAGTTCTTAAGCCCTGTCAGAGTGAACCCACAAAACAACCAACCAGTTTTCCATAACCAGGGCCTAAGATATTGCAGATAAACATTTTAAGAGTCTCTTTGCAGAGCCCTAATCATAGGCCAAACACATGACGAGAGACAAGTAAACTGACACCTGCATGGTCAAGAAAAGTCTCTCTTTCAAGTGAAGTTTTTGGAATATTATAAGTGACCATCTGTGGAGTTCTCAAAAATACCTATTTCAGCCCACTCTGTCTCACTGCTCCACCACTTGACTGGTTTATGTCTTCACACTGTGAAATCTATTAATAAACTGAATGAACATGAGGACCTGAAAATTCTTTCTATAAGGCATCTAAATCTGAATTAGAAGTTAAATTCTTGGGTTAGAAGCTGGTCAAAATAGGAACACACTAGACAAAGCAGTGAAATTATTTACCTTTTTTTTTATTATTGTATGTAATTCCAACAATTTGTGAACATAGATTTGCTATGTTTGAAAGGTTTCCTTAGTATCTTTCTGAAAACACCAGGAAGCAGAACACTTCCTCTTGGGTGAAGTGCTTTTCTTCTATCAACCCAAAGCTGTCTTATCTGACTGAACTTCTTCAGTCTTTAAGCAAGTTGTTTCTCTAAGCAAATATAGATGCAATTGACTTTAAAAGACCTAGAACATCTACAAGTTGTAGTAATAAAAAGACAGTATTTAAGGACATTCAGAGTTAAGCAAGTATAAAACTTACCATGATTCCACCAATTTCCATAACTGGCTCCTAGACAGAAATCACTTGACAAGACCATTGCAGTGGTTTTTATCAGAACATTCAATAGGTTAAATTTTTATATATAGATATCTATCTTACCTTCTCAGCTAGTTCCTCAGCAGTCATATTTGGTTCATATGGAATGGGTTCTCCAATAAATGTACGTAGTTTGACTGGAAACCCCCCATACAGGGGAACTACTGGCAATCTAATACGCTCATATAGCGACCTAAGTATTTCTAATGTGAAAAAATGTAGCAGAAAGCAGGAGAAAGAAAAGTGGGGAAGGGGAGGGAGAAGGGGAGTAGGAGAGGGTAAAGGAGGGAAGAGAGAGACAGAGAGAGAGAGACTGAGATTATTCTGTAAAGTTTTTTTTCCCAGTATGACTTAACATTGAAACTGGCTTGTAAAGTAATCTAGCCCCCAACCCAGACTCTCAAACAATGTGTCATCTCAAGTGCTATCCTACCTTGACTTTCCTAAAAGCTGCATTAGTGATAATATCAGACTTGTTTCTACCCTAACTTGGTGTGAAATCTTTCCTCCAAAGAGTAGCTGAAACGAGAAGGAAGAAGAGGAGAGAAATTCAATAGCCACCTCTCTGGAGAGGAAGGGAATGCTATGCAATACAGGTTACAGGTTCAGCTCATTTGACAGGTTAGCATTAAAAATTAGTACTGGAAGACTGCACTGTTCAGTCCCACTCAGGTCTAGAGGATCAGAAACAGCCTTATCTGCCTAAAAGTCAGTCATGCTAACATACTGAATTGCTCTTTCAGATCACACACTGGTTGCAGTATAACAATATAAAAAGAGAGAAAAATCAGGTATTTCGACCAGTTCTAAGAGGACACATTCTTCCCCACATGTCACCTCCTAAGCACTTATCCCAAATGTACCCAGAAGAGATTCTTTGAAAAATGTGCATTAATATTATCTTTCTCAATTTCAGACAAGGAATTCCATTAACTGGGGTGCTGGTATAAGAAAATCCTTACTGATCAAGATGTGGAATTTTCTGTACACAACCTATAAAAACAATGTGTTTTTATACTGAAACCAGAGTAACACCTCCAATGATCAAGAGAGTTACATTCCTCTAGCAACTCTGCTGTAGAATGCAAGTAGCATAAAAGATTTTGGCTTTAATTTCTTCTGTTTGGGATTCTCCTGAACACAGCAACAATTAATTGCTGGGGTTTTTTGTACAACATGACAAATGTGTGAATCATTCTAGCTTTTTGCATCTGATGCCTTGGCTTTGTCCATGCAATACACAGTTCTTAAATGGCGGGGAGAGAAACTGAAGTGTGTTGCCCTGCAGTCCTCTGATGAAGGTGATGATGTCATACTCAAGGCAGAACAGGTGGTGTGGAGGAGACTTGTTTAGGCCCCTCTGCTAGACAGGAACTAAGAGAATGTAACAAAGAGGGACTTTAACGCTAGTAAATGAGCAGAGATGAGGGCATCTAATCAATCATCCCAGAGATGCACCCTTCAGACAAAGACCCATCTATTCATGTTCTGGGTGCAAGCTCCATAGAGATAAGGAAGGCGACAAATGCAAGGTTTTGTGAGGAACCACAGGTCTAGTGCAGAATAGAAAAGCAACTACAGATTAAATGTAGTTCAAATCACCTAGACTTTAAGTGCAGTTTGAGATGAAAGCACAGAGTTTTAGGAGGACATTTAAAGGAATTACGTGTCAGTTGCAAACATGTTTGCCTTGCTTCTTAACAGACAGCAGAAAACCTAGGGTTGGCCTAGCAGATACAAGCAGAGAAAAAAGTGCTTTAAATTTTCCTGCCTTTTTCTGGCTCCTTTTTTCTTTCTTCTACTGCTTTTGTAAAAGAACACTGTTATGTGGAAAATAACTTAGATGAGCCAGTACCACATCTAATGCTGATACTAAATCCTGATAATATCTCTGAACTCTACCAGAAAGCAAACATAGAGAAACAAGGCTGTGTTAAATCTAACACTTAAATGAGGATTATTTCTACAAAGCTAAACACATATGGAAAAATAAACTACAAATAAATAGAAAATATCTTACTTATTCTTCCTAATGTCCTAAAGCCTTCTCGAACATTTTGTGTAAACATAGGAATGATGGGCTAGGAGGGAAAAAAAATAATTAAAAATTTAAGGAAGATAGCACTATCTAAAAAACTTCTACCTCACTTAAACTCAACAAGCAAATTAATTTCAGAAGTGTTTCTCAGACAAGGATATATAGAGACCAAAACAAGTATTCTGAAGTTCTTCTGTGACCTTCTGCCATGAGGTTTCAAACTGGAGAATACCACAAGATTTCAGTGAGTCACTGTTTCAGCAAGTCTATTTTCTTAGAGCAGTCCAGAATTTCAGAACCTATGGAGTATTTAGGCCTCCCTCCCCCATCCAGCAATGTTTGCACCGTCGTGACTGAAGTGCTTAAACCTCTTACCTAATTTGTAGTTATGCTCAAAGGGAAGAATTCACAGGATTGGGACACTAAACTTGTCTGATTCCTCTCTGCTATGCTGATGGTATTGCTTCACACTTGATCTGTCATATTCAACACATGTCAATGACTTATTTCTGCTGATGAGAACTTGGAATGGTGTTGAACATTTCAAGTTTTTATTGCTGTTTTTGAAATTGCAAACAGCTGTCAAGATTTACAAGAACTATGAGGGGGTCAGCTACTCTATAAAGTCTTTCAATATCACTTTATAGCATGTACCCACTGTACACACCATCATCAGAAATACAGAACTCTTCATGGGATTTTCATACACTCAAATTCTTTTAAACTTTTTAAAGACAAGCATGGAGATGAGCTAGCACATGTAACTTTTCAGGCATGCATCAAGTTGGGTTTTTTTTTTTGGAAGAAAAAAAGTCTGTAAAAAATTACAGAGAATAAAAAGAAGTGCAGTTGCCTAAACTGAATGCATACAAATATCTTTATTCCAGAACAATCTTATTTGGAACATCTTTCATCTGACATAGAGGTAGAAATTTTTGTTTATATGACAGAAATTCTGGCATAAAACCTGCTGAAATGAGACAACTTCAACAAGTTGAAGGTCCCAGTTTTTGACACATTTTTCTCATGTTTCAGACACATGTTTCTTTCCATGAGGAGTTCTGCTTATGATTCAAGGTGACTTAAAAGTTCATCTTTAATCTAAATAAAGATGTTTTTCCCACTTTCAGCCTGCCTCTGACACTTTTCCTATTTTACTGTGTCTCTCAGGGGTGTTTTTAGGGGGGATGAAGCTACAAGACCCTTGTGAGTGTGAAGGGAACCAAACACACATCCAACAAAATAATTGTAACTAGTACAGTCATAGTTGAATCTCAAGTATGGCCTTTGACATACTATTACAATATATTAGTAAAATCTAAGCCTGTTGAAAATACCTGTTTAAGCAGTGTTATTTTCCTTCTGAGAAAAGTGATGCATACTTGGGTCTCAAAAGTATTCTATTTCTGTATAAAATCCAGAGATTTAACTAGTCTCTCTTTGACAGTACCTAAATATAAAACTCCTGGTGTGAGACTTGCTTTTAAATTAGGTATATGCAGACCTATGGACATATGCACATTATCTTTCAAGTACAAATATAGAATGAGAGGGACTCTGAAATGATTACTAAAATAGTTAAAATTCAAACATATCACACACTGTTGTGCCTTAACAGCTGGTCCCTTATGAGTAACTCCCTGCCTGCCGACCAAGCCCAATGTTGTACATTAGAACTGAAGAGAGTTCACACTGATGACCAGCATCTCCTGCCACTGCAAACCCTGAATATCCCTCACTACCATAAAATGCCAACACAGTATGTAGTGCCAGTGAGTCTATACTCTGTTGGGTCACACCACACTTCAGTGACAGAAGAAACAGCAACATGGAGTTGGACTCCGTGATCCTGATGGTCCCTTCCAACTCAGCATATTCTGTGACCCTGATATTTAGGGTTCTTTCCCAGCCATGCTGGGCAGGGAGGGCTAAGCAGTACTAACCAGGTGTGTGTAAAACAGCACATGCCTGCTATGGAGAAATCATCCTGTATTTTGTCTCTTGTTCTTTTAAACTCTGGATCTCCTAACCACACTATTCTCAGCTGACTCTAAAGCCTTCTTACCTATCAAAGTAAAAAGAAGAGTCTTGAAATGTAGTTACTAGAGCAAGTAGACCATACTCATGACAGTCAGAAATCTAACATCAAATATATGATAATCAAAACAGATTTCTCTGGAAGAAAGTATTAATAACTTAGCATTCTTTGCTTCTCTTCCACGATGTGTCATACTTACCACTTTTGCATCAATGGCCACCTGAGCAAAGCCCTTCCGATTACTCCACAAAATAGTATACATTTCATCACTAAAGAGTGCTTCCCGAACTCCACCTGGGGCAATGGCTAACAGATGGCCCTGCTTCAGAGTCCTGACACAAGCTTCTTTTGGTCCATGTATAACTCCGTGTACATCAAGTAGTATTTTAAAACCTGTCGAGTAAGATAACATAATTCAGAAAATGTTAATTCATACTATCATTGAGTACAGATTCCCAGCATAGAACAGTATAGGTAAAACTTACTTGTCTAATAAGTTGTGGCCCCAAGTCCCAAGAGGGAATGAAGCATTAAGTCCGACTTACAGATTTTGGTCTGCAAAGCTGAAGATTTAGGGGTTTCAGTGGCTTTTTGTCATAGTAAAGTCAGGTGTTATCCCCCAATTAGGACTAAACTGAAAAAGAACTGTTAAGCACTGTGTGACATCCTTCGGGTGTCCCTTCAAAGGAGCTGACTCAAGGACATTGGCTCCTTGCTCAAGCTCTACTGTTCAAACATATCATAGTCCAAATAAAGAGCAACAAGAAGCAGTACCAAGAAATTGTTGTGGTTTTGTTTTGTGAACTTTGGCAAAGAGCAGTCGTGCATAAGGAGAATGACAAAGAAAATGCATCATTCTCTGCATTACGGATCACTGCAGCAATTGACTCTGGTTCAGTCTGTGAGTACCTGGATGGCATTTCATACAAACAGGAATCTGGTAAGCCTCAATTGGGTACACTCACCTTCTGTTAATTTTGTAACTGAAGTTTTTAACCTAAGGTTACATAAACTCCTCATATCATTGTGAATCTAACATGTCATTCTGACCAAACTCTTCAAAAAAAAGCAGAACATAAAAAATTTGCTACAAGCATCAAAAGGAACATATCTGATCAATTCAGATAAATAGCCTATTGTGAAAGGACATAACTAGCACAAACCTCTGTCTGCAAAAAATAAATCCTGTTCAGTTGGTTCAATAAATTTTAAATGTATACAGTATTTATGAGCAGTGCATACCAAAATGGTAACATTGGATGACTGTGCAGTAAGGGTACATGACTTTTTTTTCTTGAAGTTTCACACTGCAGCAAAGAATCTTATCAGCCATAGACAAGGACAAAGAACTGATCTAGTTGAGTTTGCCTCTCAATAGCAAATGAATAGCTGTGAGTATAAGCACACATTTGTTACATACACACATATGCTAAAGGAAAGTACAAATATAGTTAAGACAGAGATCTGTCTTATAGCTTGCATAAACTAAGGCCTTGGGAAGAAAAGCATGAGGCAACACATTACTAATTTATTCTTAACTCTGGTCTCTAACTAGTCTTTGTAGCTGGTGTGAGTATAATTAGTCCAAACTCATACCTATACCCAATCAGGATCTGTCTGTATACATGGCAACATGACACAAGCTGCATTACGCTCGTCTCATATTTTGCTGTGCCTGCCTCACACACTGCTGATGACACTCAGTCTTCATCTAGTAGCATTTGCATGAAGGAACACCTGAAATAGAGTTTACCTAATGGAAATGCATTTCCTTCAAGTGCTTTTTTGGTAGGGTTTTCAATAGCTAATTTTCAGAATGCTTTACATTCCCAAACTAATTAAAGCTCTCTGGAATGTACCTGGTGGTAAAAAGCAGCCTGTATAAATCCTTTCTGTCAGTGAGCTCAGGAGACAGACAAAACAGTCGTGAAAAGGGTTGAGATGGGCAGGAAAAGAAACTCAAAGGAAGCAGAGACTGTGACAACACCATTCCTTTCTGCATTGGGTACTCTGGGGAAGGGGCAGGAAGGAGGGTGCATGTGACAAAGGAACACCATGAGTCTGTACAGTTCAGGTATCAGTAAAAAAAGAACAGAATGTTGACAGAATACAGATCAAAAACTATACTACAGAATAGTTGTGCAAGGAAGTTTCAAGTCTTCACAAAATTTCTCAGTTGTATTTCCCTCCCTGACTTTTAGTATCAGCTTTATATTCTGAGCTGTACTCCATAGCCTTGCCAGCAGATCACACACTACTATCGACATCTCCACTTCAGTACCAAAGAACCTGGCTTCCTTAAAGCAGCTGAGACTGAATCTGACAGAACCAGTGGCTCTGAACGGACAGCCAAGGCGCCTATGTCCAAGGCAAAGGTCATCACAAAGTTAGAAGGAACACTGGGATAGTACCAGTTAGCACTGCATTAAAGTTATCAAGAATTTATTTTTTTCCATTTTAAACAACAAAACAATTCTCAAAATTATCTAAACACAATTTTTCAGCCATGCAGAACATGCTAATTCTTCCAGACCCCAAGAAGTTCAAACTTAATTTTATTCCACAGGTCAACCTGAACTCTGCCCTTTGCCCCAACATACTCTTTTCCTATTTTCCACAAGACTCTGTTGGCAGAAATGATTGAAAACCCTCTGAAGAGAACCCAGTAATGCATGTAACACAGTTCTCAACTTGTGCACTATGTACATTTCTCTGTCTTGGCCCCGGTGACTTTAACATCAGGGCTGTCAGTTACCGGGCAGCAGGATGGCAACGATGTCATAATTTTCCTGTGGTTGACCTTTAGGAGCCCAGACAGAGGGGAACTATTTAGACCATTGAATCCAACCTTCCACAGGTAATCACACATGTATACCTGCAGAGCATCTAGTCCACAAGATACTTCACAACACCTTGTGCATGTAACAGACAAGAAGCCAAAGCTCCTTTCCTCTGGAATATTACAGGAAAGGGACTGTCTGAGTTACATAAAATAGCAGGCAACCTTTTAAAGAGGGCTTCCAGATGACTTTAGAAAGCAAAAATGGCCCATACTATAGCAGAGGATGATGCAGAAGAACACAAGTGAAATCTCAGTCCTCTCTGAATGCTTTGGGAAAAGGCTTTCTCCTAAACATAAGGAGTCAATGTATTTCTGAGCATGACAGAGTTAAGAGTCTAAAGGAATAAGAAGTCAGGAATATTGAGGTTATTTTTCCCTGTGATTAACCTCTAGTTATGAAAGAAGGAAAAAAAGAATTCACATGACCATACTTCATATCCTTCTCCTCCAAAATGCAAAGAACAAAAGTATACTTAATACTGACACAACTCTGACAAATCGATGTGTGTCTGTAACAGACTCGTCAAACACACTGCCATCCCTTCCCATCTCCCCAGCATTGAGCATAATAACTTTGGTTAAAACATCTCCTAAAAAGGCATCCAATTTAATCTGAACACTTAATCAAGATCAGACAGCCTTAGCATTACGATAAAATTCTGGTATGATTCACAAGAGAAGCAGCATCTAGTTGAGTTGCCAGTCATAGATTACTGTGCTTATTTTGAAAACATCTGGAACATTTTCTGGGCACTTTGGGCTTGTCTCCCTGAATAGCCTTAATTCCTTCACAGAACCAGAGAATTATGTAGTTTAGAAGGAAGCTCTGGAGGTCACCTAGTCCAGCCTCCCACTCAAAGCAGGTCCAACTAGATCAGAGCCTCACCCACAGGAGTTTTGAAAGTCTGCAGGGATGGAGATTCCCCAACTTGTCTAAGCAATCTGTTCAGGTGTCTGATCACTCTCATGGTAAAATATCTTTCCACATGTCTAATCAAAATTTCCTGTGTTGCAACTTGTCTCTGTTGCTTCTCATTCTATTGCTGTGCACCTGTGAGAAGAGCCTGACTCCCTCTTCTCCCCACCCTAATCTGGTACAGACCAAATAAATCCAGTTCTCTCAGCCTCTCCTTGGACACTGTGTGCTCCAGACCCCCATTATCCACTGAACATGCTCCAGTGTGCAAGTGTGCCCTGTACTGGGGCAACCAAAAGAGGACACCATACTGCGAGATGTGCTTGCACAGGTGCCATGCCAATGGAAAAAACCTCTTCATTCAACCCAGTCACTACATTTATGCTAAAAGAGGCTCAGCGTGCAGCTCATCCTCTTTCCTGTAAGGGCACACTGCCGACTCACATTCAATTTCTTGCCCAGTAGAATCTTAAGTCCTTTCCTGCAAAGCCCCCTTTTATCCAGAGTACTGTTACACAGAATTGCTCCATCCCAGATGCACAGCTCCACATTTGCTCAACTTCAAAATATTTCTGTCAGTTGACTTCTACGAAGTCACTCTGAAGACCAGCTTTAATGTTCAGTATATCGACAGCTCTCCCCAGTTTGGTATCATCAGTGAATTTCCTGTGCATGCTCCAACTCCTCACCCAGGGTTTCTATGAAAACACTAAGCAGCAGTGGTCCCAGTATCAATCCCTGAGGAACGCCTGTAGCTGTTAGCTAAATGTTGTACTACTGAAATCAGTTCTTCAACACCAGCCATTCGGTGAGATGTTTCTGCAATGCTACTGAATGATATTTGGGGGACTCATAAGTATACTCATACTTAGAGCCTTATTTTAAAGCAGAAACAGAGTAAAACATCATCTTCCATTTGATAAACAACTGTGCCTATATAGATATAATACAGAGCCAAATCTGCATTACAAAGTAGGTTGTATTAGTCATCTGTATGCAAATGATTTGATAACCAACTAACAAATGAATCTGTTGGCAAAAGCAGTTGTAGAAGCAAAGCCATACTGTGATCATATGAAGAGTTCTTTTCAGGGACTAAGGCTGAAATAAATCTATACCAACAAAAAGACAGTTTTCTAATATTCCACTAAAAGCACCAGTACACTACAGAATGCTCCTAGTAATTAATTTTGTGAATTGACAGGCCTTAAGTCACAAACCGAACTTGGGAAAGAAAATGAGTACTAGTGTATTTCACTGTATTTCACACAGAAAAAAAAAAAAACCCTCCCCCAATTAATTACACCAATTGCCAGTGCATTTCACTAGACCGTCCAACCAAAATCTTGCCCTAAACATATTTTTCATTTTCTACCTGCTTCACCTCATGCTTCACACAAACATGTTGAACATTTCTCTAGCTTTACTTGAAACAGTCCTCCTGGGAACAGGTTCCACTGTCTGCCATCCTCAACTGGGTAAGAAAATGTATTGTCTCTCCAGACTAGTATTCTTAACTTATAGGGCATTTGTTCCAAATAGTTTAATTCCTAATCAGTTTACAACACTCATTCTGCCTATATTAATAAAAAAAAAAAATCTTCTTGAAGTCTCTCCTAGTGATTAATACAGAGAACACTGTTTCTCCTACAATCTCCTTCTCTTTGTTTCTAAACACCCTAGAGTCATTGGAAGGTGTTGCCCAGACAGGACTATGTCCCATCCTTGCATGGGCCAGTCTCATTCTTGCTTGTAAAGACCATGCCCTATTTCAAAACTTTCACTAAATTTGTCTGAATGTCTGTTCTGAAAGATGTGTTCCTGCAACATGATTTTTATTAATTACACTACTAAAACATTAAAATAAGAATTCCAAAACTGCTTGTTTATAATGAAGTATGTTACCTGGTAATCCAAAGACAAAGTGATCGGCTACTACGCTGCAGCGCCTCTTCGTCATTATATGAAGTCTAGCTGAGAAATAGATATAGTCAACAGGAGTAGCTCCATGATAAAACACAACAAGTCCCGGCCCGGGAGGAATATTTTCGACACCATGAAGCTCATAACCTGTTAGGAGTTAAAAATGTAACAGATGTTAAATTTTTATACAGTTCTATCCCAAAGAAACTAACTTGCAGGAAGCTGGCAAACTGAAACCAACACTGATTGAGAAGTGGTAAGAGCAATATGACCACTAATAAGCCAAGAGGTAACTTGTAGCATCTACAGGAAGTACAAGTAGTTTCACAAAGAATACAAGTTTCATTTATAGCACCATACTTTGAGAAAGAGAAAAAAAAAACCCCAATATTAAAACAAAACACCCAGTCTCACTATCTTGAACTGTATACTCTATCCTTACACTTTCAGTTCACTGTTTTCAAGGCTGCAAAGTCCTCTGAATCAATCATTCAAGAGAAATCAAAATAAGGATTGAAGTGGTGAAAACACTATTTCAAGTTATTATTAACCTTTCAAAGTTCATTGCCACCAGTGACTGCTTCAGAAGATTTGACTTGACAGCACCCATTTACATGTCTCCTTTTACTCCAGGGTATGGAGCTTATCTTTGCTACTTCTCTCCAAGTCATTCCTGTTCCAGCTTTCCATCACTATATACTAAAAGCTAGTTGGGACTTTACATGCTTAGCTGAAAAATACATAAACACACGTAAGTTTCTTATGGACCTCACATTTCTATTCAAGTTACAGCACAGAATATATTTAATTAACATACAATTTCAAAATGCAACAGTACAAAACATATTCAGTTAATACCCAGTAGTACTATTACAGTATCTTTCTTCAAATAAAACAAGAAAAAAAACCACACAAAAAAACAAAACAATAAAAACAAAACAAACCAACAAAACAACCAAAAAAACCTCAACCAAATGCTGTCACTTCTTCCAAAGTTAATCAGGTCTGCAATTCCCAGACCATTAGTTCAATTCTGGACATACGTTTCTCCTTCTATTTTACTTTGTATACCTGTGGAGCTGCAACACATTGCAAGTGTGTCATTTGTCCCATCCCAAAGGAGCACTAACTGTGCTCCACACCAGCCAACCAACACAGCATTGGCATAATACATGGAAAATTACAGGTATCCCACATCAGGTTTGGGGGGTTTTGGCTGTGGCGTTGGTTTTTACTTTTTCTTTTTTTTTTTTTTTTATGCTGTTAGATTTCAGGATGGAAAGTTCTTCGTATGATATCCTGATTAATCAAGTGGGGGAAAAATAACTGGAAAACATTCCATTCTTTAGCAAGACAAGTGTATAGATAAGAGGGAAGCAGCTGGCAGGGCAGAAAAAAGTCACAGCTGTCAATGAGGGACCGAATAAGAATCTTCTTGCACAAATAAAATGTCAGACCTTACAAAAAGAAAAAGTTACTAAGGATTAAAAGAGTCAAGGCCTTAAAAAAATTATTTTCTTGTGAAAAAAAAAAGTAAATAGCTTTTTATTTTGAAGTGAGCATTTTAAACTCTTTGGTGTAGCTGTTGATTTTGATGTAGTGTACTTTCCTAGATTTAGAAGTTACATCTCAGTCTTACAAAGCCTATCTGATACAGCTGCTGCACCATCTGGTTATCAATGCCTTGAAAACCCGCTTCCCTTTGACTAGAGAACAAATAGAGATGATTTTCAAGAAGGATTTATTCTTTATGTAAATTGCTCTTAAGAATCTCTTTCTCCTTTAGCTGCATCTAGACTGAATGACTCTGAAGGAGACTTATGATTTCCTTAGAGAGAAAGCCAAATCATTTATTAAGTCTATCTTTCTAAAGAAATAATAGTAGAAGGACAAGGAACAGGGTCCTTAGCTTTGACATTCTATTAGAGAAAGTAGTTGTCCAAAATACAAAGACAAATAAAAAGGCACAGTGCTGTAACAGTGTCAGGTTCTAAAGTTAATTTCAAGAAGCAACTTGTGAGTAAATTGACATTATGTGCTCCTTTTAGCCATTATTTGGCATTTTATGTAAGACTGGTAAAGTGCAATTAAATTATGCTTACATGTGCTGGCTGACACACTAGCTATCAGGGAACTGGCATTTAACTTCCAGTTTTCATATACTGACACTAAAACAATACAGTTAATTGATCTAATTTTTAACGCAACACACATTTCAGGTCTTCTTCAACTGAGGAATTCCAGGAATTGTTATAAAAAGCAAAAAATGGGACAAAAAGGCAATTTAAAAAATTGTGCATATACAACCAGAACAGAGATCTCATTTTACAGCAGCAAAGGAATAAATGCAAAAGACAAAAAATTTACATTCAAAAAACTCTCAATCATCTTTTTTTTTTTTTCCTCTCAAGCACCACTGACAGTCACTCATAAAACAGAAAAAAAACCTGGCCTGAACTGGCATGCACCAGCAGCAACAGTCGGGCATATATTGATAATCTTGAAAGCTAAATGAGGAATAAGAGCTTCGGAAGTTCTTAATGAAATGTCAGATCTCGCTTACCATGCCATATTCTTCCATGTCCATCCCATAGGGTAGCCAACATTTCTCTTGCACCCATCCAAACATCATGGGAATAAGCTTCCTTTAATTCATTCTTCCTTTTATAAATATGAAGTAAGAGAATGGAAACATAGAAGAGAATGACGATAACTCCCGGAAGTACAAAGACTACTACAAGAGGAAAAAGCAACCATAAAATGTAGAACGCATAACTCAGATAATCTCCAATATGCTCCACACCAGTCCATTCTTCCAGAATGTAAGTCAGGCAAGTTAAGTAGGACATAGATGTTGGTCCTGCAGTACAGGATTCATTTCCACCTGTCATCTCCTGTTTAAAATAAAATTTTTTAAAAGTAGATTAATAAATCTTCCAAAAAAATACATCTGCCTAAACTGTTTAATCATATAATAAACCTCTCTGATGCATTTTATTCATATACCATTTACCCCACATCCCAGCAGCACCTATTAGAAACATAACAGTTCATACAGTAAAACTTTTACTTGATTTTTACAGTCCTTTTCTTTTGTGTACTGGAAATGTTGACAATTCTAATTGAGAAAGATGGTGCAATTGCTTAATTTCTGCTCAACTTGCACAGATCCAGCACATCTATACTGTTACCAATACCAATTAATACTGTATTTTTGAATTTCAGAAAGCTGTACGGATTAGTCTAATTTATTGCTACAATAAAATAGAACCTTCTCTCAAGCACTAACTACAAAGGAAACAGCATAATCTCAAATCCAGTGCTTTAAGGAAAACCTACTGAGTACTTCCACTTACTACAACCATAGGATGACTCAGGAAGAAGACTGTCTCAAGAAAGTCTCAGCCCTGGAAAGACCTTTATTTGTACCTGGAAATTTACTGATAGTGAAATGCCAAGACCAAGAGCACAACATTGAGAGGCAGCAAGAAAGGACAGGGAAGAAAAGATCACAAAAAGTCCTCTCAGAGTTTTAACTGCTCCACTTTTACTCTGTCTGTGTACAAGAATCTCTCTGCTCCAATGCCAGCTCCTAAGAAGTTACCAGCTCACAGAGGTCAAGCCTGGAATTTCAGACTTTCTATAACTCTGGAGCAACACTTTTTTTCTTAGCTTTGTACAATTTAGGGGACAACTTGCTATTCACTTCACCCTACAAACACAGGACAACCTGAATGCCTGGCTATTTTAGCTACAGTGCTTGAACAGCAACCCTAACACCTCTGGGAGCAGAAGTTATTCTAGGCTAGAAAATCTACTTGGTCAATATTCCTAGCCAGGACCAAGAAGAAAGACATGTTGCAACTGTAAAATAGGCTGGTAGAGACAAATGAATTAAGAACAGTATTTCTGAAACAATCTAAGCTTGAAGTTGTTGTGTTTTGTTTATTAGAATGTGTTACAGCAAGTGTTGACTGCAAAGCTCCTATGTCTAGACAAACAGGTATGTCTATCATTCTTATACTCTTGCTCTATTTTTGCAAGAGACTGAAATACAGAGGATAATATTGCGATCAGAACCCCACTGACAATAAAAATTACAAAGCAGATCAATTTTACTCCACATCTGCTAAGGAACATTGAAACACATACTAGAGTAGAACTCATCTCACTTGTTTTCCTATCTCAATTTTCCCTCACATTCTGACAGAGCAAGGATGTCCCTTTTCCTCTGGTTTTGAAATCGGCCTCTACCCACATTACCCAAGATAACTCCTATTAATGAGAAGGAAGCTGATCTTTGCTCCCACTATCCATGCCTGTTCCAAACTAATTCAGGCTTACAACATTTTGCTCCTCAGCATGTTCTTGAGGACAGTGTGATGGACAGCTGATTTATCTCCAGCAACATATAAGCACATAGCATCAGAGACTTGCCCTTCACTGATTTCATGCACCTGACTTTGGGGTGTGAATTAGGGGGAAAGGATGGGAGAGAATGAGTGTGTGGGAGAGCAAGAGAAAGCTCTTTTTCATTCCGGTTGCCAAAGCCGAACTCCAGAACCTGTCAGGCAGCAAACACCCATAGCAAGTATAAGAAATACAACTTGTGAGACCAAGCAAGATTCAGGAGTAGCATTCAACACCACAATATTTATCGGATTTTTATGCCTGGACTTCTCCAATGGCTCCACCTACTACCTAGAGAACAATATGGAGCATGGGCAATATGGCACAGAAGCATTTTTTGAAAACTGAGAGGGAATTATGTAGCTTAAAAGACTATTTATAGCTATACTCTCCCACTTATTATATATTTTTAATTGTTTATGGCTTTCCCCAAACCCCAAATACACCATCAAGCAAATTAAAGTCCTGTTCACACATGCCAGTCTTGCAAAATATTACGTGTCCTTTCGCCTGTAATGTTCAATGCAATACCTCAAATGCAATCACCACAGTTTTATAAGTTCACATGCATATCTGTGTGCTAACCTGCAACAGAAATTAAAATCTAACATCTTCTTGGCTACCAGCCACAGAGGTGAGAGCTAAAGCACTGCCTTCCCTTACAGACAGTCAACTCTACCCTGAACAATGCTGCTTCCTCACCTTGAAGAGAATCACAGGGTAATTTACACTGGAAATCATACTGTCCAACCTCTTCCTAACTAACCAGTTAAACCAGGTTGTTCAATGACATGTCCAGTCCAGTTTGTAGTACCTCCATGGATGGAGATCCCACAGCTTCTCCGGGCCCCTAATCCAGTGCTTGAATATCTTCAGTTTGGAAACATATTTCTTTATTCCAGTTCTAGAGTTCTCCTTACTACTCTCTTGCATCTGTTGTCTCTCTCCTTGTGTCTGTTGCCTCCCTTCAGATTATGATCAAAAAAAGCCCAGGAGCTCCACATCGAATACAGGCTCCACATGGGTCTTACATGCTATCAACAGATAATGAAACTTTGGTCTGTTCCAACTTGCTGTTGAGCAGCTCAAAATACACATTTTTAAGTTCTAACTTCCTAATACAGCAGCTTATAGCTTACATTTTTCATTATTTCACAAAGATGTAATTTCTCATTTGACTAATGACAGTGCACACCGACTTATGCTTACACTTCAGGCTTTACGAAGTGGAAACAAGGCTAACACACAACTCCCTTCACTGACTTCTAGCACATGACCCAGAAAAGTCTAACTAAACTACAACGGAGGCCTTCAGCTGCAGTCAGCAGATGTTGGGATAACTGAGACCCTACTGATCACGATAGAAGGAGCCAATATGGACAGCAACACCCTCTGCTGTAAACGACACACAGCACGATTTCAGCATCTCCATGAAATGTGTAAGTGAAACCCCTGGAGGACATCCCAGTGTTTCCAAACTAGAAAGACACTGCAAAGCAGCAGCTATGACATATCCGTGCCAACAGAAACACATGGCTACGGAGGGCGTTTCTACCGGAATTACTGCCACCATATGCAAAAAAAAAAAAAAAAGAAAGAAGAAAGAAAAATAGCAGAAGACCCTGTTAATCCTGCTACCATCACATGCGACAGGAGAGACCCTGGAAGTCAAGAGCGGGGTTTAGTCCTTCTTTGGGCAGAGGAACTGGCCTGGCTTCTGTGACGCCCGGTCGGCGGTTCCTTCTGCAGGGGGATGGAGGGGTCGAGGCTCGCTTTCCTGACGAGCAGGACACAGCCCCGGCCCGGCTGCCCCCATGAAGCGCCCCCGCTCCCACCGCGCTCCGCCCGCAGTCCATGTCCCGATGGAGATTAAAGCAAGGCCCCGAGCTCGGCGGGGACAGAGGCCGCCACAGAAAGCCACCTGCCGCCCGGGCATCTGCGGGGTGGCAGCGGGGCCAGGCCCGGGCCGGGACCCTCCCCCCGCCCGGCAGCGCCCGCTCACCTTCCCCTGGCGGCGGCGGCTCCGGCTCCAGCCCCGCGTCCCCGCCGGGGCCCGGTTTTACTCTCGGCCCGCCGCCCCCGCGGAGGCCGGGTGCCCGCGGGGCGGNGGCGGCGCGGGCGGACAAGGCGGGAGCCCAGAACCACGGAATTCCAGAGGGGATTGGGTTGGGAAAGACCCCCGAGATCATCGAGTCCAGCCTGTGAACGAACACCACCATGATGACTAGACCACCGCACTAAGTGCCACGTCCAGTCTCTCCTTAAACCCCTACAGGGACGGTGACTCCACCATGCCCCTGGGCAGCTCATTCCAATGCCTAATCTGTGAAGAAATCCCTCCTAATGTCCAACCTAAACCTCCTCTGGTGCAGAGGAGACTGTGTCCTCTCATACTGTCGCTGGTTGCCTGCAGAAAGAGGCTGAAGCCCCATGGGCTGCAACCCCCTCACAGGGAGCTGCAGAGAGCGACAAGGTCGCGCCTGAGTCTCCATTTCTCCAGGCTGAGCAACTCCCAGCACCGCGGCCATGGCACCCTCTGGGAATTACCGTGTCCCACCCGTTCACCCTCCCGGCCGCCCCTTGCCCCATACCTGCTGGGTGGGTGCAGTCCTCCTTCTCCAGCCCCGCTGGGAATGCCACAGCAGCAGGAGCATCCATACCTGGTGCCCACTCGTGCCCACTGCAGGGAGTCAGCGTTCCTGGCGCTTTGTGGTTTGTTTGGACTCGGCATTCACGGAGCTGTTGAGGCACTCCTAGCTGCCCGACGGCTGTGGGTGTAATCCCTGGATTTACGTACAAAAATAAATAAAATAATGGATGTATAAATAAAAACCAGCCAAAGAAATGAGCGGTGTTGCAGTGACACTGGGTGCAGCTCCAAGCACACGGGTATTGATGCAGACACTCACCTGCTAGGACGACATGGAGCACTACCACGGCTGCACTCTCAGCCCTCGGTGAGATGAACTTGGCCAGCTCTTCCAGATCCCTGCCTGCTGTGCTTTTCTGACCAGCTGTCTTCTACACGTACATCATCTGCCTGTTCGACATCTGCAGCTGCTCAGTTGTGCAGTTGTACACAATTTAGTGTGTAACTGTCTGCACTGTCACCCAATTAATGAATTGGTCACAGCCCCAAGCCTGCCAGAATTCAAGAAGCATTTGAACAGGCACATGGTGTTATTCTTGGGGCTGTCCTGTGCAGGGCCAGGAGTTGGGGCTCTATGATCCTTCTGGGTCTCTTCCAACTCAGGATATTCTATGGCTCTATGATTTTATTAATTTACTGTGTTAGTATGATATTTTTCCCCAATGCAAAATCTTGTCATTTGAGCTGGTTGAACCTTATACACAAAAAAGCTACAAAACCAGAATTTCCCTGCATTATTTGCTGGGCAAACTATACCTTACAAGAGTCATGAATGCTGCTTTCATTTTGAGGCAGGCACAGGTCATTTGCTGGTGTTCATTTCTTTTTTTTGTTGTATGATGGAGAGGCTAAAAAATAAGGGCAGCATGGGAGTGTATTGATCTGCAATTACATTCCTATTTGTATGACAAGAACTTTAGTTTCTGTAACACCAGTTTTTAGTTCTAATTTCTATATACTGCTCTAAAAATAGTAAAAATTTAGAGGGAGCCACTAAAATAATATAATAACTGCTTATTATTAGAACAGCATTATAATGCTGTTTCTGGAAAAATTGCTTAAAATTTTTTATCAGAAAAATCACATACATCATTCAAAACCACTCCTGTTTCTCAATAATAATTTTGCCTATCATCTTGAGGCCACAGAAAATACTCTTTAAGACAACTGTGACAGAAGACAACAGAGAGAAATTTTTTTTAAATCCAGCTCGCTTCAGAGAAGCTGCGGATAATGCAGTGATGCTGCTAAAAGATGTAATGGCCCAGGAAAAACTTAAACTTTGTTAGAAGTTTAAACACCTGTCTGAAATAGAGGAGATAGAGGCAGGAATCTCTACTCTGAAAGATAATCAGTGCTCTGATTACATGTCTCCTACCCAAGGTTAGTTCTCCATTGCGAGTTGCAGCACAGCTGCCAGCATCATGTATCAGAGAGCAAGGCATTTGAAAGGTTGTGCAAAGTCTGATTACTGGAGTGTTTAATTGGTCCCAGAATCCGAATCATTTAATTTGGAAAGGATGTTTAAGGTCATCGAGTCCAATCAATAACCTAACTCTGTCAAGCCCACCACTAAACCATGTCCACAAGTGCCACATCTACACATCTTCTAAATACCTCCTGGGATGGTGACTTCACCACTGCCCTGGGCAGCCTGTTCCAATGCTTGACAACCCTCTCAGTGAAGAAATTTTAACTGATATCCATTCTGAATCTCTACCGGCACAACTTCCATTTCCTCTTGTTCTGCCCCTTATTTCCTTGGAGCAGAGACTGACTTCCACCTGGCCACAATATCTTTCCAAGTAGTTGTAGTTGTTTGTCCCACCAGAGGCTTCTTTTCTCCAGGCTAAACAACCCCACCTCCCTCAGATGCTCCTCATAAGACTTGTGCTCCAGACCCTTTATCAGCTTCATGGCCCTTCTTTGGACAAGTTCCATGATGGTCTTAACGTACCTGAAAAATAGGATAGTCAGACAATGATTCTGTCTAGTCCTTCTACAGTTTCTGCCATACACAGAATGCCTTCAGATTCTAGTTGCTATAATTCCTCTTGCTTCTTCATCTGTGTCCATTTTAGTATGCGATAACCTTTTTCTTTAGTTCCTTTTCTCTCTTGACTTAAGCTCAGGCTTTGAATTTTAGCTCATATCGCTGGAGAGCAGCATGTAAGACTTCATGGTTTGAATTCCTGATTATGTCCAGGCCTCGGAATATTCCACCATATGATATTCCATCATATCAGTTGGAATCTTGATCTGCTTTAGTTTATCTTCTCCTGTGCATGCTGAGTCTCTGCTGGGAGAAAAATCTTTCTGCCTGTATACAGCAGTTATAGTTAATGTATTCAAGTAAAGACTCCTGTATCTTAAGACAGATTTGAGGGTTTTTTTCAGGACAGGATTCCTGTCTTTTTGGTCTAGGGAAATAACTCACCTGTCTATCCTTCTCCCTTTGCCAGATGTGCAAGAAATACTTGTGAAGAAGCGGGATCAGGGAAAAATTTATTTTAATCCAAAGAGTAGATTTAGTTTTCTACTGAAAAATGGGCAAACATTATATACATATTTCCTTAGATGCTATGTATCCTTTTAGGAATGTGAGAGGAAAGATTATTTACATATTAAAAGTACATGAAGGAAAAATGAGGCACAAGAATTACCTTTCTTGGTCTTTGAAGTTAAGACTTGGTTGCATTTAATGGCATATTGGATAGATTACACAAAGTTCTCCCACTCCCACCAGTAACAACATCCCACAGGTTGTAAAAACACATTCTGCTTTGTATCAGGTTGCATTAGGGACACAACACTGCCCTTCCAAACAGGCATTTTGGTTCAATCTGTACCAGCATTGTTGCAGTACTGCATTTTTAGGCAAACCACCAGTGATGATAAGCCTCAAGGATGCATTGCCCAAGAAAGCTCCCCCCGAGCCTGTTCCCTGCTCACTGGGAGATTTGAGTAAATACAGCACATCCGTGCACACACCATATCCAGGGATTTTCAGGCTGGGGGCAGCCTCATCCACTAAAGCACTATGGTGTGGTGCAATAGTGTGTGCATGAACCAGCTCAGACTTGAAACTACCTTCTACATATATTTGCAATATTTGCTACACTGAACTAAAGCTTTTTTTCCCTCCCTTTGAGAGATTTTTTTTTGTGGGGGGAAAGGTCTTGGATGCAGTAGTCCTGCTTTCCAGGGTGTGAACCACTAAGCTGATGTGTTTGAAGGAGTCTAATATCTGTTTTAATGGGATTATGGCTCTTTGTAGAGTCTCAAGGAGAATGGTCTAAGCAGTAGCTCATTACCCAAAGCAAGACAGTTTCTGTTCTGACACTTTTGCCTGAGTCCATCAGGAAGGTGCACCCTCTGGAGTGGTCTCTGGTGGGACAACACCGACTCTGAGGCTCTGCTCTGAGACTGGACTGTGCTCAAAAGACAAACCCACAGACCTAGACAAAACCACTAAGGCTCTCGGATATAACTACATACTTGTTTTAGGAACCAGGAAAATCCTGGCTGCATGATTTCCTTTGGGGGGAATTTAGCTGTTGCTTTGCTATTATATATAAGTCATCTTCATCAATCTTTCTGAGTTCAGGATATTCTCAAAGACATAGGGGAACTTTCAAGAGATTAATTATTTTCTTACACTAAATCTGTAGAGATTTTTAAATTAAACTGGTTAACACCAACTATTAGTGACCAGTGCTGTATGACATTGTTTTTTACTGTATGCTGTAAAACCAATGAAACAAACATAAGCATTCTAGTCACTTTTACGACGTTTATCAAATCGTTCCAGTAAAGCCTTCCATATGCTGCCTGGGATTGTTTGGTGCTTGCTTATGAGAGCCTGGACAGCAGTCTTTGTCTGAAAAGAGAAGAGAAATTTGCCTTTGCAGATCTATTTATGCATGGAAGAACAGTATAATCACTGACTTCTCAGAGGTTCAGGAAAAAAAAATTCACACATAACTCTACTGTAAGAAAATAATTGTCTTTTATATTAACTAGTTGTCCTAATGACACTTTTCTTGGAAAAGAAATAAACAAAAACAATTACTGCAGTTTGGGGAAGCTCAAATTATTGAGATTTTTCAAATGTAATCATTACCAAGTCAAAGTAGCCTTTAACACATGCAAACATTAAGTTTCTGAAATCTCCCATCTCTGAAATTTTTCATCAAAAAATGATGGATAAAGCCTGATTCACCTCATCTGATCTTTCGGCTGACCTTGCTTGGACTAGGAATTTGGAGTAGGAACCTCTGCCTGTCCTTCCCAACATTAATTCTCCCATAATTTTATCATACACAGCATGCACATAGTAAGAAAATTCATAAAACCCTTTATATGAGATTCAAATGCAAGTTTCGGAAGAGAATGAATACAATAGTCTATATTTTTAAAAGAAATAAGAAATTATCTCCTTTTGGTTTCCCTCCTGTATTTTAACTTGAAATAACAGTAGCTATATACTCCACTGATCTACCCCAGACTTACAGGAGAATATCATTGTGAATATAAGAAAAGAGTAGCCAAACCTTTCCTGACAGATTCATGTCCTAATTCCTTTGCAGGGCAGGATCAGACAGTGGTCAACCAGGCCACTTCTTACCTCAAACCTCATTTAAATTGCTTCTTTTTTTAAAAAGTCATATCAGCCACAGAAGACCTAACTGTACTGCCAGCAAAGTGGGTGGTGGTCAAAGGCGGCAGCCAAACGCTTGCCTTAGTAAAGTAAATCAATATAATGGGAAATTTCAGGGGTTTTTTTTCATTTATTTTTGCAGGTACGCAAAATACTGTTTCCCCAAAATACAAGAATATGAATAACCATAAGGGTAATCATATTGCTTCCAGCCTCCTAAAGCTGCTAAGACCAAACTCCACAGCTTGCTGGGGCTGTTCGCTTTTGACAGACCAAACCTGTCTTTCTGGTCTCACTGTTCTGAAGCTCAGAACAACATGTAGCAGACCTTTAAATAAAGAAAAAAGAAAACAAAAGAAAGAAAAGCTAGCCTTGTTGCATCTTTTTGGGGGCATCAAGGTGTTTTTCCTTAAGCAATTTCTAACAGTTGATTTGTCTGTGTATTTCTAGGTCATAGCAGATTTTTAAATTTTTCTTACATAAAATCCTCTCATCTTCCGTGAAAAATTTTGAAAGCTGCATTTTCGGTTTAGCTTAGTATTCTAGATCTATAAACACTTTTATGCTCCTGGGCATTACTAATATCACCATGCTGTAGGTACTCAAAATATTTTTATATTTTGGATGCAACTTTGTTTTTTAACATTTTCATTTTGACAATGAGACTGAAGCTCTTGAAGAACTTTGCTTCTACAGCCCTACGCTATTTGGTGAAGATTCTAAAAGTTATTTGTTATTTATGAAATTTATTTTCGTAGTTACTGAAAACTGCATTTAAAATATAGTTTATGTAATTTCGGTTATTGTAATTATTATCAAAGTTATCAAAGGCATGGGAGAAACAAAGTTAACATAACATAGATCACACATTTCGAAAGGATGAAGGCATCCAAATCAACTATTACTATGTCAATATTTACTTGTAGGTATTCGTACATTAAATAATCCCAGACCTCAACTGCCCATACCTTTAACAAGCAAGTAAAAGTGTATTTGTCTTTATTCAAGCATGTAAAAAACTGGTTTCAACTGCATATATAGTAGAGGGCAAAGTATGTAGTTCAATACTGCAAGGAGAGAGAACTTACCTTTTCAACTAATTCCTCTGCAGTTATATTCGGGTCGTAAGGGATTGGCTTCCCAATGTATGTGCGAAATTTAACTGGAAGTCCTCCATATGGAGGAGTAAAGGGCAATCGAGTGCTTTCATATAACTGTCTGAAAAATCCTGAAATGGTTTATGGGAGGAAAAAGTGAGATTATAGTCACAGAAAACACAATCCAAACGTGAAATCTGATTAATGTAGAAGACTTCTCAAAATTGCATGCTTTATTTGACAGTCAGGAAGTTGTTACAGGACTGAGGCAACTGTCCACCAAAACAAAGCTCAACAGACTGAATAGATCACAGAAATAAGACTGCAGTAAAGAACCAAATCGCACACACAAACCAGTTATGCACAAGCTATTTCCATATTTGAGCTACCTCTGACCCAAAGCAAGTGTTAGAAAATCCAAAGTACACAAAAGTCTGAAAAGCAAAATCTAAGATAAAAGCAAAAGAAATATGAGAGAAAATAGAAAAAAACATTCCAAACATAAAATATGGTTTTAAGTTCTTACTTCTTTCTTTAAACATCCTATAGCCTTCACGGACATTTTGAGTATACATTGGAATGATGGGCTAAGGAAGCACAAAAAAAAAAAAAAAAAAAAAAAAGGGGGAAATGTTATACCAGGTTTGAATTTCTGTTTTAGTGCCTGTTAATGCAGCTAAGAAAATCACTCAGATACAGAGGGTAATTATCGGTCAGTTAATATCAAGGAATCTTGATATAAATACTCCAGAATAGAAATAGAATTCTCTTTTTCAGCTCCCACAACCATCCGTTTTAAAGTCACTATCTGTAAATAAAATGACTGACATTGTATCAGGGTTTATATAACTTCTATGCTATGAATTTACTGCGCTATCACTGACTGGAACATAAAACAAATTTCCATAGTTTCTCTATCTAGTTTCATTATGAGTGGTGAATAGGAAAGTATTCAGTTTGTGAAGTCTTGCAGAAAGCAAGCAGGCATTCATGCTTGGCTCATCTCTTCTGCTTCTCAAATAGAGTCTAACTGAAGCAGTAATGTTTGGATAAAACTTCAGTGGAAAAGACTTCTGCAGATCCCTGAGACAAAAAAGGCAATTGTGTGTCCTCACTGACCTGGACTACACACCTCCTGGAGGGCGGATCCTTAAACACTTAGAGAACAAGTTCATTTCATCATTGTGACTGAAAAGAAACACGCTTGAGATCCCTGCACTTGAAACTGTCACGTCTTACAGCCTGAGGTAAGGTTTAATAGTTTGTAGACTGACAGTAGTTGTATCTATACATGCAAAGCCTTATTTTCTCCACTATTTTCCCTTTTCCTTTTTCTGAAACTCTAATTTGATCACATTGTTGGAACCACCTGTTGAGAAGGTAATGAAAGAAGACTTTTATACTGTTAAGAATCACTACCACAGAACAGAAACTGCAGGATGAGAAAAAAAAAACAAGCAAGAAAAAGACCTAACTAAAGCCTAACAACTAACTCATAGTGATAGAAACCATTAAAAGGAAAAAATACCTGACAGAGAACAAAAATATCAAACATGAATAAAGTTGTAATAGTAAACCCTTCAGAACAAGAAATTAAAGGAAATTAAATTAACCCTTAAAAGGAAATGAATTTCCCTTAAGGAAATTAGAAATAAACCCTTAAAAAGTAACCAGTAACATCTTTTAAAAAACATTTAAGTACTGGACACTAAAAATATCACACTTTGCTTAAGCTATTAATTGAATACTGTACATCTAAGACATAAAATGTTTGAAACCTATCTGTCACACAGACAAAACACTTTAAATTTTAGGAATAGTCCAAGAGAAACCTATGTTAGGCTATAAAGAAATCTGCCAACTGCAGAAGTTACTCTCACACAATGATCAGCTGTTGAGGTGCAGAGTAGGCAGTAACATTCTGTCTCTAAGCTGGAAAAAACAGGTACACACATAAAATCTTACATCTGTAAAGCAGCTCAACCAGATCTGCAGTAACCCACAGATTTGCTGTGCTGGAACTAAGCTGGATCACACCCAGCCAGCTTGAAAATCACAGAATTATAGGATAGTTGGGGTTGGAAGAGACCTCTGGAGATCATGTAGTCCAAACCCCTTGCCCATACAAGAGAATTTTGTAAATCATAGTTCCTGTTTATTTTTTACCTAACTCGACTTGAAGGAATTTTTTGGCATAGATAAAATTCAGGGATCTTCAGAAACGATGATACCTCCCCGTTAGCCTGTCAAAACCAAGCCATAGACAGAGGGTATTTCTGAAAGTCATGGATGAATTTGACTGAGACAAGAATATGTCCCACAGGTACACTGAATCATGACATTAAATAGTTAACACTCTTGACTCCTGTTAAGCAGAGCAGTTACACAAAACGAAGTGGAAACCAAATGTGGAAACTTTGCAGGCAAGGACTTGTTGCAACTCAGGCCATGTCCTGGCCAGTGCAGCATAAGAATGACTCCATCAGAAGGCAAAATATTTTTTTTATTTCATGCAAAGCAAACAAGCAGACAGGACAAAGAGATCTCCAAAGAAATCAAGCTGCTCTCTTTGACCTGGTGCTTCTCCAGCCTGCCGCGAGAGGAGAGACCAGCTACAATTGGTTAGTTACAGAGAAATCTGTTAGGATAACAAAAGCAACAAATATCATTGAGATAAACATTCTCAAAACATCTCAGATGGTTTACAAAACTTTCTCTGTTTCTTATCTTCTAGCTGTGGGAAGTGATTCTCTTTCCACAGCTAGAGAAAACTTTTCTCACGGTTGTCAGATCTGTGAGGAGTTACCTGATTCTCACAGATGATGAGCAAAAGCTGAGAATTCTCCTCTGACCAAGCTGTCAGCGTCCACAAGGACTGAGGCTGCAACTACCTTCCTTGTTTACTTTTCTTCAACTTTTTCAGTGGAAGAACTACTGAACTTCTGTAATATTTTACGATGGATGGGAATGTCTATTCATATATAAAGTAGGTTTTGTCTTGAAATCCCATTCAAGTAATCTGTGACAGGTTATTAACCACCATGGAGTCATTTTGATAAAGTATGTGTGGTTCTTTAGTTGATGGCTGCATTTCATGTAGAAAAATTTTAAAAAGACCTTTAGAATTCTATCTTGCTTTCATTCATGATATCTGAGTAAGTATTAGCAAATATATATTAATTGCTGCATAATAGAACAAGTTCTGATAGCTGGATGAGTCTATCCCCAGTGTATTTGGTTTTCATGGCTGGGCTTTGGTAGCAGGGGAGCTGAAGGGGTGGCTTCTGTGACAAGCTGCCAGAAGCTTCCTCCATGTCTGGCAGTGATGCCTTAGGTTTTAACTTTCTTATTTTTCAAATCCTGTACTGCTAGTGTAACTCTGAAGTTTTCTGTAGCTTTTTAAGTGCTGTTCTCTTATGCTAAGATAGACATAACAAAGCCTCTCCAGCTTGCTCTCCAAGGACACCCAGACTGTCCTAGGCTGAAAAACTGTAAACCATCATCTTAAAAAGAAGGGGGCAAGCTTGGGGAAATTCCATCATTGGCTGAGTTTTGGTTGGTGAATTTATGCTGATATAAAAGTTTAAAAAACTCGTGACCTGTGGTCAATTTTGGGATCCAGTGAGGCAGGACCCTCTGGAGCCCAAAGTGTACATCTGAAGGCTGTTCAAATAAATACCTCCTTTATTCCCTTATTCCTGTCTAGTCTCTAAGTAGCCATTTAAGGCATCAGCAGAGACAATGCCAGCCGGCTCCAGGACGGACGAGCTGCAGGCCACAGCCAAGCCTATCAGGAATGATCGTAACACCTCTGTGATGACATATTNGTGACCTGTGGTCAATTTTGGGATCCAGTGAGGCAGGACCCTCTGGAGCCCAAAGTGTACATCTGAAGGCTGTTCAAATAAATACCTCCTTTATTCCCTTATTCCTGTCTAGTCTCTAAGTAGCCATTTAAGGCATCAGCAGAGACAATGCCAGCCGGCTCCAGGACGGACGAGCTGCAGGCCACAGCCAAGCCTATCAGGAATGATCGTAACACCTCTGTGATGACATATTTAAGAAGGAAAAAATATTATTGCACATATGTAATTGCAGACAGAGAAGAGCAGGGTGAGAGGAACAGCTCTGCAGACACCAAGGTCAGTGCAGAAGGCGAGGGAGGAGGTGCTCCAGAGCAGAGATTCACCTGCAGCCCGTGGTGAGGCAGCTGTGCCCCTGCAGCTCATGGAGAACCACAGGGATGCAGAGATCCACCTGCAGCCTGTGGAGGAGACCCACACCAGACCATGGACGCCTGAAAGAGGTCTGTGAAGCTGTAGGAAACCAGTGCTGGAGCTGATGCCTTAAATGGCTACCTAGAAACAGAGACTAGACAGGAAGAAAGGAAAAAGGCGGTATTTATTTGAAAGGCTTTCAAATATACACTTTTGGGCTCCAGAGGGTCCTGCCCCAGTGGATCCCAAAATGGACGACAGGTCATGAGTTCTTCACACTTTTATATCAGCACAAATTCACCAACTAGAACCCAGCCAATGATGGAATTTCCCTAAGCTTGTCCCACTCTCCCCAAGATGAAGGTTTACAGTTTTTGGGCCTAGGACAGTCTGGGTGTCCTTGGAGAGCAAGCTGGAGAGGCTTTGTTATGTCTGTGTGNTCTTAGCATAAGAGAACAGCACTTAACAAGCTACAGGAAACTTCAGAGTTACACTAGCAGTACAGGATTTGAAAAATAAGAAAGTTAAAACCTAAGGCATCATAGCAGGCTTCTGGCAGGGGCCTGCAGATCCATGGAGAGAGAAGCCCATGCTGGAGCAAGTTTCCTGTTAGGACTTGTGACCCTATGGTGGACCTGTGCTGGAGTAGGCTGTGCTGGAAGGACTGCACCCTGTGGAAGAGTGACCCACATATTCATGGAGAACTGTTGCCCATGAGATGGACTCAAGTTGAAGTTTCTCTCCTGTGGGGTGGACTCCTTACTAGAACAGGAGAAGGGCTCTTCTCTCTGAGCAGTGGCAGAAACAACATGTGATGAACTGNAGTACAGGATTTGAAAAATAAGAAAGTTAAAACCTAAGGCATCATAGCAGGCTTCTGGCAGGGGCCTGCAGATCCATGGAGAGAGAAGCCCATGCTGGAGCAAGTTTCCTGTTAGGACTTGTGACCCTATGGTGGACCTGTGCTGGAGTAGGCTGTGCTGGAAGGACTGCACCCTGTGGAAGAGTGACCCACATATTCATGGAGAACTGTTGCCCATGAGATGGACTCAAGTTGAAGTTTCTCTCCTGTGGGGTGGACTCCTTACTAGAACAGGAGAAGGGCTCTTCTCTCTGAGCAGTGGCAGAAACAACATGTGATGAACTGGCCATGACCCCCATTCCCCATCTCCCTGTGCCACTACAAGGGAGGAGGTAGAGCCAAGGAAGAAAGGAGAGGTGGGGAAAAGGGTGTTTTTAAGACTTTTACTTTACTTCTCATTGTCTTGCTCTGATTTTGTTAATAATAATTGCAATTAATATCCCTAAGTTGACTCTGGTTTGCCCTTAAGGGAGTTAGGTGAGTGATTTCTCCCAGTCTTTATCTCAGGTCATGAATCTTTTGCCTTGTTTTCTCTCCCCTGTCCACTTGTGGAGGGCAGTGATAGAGAGGCTTTGATGGGTGCCTGGCATCCACTACACCCTAGTCTTTGGTCAACCTACAAGACTAGTCTGGCCAGTATTGAAAAGGATGCAGCAAGAACAAACAATCAAACTTGAAATGTGTCAAAAGATGGGATCCAGTGACTACTATGGGCCTAACTTTATGTAAGAACTGACATGTAAGGTTAATATTGCCCCCTCTACTGTTAAATGCACAACAGTTCTCTTTTTTTTTTTTTTTTTTTTAAGTGTTTAGTTATCTAAGGTTTGTCTGATTCCAGATTTCCAGAGAAATATCAAAGATGCCCAAAGTTCAGTGAGGCTTGCAAGCTAATTATAGCAATGCCCACCGTACAGGGATCCATTCAGACTTCCTGATAATAAAAAACCCATAAAGCTGAATGAGGGTAATAATAAGTGATAAAGAACCAGCAGCACTCTAAAGGTAAGCCCAGGCTAGTAGCTGTCAAAGGATAAAATACTCTCTTTGCCTTCCTGGTAACAGTCCTACATAGTGCCTGTTTCACCAAACATTGTGCAAAGAACTACAAGACCCTTTCAAGAAGAAATAAAAGGTTCTTTGCAAGAACCTCATCCTCAATGAATACTCAATTAATGAAATAAAGTTTTTTAAACCCCCACAAAACAAAACCACAAATTGTGTCAAAAAGAGGTAACAATTTTAGTTACTATTATTCAGCTATTTCCGTGTGCTTCTATATTATAGGAGAATGGTGGAATTAGGAGGTTATTGGCAAGGATTCTTGTGATGTGTTTTGATCAGGGTGGCAGTCTATGTAAGGGCACTCAGAGTTTTTAATTCCATTTTTATTTAAAAACCCACAACCTGTTACATTGCATTACTGTGAGGTTCCAGGTGAAGGGAAAACATCTAGCAAAAGATTATTCAGATGTTTAAAGTATCTTGAAAGACAGATATGAAAGCAAAATCATTAGAAATCACTCAAGTTTTTGAAGTGACACCTCCTTTTAACTGTTTGAGCATATTATTCATTTATTACATAAGAAGACTATAGGGGAATTCAGAATGCCCATATGAATTTGACTGAGTTTATACCATTCACATTCTGATACTTTCCTAGTAGTGGTGGTGTACGGGCCCACACAATATATGAAGTATTGTGACTAACATTTACCAGCCCACGCTTTCATGAAAAAGGACAGGAAAGGGAACAGAAGCACATAAAACTTGACTTTTAAAAGGCCACTTAACAACATGAGATGTAGAAACAGAACACCAGGCCTAAAATTACTTTATACATTGGGTATATGCCCCTAAGTTTATTTTAGTGTTTATCTCCCCACAATAATTTAGAGTTATGAAGAAATATTAACCTGAAGCATGCATTTTGCACCTTCAGGTCCTTTGTAGTAGGAGCTAGCACAAGGGACAAAAACAAAGTTTGGGAAACAACAAATTGGATGAGGTGCAAAAGAGATATAACAGCACAAAAATCTAACAGGGATGTTAAGAAATTAAAGCTTCATGAGAAGAACTCAACTCTCTGTATTCTTCTCCTATATAGACAGAAAACTTTATGTGGAAGGTCAAAGAGCACTGCAATTGATGAGATATTCATAGGAATGTGAAGAAAAAGTGATGGTTCTGCAGTTCAAGAGAAAGCAGCAGAAAGTGCATGAGAGAACAGATAAAAGCCTGGATTGTCAGACACAAAAAGCACTAGGTATGCTAGGTCTAAATTAAGGCAGAAAGCTTGTATCTAGGGGTGATGATGATGAGAAGTGGCAGTTAGGAAAACGATAGGGTTGCTGCTCTTTTGCCTGCATGCCAATCCAAATAAAACAATTTCCCAGAGACTGTGTCAGAAAAGCAGTCTCCCCTGTGGATTTAGATGGAAGAAGTCAGAGCTCGTGCTAGAAGGTTGTATTTGTAGATCATCATCGTTATGGAAACTTACTGAAATATTGGCCACGTGTACATCGGTGGAGTGCAAATCAAGAGAAGCACGTCTCTAGAGGATGCAGAGGATCTGATATCTACACTGAACACATTTCAGTGCTCTGTTTTTACGTAGAACCAATTCTTGTTTGGAACTGTTGACCATATGACCATTTGACACTGGAGGCTATTAGGTCTCAATTTTGGTTTAGTTTCAGCTAGAAGGAATGCAGCTCAGGTATTCTAAGTTGCTCCTCGAATGAAAGCATGGTGAGGGAAAAGTGCACACATAATTCAACTTGGACACTGATGCAGACACATCTTGGGTTTGTTGATGCTTTCACAAACATGAGGAAAAGTAATTGTAAGGACAAAATCCTAGACCCTCTCAGAATAAATAAGGAGAAAGATAAGGATAATACATTAAAGAGCCATAAGAAAATTACTGGGTATGTGGAAGTAAGATAAAGATGTGAGTCTACTAACATAAGAAAAAAGAATTAAGCCTTAGAGCGATATGGAGAAGGACCACAGTGAAGATTCCTGAAATACAATCAAGATGAGACACTGGACACCTGCATGATGGAACTGTAGACATGGAACCACAGAGATGGATGCTTTGAAACTGTCAGGAAAATGTCTGACAGGTCCACAAAATCCTTGCTTCTTGTGAATTAATGTGCTTGAGAAAAATGATGGGAAAAGATAATGAAAGCTTTCCTTCCCAACCAATTCTTCTGGAAGATTTTCCAACAAATGCTCCTAAGCTGCATTTTATAATGAAGCACATATGCAAAAAGCATAAACTGGGATTGATAACATCTGGTACTCACCACTTTTGCTTCTAGAGCGACCTGAGCAAAGCCTTTTCGATTTCCCCACATGAGCTGATAACTTTCGTCGCTGAACAGAGCTTCTCGAACTCCGCCTGGTGAGATGGACACCAAGTATCCATTCTTCAGTGCCACAAGACACTCCTCCCTCGTGCCCGGTATAACACCCGTCACTCCCAACAATAATTTTAGTCCTGAAATAAATAAGTAGCAAATGCATATTAATATAACAGCATATATCCCAAATACTGCTTGAGTGTAGGAGCCAGATTACAGTTAAATTAAAATCTAATAGTTATATATTTAGGCTAAGACAAATTTTTACAAGAGAACTAACACAGCTACAGAGTAAATGTTGGCAAAATGACAAGTACGTGACAATATTTTTCCCAAATATTACGGAGATGAACCATCTTTTCAGGAACATCTCAATTAAAAAATGCTTTCACATGCTATCTCCCATGATTATCAACCAAATTATGTAACCAAAACTTGTGGGTCATAGCTAGAAATCTGAAAATAAGCATCTGTTCCTCTCTCATTCTTTTTACAGATTTTAATACAGAAAAAAATCAGTAAAATAAAAATTACTACAAAAATAAATACCTGAGAAGCAGCTATTTTTGATCTTCTTTTAAAACATGATGTTTAACATTTTAAACATTGAGGGTTTGAGTTGTTTAATTGAGTATTTTGTGGTTAAATTGCAGACTATGTGGATCAAATTGCCCTGCTCTAAAACTCTCAAGATGCATGAATGACAGAAGCTAGCAGAGTAATTTCAGCACCACAGGAACAGTTCAGTGAATCTCCTTCCTCTGTTTCCATAACTGGGATTTCTCTAAAAGACAGATTGAGAACCTTAGAAGTACTCTGTGCTTTCTAATATTATCTTCATATTTGAAATATATCAGTTTGGAAGTCCGATAGAAGGCAAACGAGAATTTCCACACTCTTCAAATTCCCTGTTCAAACAGCAGAGTTTGAAAAGAAATTTTTTCTATTAATAAATGGAACCAACGACTATGGATTGAGAGAGGTCTGCAACAGAAACTTTGGAAGACAGTGGATAAAACACTGCTGAATCTTGTTACTTAATTTTATTTAATCTTATTCAAGGGAACATATTTGATAGATCTTTCTGTCAAATGCAGATGTTGACTTTGTTTAATCCCTTTGTGAACAATATTAGACATATTTCTGTTTTATCCTAAAGTCAGGAATGCCATGTCTTTATTAAGCAAAGAGGTTCTTCATTTGTTTGGCTTTAAAACTTCTGAGAATTATAATCTATCACATGAAAATATTATCACTTCTCATTCTTCTTTTCCAGGTCTCACAAGATTTTTTTTATCCCTCAGTCATGCAAGGCTTCTCTCTGATGTCCTAGTTTTTCAAAGGAAGCCATGCCATACCTCTGAATCATCCTTGTCCTTTTATTGTAACTTTATTACTTTGCAGCTTTTCTGAGATGGACAGTGGTATTAATTCACAAGAAGAATTCTCCTGTAGCTATAAATAATTCTATAATAAATGGAACTAAGATTCAGTATATGCTCATGAGCATTCTTTAAAGAACCAAACTGTGAAGTTTAACATTTCTCTGCAAAAAGTAAGCAAACATTAGAGCAAGAGAAGGTTAGGGAGAAATTTCACTCAGCCTATTGCTTTCAGCCACATTTTCTACTAATACAATGGGGAGGTTGTAGTCTTTCTTAACAGATGTCTTTTTAAAGCCTTGTTTAAGGTTGACACAACATTTGCCACCTTCTGTTGCTCTAGCATGAACATAGCACAAGCAGTATGTTATGTACACACCAGTAGTCCAGGAACTGCACAGCTGAGAGTGTTGCTCAGTACTAACAAGTGTGTACTATGTATTTGTAATAAAAGGCTGTGCTAGGGACACTTCAGTTTGAAAGAGTGCCCTCTTACTTATCCCTTAAAAAACGAGTTTCCTTTGTAACATTTTGCTAAACTTTCAGTTTTTCTTGAGGGTATTCTTCAAAGCAAATCATCTTTTCACAACTTCATTCTTCTGATGTGCTCAGTACTACACAGTATTTACTAAGAATGCTTGTAGAAAATTCTTGTATTCTTTCTACAGGTGCCTGAATATGGCTTTTGCATCAAATTTGCTTGAGTTCATGCTTCTTGTTTTCAAGAAAACTTCTTTTTCCAAAGAGCATCCTTCTACTTCTAAATAGTGTCCTTTATTTTCTATTATTAAAACATCTTTCAATATTAGTAGTATAAAAGTGCCTTTAAATAATCTCCTTGCTTCTTCTTCTGGACACCCTATGCCTTGTTTTTCTAAAATTGAATTATCTTTGCTTCTCTGTATCTTCTCCTGACCAGCACTAGGTCAATAGTAGAGTTCTATCCAGCACTTTCTACTGAGGGATGACATTTTATCCCAAAAGGATTTTATGTCTATTTGTTGGCTTTGGAGGGTTTACCAATGTTTTCACTGAAAATACAGGGTATTCTACCCTGTTTGTCCTGTTACATCTACCAACTTTTAGTTTATAAGTCTAAAAGCCGCCTTTTAGTTTAAAAGCTCTCTTTCAAGTACAGAAAATGTAAAGTTCACCAAAACCAGAACATATTAGATGAATCCAGGAAGCTTAAATACAAGAGAACACGTTCTTACCTGGTAAACGAAACACAAAATGATCAGCTACTGATAGACAAATTCTTTTCTTCCAGAGAAACAGCCTAGACAAAAAGTAAAGGTAGTCTATAGGAATAGCTCCATGGTAATACACAAGAATGCCTGGTCCTTCTGGGAGGTTTCCCACACCATGAAGCTCATAACCTGTTTGGGATGGAAAGCAATACACTGACAATGATATCTGTAAATCACCCGGCAATTTAAAAAAAACTATTTACTATCCTTCGTTAAATGACTTTCAGAGATTTGTGAAAGCTTCTGCACTAGCTTTTAAAATAATCAAATTCTTGATGGAACTTTTGGTCAATAACAGAGAGAAATTCCCTCAAACACCACAGCTTATCAATGGACTGATTTGTTGGTCAGTTTAATCATGAGATCAGACCTGAACCTGACATTTTCCCCAGTGAGAGAACTAAATTATATACTTCCCATTAGGAACTTCTTGTAAATAGAAAAATAATAATAATTTTTTTTTTTAAATAGTAACTTGTGTGAAAATGCTTCATTTTCAGAATTAGAGGCAAACAGTCTGGATGCTTTCCTGAAATCTGGAAGTATGAATCTCTATTCTGTGTCCAGGAGAAGGAAGAGTTTGGTATTTTCCGTAATAAAATGTTCCTCTTTTAGAGAAGGTGAGAAGTTTAAATAGAAACCATTATCTGTCAGAATTCCAAAAAGAGGTTCTCTCCACAAGAGTTAAATGTATTCACTTCACAGTGGAAGGGAATTTCCTCACAGACATGCACTTCTATGAATCCTTGTCATGACTCTTCCCACATTTGATTTAGGTTTCAGGTGGAGCCAGACTAGAAGTCTAATGTATACAAACGCTTGGGAAAGCCACAGTTTCTGCCAGCTAAGAGCTCTGTTCCACCTTGTCTGCCTTCACTTCCATCCCTGCTACAGCTCCTGCTGTGAGCCATTTGAATGGGATTGGAGTAGGCAGAGTCCTAGGAAGACATGGAGAAAGTCTGCATGCTGTTTTATGCTGCAGGATGTTCAAAGATGCCATGCATTACATAAATGTAATTTATTTTCATCCAATTGGAAGAAAAAATTAAAACCTCTGGGTATTTACCACTTAGTGTAATTCAAAGCTTCAGACAAGTCATGTCATACTTACCATGCCATATTCTCGCGTATATATCCCAAAAGCTTGCTATAGTTTTTCTTACACTATCCCAAACTTCACTCAAGGGATCTGCTTGTACCTCATTGCTCCTCTGATATATTAAAAGCAAAATATTAGAAAGGTAAATGAAAAAGACGATTGTTAAAGGAACTATAAAAAAAACTAATATTGCACTAATTGTGAGTGAGGCAATGATCAGATGGAAAAGGTATTTCTTCAGGAACTCTACAACAGTCCATTCTTCCAGTGCGTAGACAAGGCAGCCGAGGTTGGTCATTGGTATCTGTCCTGAAGCACAGGATTCTTTTCTACCTATCATGTCCTGCATGGAGAATAAAAAACAATCAAACAAACAAATAGAAAACAACCAGCTCTAGTTCCTCAATTTAGGGAAAAAGGTTTCTGTAAATACACCTCATGCTTATTTTGGTATAGCACAAACATTTTCTTGACTGTATAGGTTCAAACATTTTGTGTCTCTCTGTCATGCTAAGATAACTGCTGGCTATGAGATTACCCATGTATTTATGGAACAGAGGCTGAAACAAGAAAGGCTGGAACAAAGCCTCAGGATCCCTGCAACGTGGCTGATCAGATGATTTCTCTCAAGAGGGTAAGTGGAAAGTATTTTTAGCAGCATTAGCCAAGAAGCCCACATCTGCTGCCAGAGATGTGGGCTCTCCCTATCCTCTGTAGAGAGTCCAGCCTGGGCTTCTTCCTCTCAGTTTGGCAGTAAGGGGATCAGACAGTGGAGTGAGCAGCTGAAGGGCCAGCAAGCAAAACCAAGACAGTCATGGCTCCTTCACAAGGCCTGGAGGTGTCCAGGATATTTGGTACTGCTATTAGCACTGGGAAAAGCAGCTTTTCACCCCTCATCCGTACAACACACCTTACTTTGAGATCTTCCAGCCCTACCAATGGCCAAGAGAGCTCCAGGGCCCTACTGATATGTTTTACCCATGCAACTCCCTAGTTAGTTAGTCTGTTCCTACAGCTGACCCTGCCTGCCTGACAGCAGGTAGTGGTTACACTGGAATGCAAGAGCACTCCAGAATTGCTAGCTGCTTTTGAGATTCTTGAGCATTAGCCAGAGATTTAAACATTGCAATCCAGTTCAGTAATCCACAACTGAATACAGATGTTCTTTGCCTCAATCAGGTTGCTACTTGTTTAATAAGTAGATTTTTCCACACCAGCACCAGAACAAGTACCTACAAGAAACATTCGTAAGTGCCAAAGTCAGTGCCAGGATCACAAAATACAGCAAGCTCAGACCTCTCTGACTTTACATCTTCAGCTGTGTACTTATATGAGCAAACCTGCTGTACACTTCTGTTTTCCTTCTTTGAAGCCTTGGGTACAATATAAGGGTGGACTGGTGTAAAGCACAGCTCCCTTCAGAATTATGGATGACAAGGAGTACAGCAAACAGCAAAAGTGGAAAGCAGCCATGAAAAAGCACTAGCAGCTAACATGCAGCAAGGAAAGCAAGCCCCATGGCAAGCCCTGCAGAATGAGTAGCTGCAGTAGCCATAAATCTGGTCTCTCACACACCAATGAAATCTGTGTGTATCTCAAACCCTTTCGACTACACGCTGGACAGCAAAAAGGACCACTTGGTTTAACCCCAGTAGGCAGCTGATCACCATACATCTGCTCACTCACTCCCCATCGCAGTGAGATGGGGAAGATTAAAAGTGCAAAAACTCTCGTTTTGAGATAAAGGCAGTTTCATAGGTAGAACACAAGCTGATGGGATAGTAAACTAAAAGGAAGCAAGCACTGTGTTAAAAGATGCTCAACATGGTACAAACAAATGAAATCAGTATGACAAAAAGTCACAAGAATGAATATAGAATTGTTTACATCCTGATGACTGGCGCCTGACTAAGATATAGGAAGATCTGGACAATTTCACTGAAAAGAGATTTTATCAATAACATGAAAGAAAAAAAGGAATAGTCTGCATGATTCAGATATTAAAATATCTGTTGAGACAGCATTTAAGAAGAATAAAGCTGATGGTGTGGTGCTACCCAATAGTAAGTTATTGTTTATAAAGTTCTGATAAGTGCAAGGACTAAAAATCCTCAATGTGTGTAAATCCTCTGTGCTGACAGAGTCCAGGAGAGAAGGCCATGTTAAGTGGGCTTGCCTCAGTCTGCTGAATCAGAAATACTGAGCAGTACTTGGAATACTTCGTTCAGCCTGCAGGATAGGGTGAAGGAAGTGAGTGGATTTTGCATTGCTATGGGGGGTTCAGATCTGGAACACAGACTACTACAGCCACTACAAAAAGTGTCTTAAAATCACACATAAAATGTCCATATCCATAGCAAGTGCATCAATAATAAGCCCTATATGATATGGGGATTAATTTGGTTATAGAGATCACTGATGAACTAGAGATCGTATAATCTACCAGCGAGATTTAAGATTATTCTGCAGTCCCAAAGCATGAGTAATTGCAGACTCAACAGCCAGATAAACTTCTGACAAGGTAACTGAGAAGCTGGTTAGTGAGGAAGGTAACTGATGTCACTCATTATAATTTTGTGGGAAACAGCCCTTGTAAACAAATTCACTTCCATTCTTTGAAGAAATTAGAGGTTTAAAAGCTTGTGCAAGTTTCATGCACATATAATTTAACAGGGGCTTCTTAAAGAGTCACTTTAAGCTGCACATGAGCTGCTGCTTGAAAGTCATCTTTCCACCAGTCCTTTGCTCTGTGTTCTTACCCCCAGCCTGGTCTCCAACAGGATCAGCCGGCTCCCTGCTAAAGGGATGCCAGTGAAAATGCTGGCACAAGCAAGCATTCTTGGGAACAGCCCAAACTCAGGTTGGCATACAAGTGTTATGCAAGTATATTACCAGTGCCACTTGACACTTTTATTAAAAAATAAATCTCTTTTAAATGGAGCGCATATGCAAAGAAAGATGTTATCGATTAGCATGAAAAAAAAAATCCATAAGTGGTGGAATCTCTATGTAATGAGAACTGAATCTATGTCCTATATTATTCATCATTTTCAGAATTTTCTTCTAATATTAATAGGATGTTTGCATTGATCAGTTTTAACAATGTAACATTCCACTGATTCCTCTTCCCTCATCCCAATTTTTATGTAGCAGAAAATTACTTCCTGGCTGGAAAACCACTACCCTTAACTTTGTTAGCTCACAGACTACAGTATAAATTAACATCTTAACTTATTAATTTCTGATTTTAAGTTCAATATAGACACTGGAAAAAAGCTTTAGAAAGAAAATAATATGAATCTATATGAAAAATTGTATGTTTTTTAAAACATACAAAACAGATTTTTACAGTACAGATTTGACCAAAGACATCTGAAAGTAGCTGGGTAGATACAGAGTGAGTTCGCCTTCAGCCAGCTAGCTGGGTGGGTGGGATACAAGCTGATTCAATATTCCAGCTGAATCCAAGATTAGAAAATGAAAAAATGATTGACAGATTGAGGAAAAACTAGAAGCAGCATGGCTTTTTCTGGAAATTGGGTACTCAACTGCGGTTCAGTTTCTGCTCTCACAGTTCAATTGTACACTACCTCCAATATTTCATAAGAAAAGAATGAACTCCAATGACTGAAACCTGGACCCCAGTTTTTGGGCCGTATGATGTGAGTCCAACATGGTAAATGCATCCCTCTACTGTCAAAGGGCATCCCACTAACATCAAAGGGCTACAACAGGACAGAACTTCTATTTTTCCATGTTCTACTGGCTATCTCTCACCAGTACCTTGCTGAAACCACAAATACAATTTTGAAGTATTCTTTCTATCAATCACCATATAGGAAATTATTACAAAACTATTTGAGTACCTATTGTAAGCCTGTTACTAACAACCTGCTTGATTATGCTCTAGGAGACAATGCAGGAGTATTACCACAATACACTTAATTATAACTGCTTTCATTTGTCCCAAATGTCAAAATTTAAGAAAGAAATTTCTCGTCTGCTTTTGTGAAACCTGAGCCAGGAGCAGCTCCAATGTGCTTGAATACTGAATATCCTGTAAAAGGTTAACAGCTGGGTTTAGTGTTGTATTTTTTAACAAAAAAACCCAAACATTTCTTAAATTGTTGACATTTTTCTCATCTTATCTAGTGATGGACTTGAAGCTACTGTTCTGAGTGATTTCATTGTTCTTATAGAGAACAACATGTGTGTTGACATGTGAGGTATTTGTTTGGGCTCCACCTATAAAGCATATCGAATTCCAGAATAATCGCTGTATCTACAATGTAAAATTACAGGTGATGTCAGAGAAAGACAGAACCACTGTCTCCCTACTTATAAAGGCGCCCACCTTTCAACAAAAGTCTCCTGTACTACAAGTCGTTCAGATCCAAAGATCTTACTGAAGCATCATTTACTGATAAGGATAATCCTGCCAACATTATAATCCCTGGCAAGAACAAAGCTGTCACAAGTACATTAAAATTAAAACCTTGTAGCTGGCTTTCAACCATGACTGAAGAGTCATAATCTTGGTCCTGCTGCTCACTAGTTTGCTCTTGGCAATAAATTTAGCAGAGCCTAAGTAAGAAGATGCTTTACACAGAAGGAAGTGTAAAATAACTGCAGACTCTCCGTGAGAGAATTTTTTGACACCTGCTTTCCTGTGGCAGGCTCCTGCTCTTCAGTCAAACTCAGTTGTTTTGTTTCATGAGGGGAGTCATCTAACAGTTTCAATTCTGCCTCTTGCTTTTCAGTGTAAATGAACATCCAGTGTTATATTTCCTGGATTTATATTTTATTTATATTTGTGGCAGTTCCTTGGAAAATAGCTCTCTTGTTGGTCTCACCCTGCCACCACCTACTTTATTTATCTCCACAAATCCACCCATCTTGTACCCGTCTGTGTTTATAGAGTTTCCCCACCTTCAGCACATCCACCCCAAAAATGACGGGTCTATCCTCTCCAGAAAGAAACTATCAGCAACTGCAGTGCTCAGTCCCCCAGGTTTTTGCAGCCATTCTGCCTGTTTCACACACTGAGGATACTAAACCCAGAACATTGTTTCCCATTTGCAGCCTCAGCAAGTATGAATAACTGAATTCCCACTTGGGTTTGATTGAGCATGTGGAAATCAGGCACTATCCTTGACTGAGCATCCTTGCTCAACTTAGTTGCCAGAAATGTGGCAGGTAAAACCTAGAAGAATAATAAAATCATAGAATCATAGAATGGTTTGAATTGGAAGGGCCCTTAAAGAGCATCTGGTTCTAACCCCCCTGCCATAGGCAGTGACATCTTCTACTAGACTAGGTTGCTCCAAATCCAATCCAACCTGACCTTCAACACTGCCAGTGATGGGGCATCCACAACCTCTCTGAGCAACCTGGTCCAGTGTTTCATTATTCTCACAGTAAATTTCTTCTTGATATTTGACCTAAACTGCCTTTTTTTCAGTTTAAAGCCATTCCCTCTTGTCCTGCTCATTACATGCCTGTGTAAAAAGTCGCTCTCCAGCCCTCTTACACACTAAAAGGCTGAAATGAGATCTCCCTGAGGCTTTCTCTTCATCAGGCTGAACAATCCCAATTCTCTCAGCCTGTCTTCACAGGAGACTCCTCTGATCATCTTTGTGATCTTTCTCTATACCTGTTCCAACAGGTCCATGTCTTTACTGTGCTGAGAACACCAGAGCTGGATGCAGCACTCCTGATGACGTCTCACACCCGAAGCAGAGCAGAGGGGCAGAATCACCTCCTTCACCCTGCTGGCCACACTACTTGTGATCCAGCCCTGGATACGGTTGGCTTTCCTGAGCTGCGAGCGCACATGGTGGGGTGTATGAAGGGGGTGTACAAGTAGTAGCATCTGCGTTCAGAGCTGGTACCTGTCCTGCTCGGACACAAGTAAAATACAGCAAGTGCCCAACACCTACATTTATCCTTTTTCTTCACCGGGAAATGTCATTTAACATTTCCAAACGTCAACACTGCGAAGACTCGGGGGCTTCCTCAATGTCAGGCGCTCAGAGCCCCGAAGAGCAGATCTCTGCTGAAGCACGGGAGTGCTGGAAGGCCGCCGGACCTTCCCTGTCGCCAGCCCCCGCCGGGGAGGCACAGCCTCCCCCCGCCGCCCTCCGTCCCGTCCCGTCCCGTCCCGTCCCGTCCCGTCCCGTCCCTTGCCGTGCCGCTCACCTGCCCGCGGCGGAGCCGTCCCGGACCCCGCGGATGAGCCCCGTCCCGGGATAAGCGCACGGCCACCCCCGCACCGGGACGAGGAGGCGGAGCCGCTCCTGGCAGGCACTGCGGGCTCCGCGCCCAGACCTCCATTTAATTCTCCAACGATGAAAATCCCGGGACGGGCGCCGGCAGCCCCGCCTGGGCGCGCTGGGGTGGAGGCTCCGCTTCCCATCGCAGGGGAGCAGGGGACGCTCGCCTTCGGCGCCCTCCCCTTCTTGGAAGAAATAAGGCACCCTGGGACGTGCTTCCAGTCAATTCACGTCTACGTTGATTAAGGAAACTTTCCTGCAGTGTCATTGGCTGCTAAGTTGAGAAAATGTACTGGTTTTGCAAAGGAAATAAACTCTTTAAAAAGCTTAAGAGACTTGGGTGTCACACAGACTTGGGATATAATTAAAGCCGAACACAGATAGAACATGTTAATATGGCTAAATTCAGCAGAGGAAACCTGAAATTTAATAAATACCCTTATGTTATTCACTCTATTCCTTATATGATGGAGGTCTTATATGTATCAATCTTGAAGTTCAGAGAATGGTTAACCCAACCTGTTTAAGGCATGTGATTGAATTTCATTGATTTGATTTGATGCGGAACAAGAAATTGGCTCCCATGAAGTAAAGTGCATGACTGCAGTACATTTCTTCCCACACACATGCTGTGCTGTAGCTGTGGTCCGGGGAAGTAGACGCAAACCTGCAACAAAAGCATCCACTAGTGATGCTTTTCTGTTGGCTTCTGGCTTTTATGGCACAGGACAGATGTGTTCAACCAGAGCTATTTCTCGTGAGGGAATAAAAAACTTGATATGCCTTGCCTAGCATGAAGCAGCAAATCATCGGAAAAGTGGCTTTCCTCATAGAGAGTTTGATACAGTGCAGATAGAAAGTATTTAAGAGGTAAAAGTACATTTAGATGATCACTACAGAAAGAAAAAGTGTTGTACCTAACATTTTCCAGCCAACACCAAATGCAGCTGAAATTATTTTGGTTTGTTTGCATGTGTTTTGTTTCCTTGTGTTCATATGATGGTGTACTATCATCCAAAAAGTCTGGATAGAAATGCAAGAACTAAAACTATTATTAAAGAGCAGAACCAGAATGAAACGATAATATGTATATTGAAAAATACATTGAAACATAAAGTACTGAATAGCATTGGGTAGAAAAAATAAAAAATAATTGCATTGCTATCTTTGCTTTTCCTTCTCATTTTTTTTCTGGAGAGTCATCTTGAAGAAAAAGTGGAATGTGGCTTTTTCAGAGTATTTTTAGGAATCTGGTATCGAGAGATTTGCATATGAAGGGAGATTTCTAATAATAGACAAAACTACTCTGAGGAATCTATGTCATTACATGAAATCAAAACTTAAGCATTTGGATCTCAGGAACTGGGAAAATATAATAAAGAGATGGAAAATTTCAACAGCCTGGAATTTTTAGGTGAAATAAAGGTCAAAAATTTTAGAAACTTTCCAAAATTCCTACAGATATCTAGTGTACAATGTGTATTATCATGACTATAAAGATTCTATGAGAAATGGAGCAAAAGGAACTGATTGGTATAATAAACTGTGCCATGTGAATCAGAAGCATATGTTAAATTTCAGCTAAAAATAAAAGTAGCAACCAAGGTGAGATAGATATTAAAAATTAATAGGGCTGAAAAAGTACTTTGCTCTAATTTTGAATTAAGGTAATGAGATGGAGAACTGGTAGATTGATACTAAAGATGAAGGAGGAGAAATAATAAAACAGGAACGAAAAATCAAGGTTCAGACATGGTAAGAATAGAAATTCAATTCGTTTTCTCAGTCTGTGCAAGAATAGTGTCTAGCAGATGTAATTCCAGGCCCAGTACTAAGGAATTTCTAGTAGCTTTGTGGAGTTTAGAATACCATGTGACTGAAGAATAGCAAATTTAACACATATATTTGAGAAATTAAAAATAATTAGGAGTCTCCTCTATTCTGCACTACCCAGTGTTCCAGACCAATACGGGTTAAGAATAAAGGAGTTCAAGATGTGGAGAAATGGTAAACTCATTTCCTTTTCTAATTGTTAATGCTGCCAAGCAGTCCTGCCAATGGCATGAAGCTATGGAAAGGGTAAATATAACCGTAGGGTTTATCTCACGAAGTTCCGGGTAGGATTAGTGAAGTGTTAAAGCTAACATTGAAGGCATGGCTGAGATCTTCTCTGAAATATTTTATTTAGTTCTACTTCCTCCTTGTTTACACAGACCAATTTAGATTGAAACAAGGACAGAAAAAAGTCCAAAGAATGAGGCAGAGGTTTGTAGCTTTTTTAACATATCAAAATGAAATTTCAAATGGGATATACCTGTTGCTGTTAAATAATTTTGGGAATAAGAAGGTAAAAAAGTAACTCAGTTAAAGGTCAGTCAAAGCACAGAATAAATGAGAGTTAATGGCTGTATAACTTTGGCACATTTTATATTCCAGTAAGCTTTCTAGCAAGAAAAACTGAAGTTATGAACCTGTTTACAAGAGAAGTAATAGAGTTTCTACTGCTATTTGAAATTTGAAAATAAATAGGTTACAGAATTTGACAATGGCAGTCTGGTGTTGCTTGCATGACACTGCAGGTGAGTTGTGCTTGGAGCTGGCTCCCCTTCATCAAGCATGATTCCAATAGAACATGGAATGGTTGATCCTGTTATTAGCTGGTCACAAGTGGTGTTCCCCAGGGCCCAGTATTGGGGCCTGTCCTTTTTAATATCTTTATGGATGACCTGGATGAGGGAACTGAGTTCACCTTCAGTCAGTTCACAGACAACACTAAGCTGGGCAGGAGTGTTGATCTGCTGGATAGTTGGAAGGCTCTGTAGAGGGATCTGGACTGCCTGGATGGGCCAAGGCAAATGGTATGAGGTTTGACAAGGCCAAATGCTGGGTCCTGCCCTTAGGTCACAACCCCATTGCAGCACTACAGGCTAGGGCAGAGTGGCTGGAGTTTCTGCCCAGAGGAAAAGGACCTGTTGGTGCTGGTTAAATCTGGCTGAACATGAGCCAGAAGGTGCCCAGATGGCCAAGAAGGCCAATGGCATCCTGGCCTGTATCAGCAATAGCGTGGCCAGCAGGACCAGGGCAGGGATTGTTCCCCCGTACTCGGCACTGGTGAGGTCACACTTCCACTCCTATGATCCCTCTTCTCTCAAGCAACAAGAAAGATGAAATGGTGTCAAATTGCACCAGGGGAGGTTTAGATTGGATATTAGGAAAAATTTCTTCACTGAAAGGTTTGTCAGGCATTGGAACAGCCTGCCCAGGGCAGTGGTGGAGTCACCATCCCTGGAGCAATCCTGGAGGTATTTAAAAGACAAATAAATGTGGTGCACAGGGACATGGTTCAGTGGTGGACTTGGCAGTATTAGGTTAATTCTTGAACTAGATAATAAAAGTCTTTTCTGCCCTAAATTATTGTGATTTTATGCTTAACATAAAATGACAATTTGTGTTTGGAGGCTATAAAGTTTCTTACTAAAAGAAACTGATTACTTGATTCTAAAAATGTGCCTCAGTCTTGCCTGCTGTCTCTTAATACTTGCTTGAGTGTATATGCCAGAACCTAAACAGGATTAGCAATTGCTGCTGACCCCATTCTGGAGCAGTGGAGGCCTTTTTGGCTTCTTAGGTTTGTATCCCATTTCAGCCAGTAATGTTGCAGAGTGATGGGAAGAGATTACTGCCTTGCGGGTCTCAATAAATTGAATTTGAATGCCATTTTTTTTCTTCAACATTGACATTCTAAGCATATCAATCACTGATGATATGTGGGAATCAGAATAACACCACAGAAGTGGGATTATTTGCAGGCAGGCCTGGAAGCTTTAGAGGTGGCTACCAAGACAAAGAATAATTAGTTTTTCTATTCTTGGAGAGATTTTTTGCTGATGAAAATGAGAAAATTAGCTTTTTCTTTAGATTCTGAAGGAAATATCCCCCAATAACATTCCTGGAAAGCTGTTGTATAGATGGAATTTGCCGACTGTAGATGGTGTAAGAAACTATATTGCTAAGTAAGGGGAATACAGACATTAAGTGTGAAAACTTGTTCTGTTTTTGCCTATGTAAAATCAGTAGAATCAAACCAAATTCTGCCAAGGCTCAACCTTAGCCTGTGCTTGCAAATATCGCTGCTGTCCTGGAGGAAAACACAAAGTCACTTGACATTAAAATTTAGTGGTCTAAAAACTAACTCAATTCCTTTGCCTGGAAGCTGAAGATTTTAATCTGAGCAAAAACAGAGTACTTACTCCTAGCTCCAGGGAGAGCTCCTCCATCCAGTACCTGTGTAAGCCATCCCTCTTACATATGCAAGATGATGAGAGCCAAGGCTACTTTGCTGCACAAGTCTCCCCATTACATTTTCATGTCCTCATTCTTCTCTTGTGCAGCTGTCAGTGTGGGCTGGTTGGCTCCAGATTCAGCATCTAACTACTGGCTGGGACAGTGGTGTCAGCCTGCAGGGTTGGAGCCTTCCTAACCACTGCAGCTGGAGGCTGCCATTTGACAGAAGAGTATCCCTCCACTACACCACAGATTTCCATCCTCCCTTCTTGTCGTGCACACCTTACTGATAGTTTTCAGCACATCATTTGCTGATAGTAGAGGTGTGACAAACCATCAGGATTTTCTGAGTCTCATCCAATTTGTAAGAAAACATGGTCTTTGGCAGCTATTATTATCTCTCTTTTCTATATTCTTTTTAGCTTAATAATAAATAATATAATAATTTAGTAGATCTTAATATTTTGAAAGTGTCCTCTGCATTCTTTTCCAGTATATGTGCACTCTACTGACATTCATATCATTTTCCTGCCTTGTCTTTCTTTCTTACTTAATTTCAGTCTGCATTATTCTTACTCCCTATTTCTTTCCCAGCACAACTTCTCTATCTCCTTTCTCCACCTCTTTTTCTATTCTCAACATTAATCCATCTCACTTGAACAAGCCCTGCCCTGTCTTCATCAACTGGTTCCTAGTTTTTTTGCGCAGTTTATCACAGTTTATCACCAAAGAAAGCTTTTCTCTCTGGTTAGGTGCTCCCTTCCCAGCATCCTTTCATTGACCCCAGACTATTGAATTTCCACAGCCTCATTATCTGAAAATGCCACTTGCATTCCCAGCTCTTTTACACACCATGGTTTGTTTGAAAAAAGGGCCGTTCCCCAGCTTTCTACCAACCCTCTTATCTGTCAAATCCCACTGATGTTTCACAATTCTCATCCTGCCTTCACACAACCTTCACACTCCCTTGCACTTCTCTTTCCCTCCAGTCTGCTGGAATTCAGCAGTTGCCATAAAATTTCATTGCCTGCACTGATAGTCTTGTGTCGTTTATGTGCCTAGAGGTAGGGGAAATCAGATGAAGTCTTCTGTTTAATTATCACTTTAGTCTGATTAACGCTATGTATTGAGAAAAATATAGCATAGATAGAACAGTCTTTGCAGATCATAAAGTCATAGAATGGTTTGGGTTGGAAGGGACCTTAAAGATCATCTAGTTACAACTCCCCTCCCATTTAGACATTTAGATATTAAAAGGTGACACTTTTCTGAACATAAGCATACTACATCTTATATACTTCATAGTAGGTCAGCCTAGATTCAGGTCAGAAATATATCTGGTGATTTCCCTCCATTCAGCCCAGTGTCACAGTGGACTATTTAGCCTTTGAGTCAATGGCTCAAAGGCTAAATAAACAGATGCTAATATTACCAAGAGCAACATAGGGTTCAAAGGATAGAAATACTTAAAATTTGCCTCTAGACCATAACAATTGTGTCACACACAACCTGCTGTCTATAAGACCAGAGAAGAGGGAGGAAGAAACAGTTTATCCCAAATACAAACAGAGGTTCAGAAAGGTTTGCAGTAGTCACACACTATTTCCGGCGTTGCAACACCCACAGCAGCTCAGCAAAACCACGCATACATAGTTTCTCTGATAACTCAGTGCCATTCTGAGCAGAATGAACCAAGCCCTGTGTGGTGTGAGCAGTCAAAATACTAGTAATGGTCGTAAGTGTACATCTTTTAGCAGGACTGAAGTGTATTTAATGTACTTGCCCTGTGGTGCTGTTACTGAGACACACATATGCGAATAATATGGCTATTAACTATTGCATGAATCTGTATACATGGTTATTTTCTAAACTTGTGTACATATAGATAGAGTAGAGTATGGCCTTATCTCACTAGATGTTTTCCATTATGCAGGGCTGTAAGGCTCATCCCATGGCTGGACTTGGGTCTTCCCTTCACAATAATTGATGGTCCCATTTCTCCTGACTGATTGAGCACCACTTCAAGCATTATAAACAGCATTTGCCATTAAATCCCAAAATAAACATTGATATAAAGCTTAGGTCCAGATTTTCAAGAGGTTGGACGGCTTTGCTCTAGTTATTACTTCAGTTAAATACTGTAATAATAGCATTCTTTCTATTGCAAGCAATTGAGTGGGTGTATATGTAGCAATTGTCTAAGTGGGTAGAATTTGCACAGATGAAAATGAAGTAAATGAGCTGTAATATCAAGTGTGGGTGACATGCCTCCCTTTATACACCCTTTCACCTTGCCCACGCAGGAGCTACACACCAAACAGGGCAGCTTTCTGAAGGGCTGGAAGGTCATAAAACATTGCAGCGTGGATTTTGCTGAATGGATCTGTGTAGGATGTTTTATGCCTCAGGAATTTAAGAGGAAAGTACTTGTTTTGGACATTTATGAAACTGTAACTTCAAATATTCTGCCTAAAATGAAAATTTTATTAATGTTTTCTTCTGCATCATTAAGAGTTATGTGAATTATGATCTTGACTAAGCCATAGCAGATAGAAAATGCTAAAACCTATTTGAGGGAATTTTTGTTTTGTATTTTTTAAAAATTTGTTTGGTTTGGTCTGGTTTGGTTTCTTGGGGTTATTTTTTTTTTTGAGAGAAACCACAGTTCTTCTCATAGGGAAATATATTTAAAGACAAATGAGAAATTTTTGTAGCATCATTTCAGATTACAGGAGCATTTCATTCTTAAATAAAACCAGAAAGCCCAGCCAGAAATGTGACAAACTTCCCAGGTAAGTTGATGAGGAGTCAGAAGCCATAGTCAAGTTTCTTACTGGGGCAGTTTTTCTCATGGTAAAAAGTACAACAAATACCTCAATTACATGCTTGGTCCAGTGTCACTAAGGCATTTGAACCGTCTCTTCAGTAAGTCACTGAACTGGAAGGGACCAGGTCACCTCAAGAAGGGATCAGATCCATCCCCTTGCTTATGGCAGTGCTGCCTGTGTCCGTGTCTTCATAGATGTTTGTATCAGTCTGAAAAAGATAAGTCTACACAACACTCCAACATGATAATTAATATTATTATTTTGTTATGAGTCTTCTGTAAAGCAAGCAGGTATTTCAGGAGATAGAGGATTGTCTGCTGGAAGGGATTGAAAGATGATAAATTAAAGCACTTTAATATTCCATTAAAATTAGTAGTAATCAGAGATACACATTTTCTTGGTTGCAATTTTAGATGTTCAACACATGACAAGAAAAAAATTTAGGAGCTCTTCAGGAGCATGTAAAATCAAGTAATTTTCACAATAATAAATCATGATTTCAGGTGATTTTGCAAAGGCAATGTTATTAGCTAAAGGAATCTGAAAAATAGGGAAAGAATTTAAGCTTATATTTTAGTAATAAGAAAGTGAATGAAAACCATCATACTTGCTTAATTAGACTGGCTTAAACCTTTTATCTCCCCTGCATGTTTTTCAAGTCCTCTATTCCTTTCAGAAAAAGTAACAAAGTGTTTCTTGAACATAGTTCTTTGAAAAAGCCTTGGGCTTTTGGACGTGAGGTGTTTTTTTTGTTATTGAAGTCTAATACTAGATAAAGAAAGGAGTCTAAGCATTTTTGCTCAGTTTCTCAGGTTGTTTATTAGTTTTTTTATCAATTTCTCAGCGCAGCTTGTGCTTGGCATGTTGCTGAAGTTTCAGAGGTACAATGGCTGCTAGATCTTGTGTGCAGCATGCTTTTAAAACGTTTTTATTCAATAATTAACTATAATGTATGATATTTTCCATTTTGTACCAATAACTATCAAATTTTTCTAACATGTTTCTTCTACCTCAAACCTATTCTACTAATTACTAAATCACAGGAACTTAGGTCAGAGAAGAAAGGAAGAAGAAGGAGAAGAAGAAGAAGAAAACAAAGGAGAAGCCAACACCTTGAATTCTCTGTTGTCTTTATATAATATATAGAACAAAATCTAAAACTACAAACACATTCTCTGTGGTACACTAAACAACAATCTCTTCATTTGTTTAGTGCTCTCAGCTCACCCAGAAGGGGGGGAAGATGATCCCATGGACTTAGTTCGTAGGCTAAGGTTTTTTGGGATGCTCTAGGGATAAAATGTGTCCCTAGAAGGTCAGGAGAAGTTTTCTGGCTTCCTTGGCTTCCAACAGTTCTTTTTTCTGGATTTTCACTTTCTAGATTTTCAGTGATCAGCCACACTTTGTACCCAATCAAATGACGATTTTTTTCAACACCTCTATGACTAGAAATTAATTAAATAGCTGATTTACAACACAGTGACTTTATTCTATAGGTTACATTTTGTCATTGTTTTGATGCCTTAGGTTTTAACTTTTATATTTTTCAAATCCCATGCTGCTAGTGTAACTCTGACGTTTCCTGTAGCTTGTTAAGTGCTGTTCTCTTATGCTAAGATAGACATAAGAAAGCCTCTCTAGCTTGCTCTCCAAGGACACCCAGACTGTCTTAGGCTGAAAAACTGTAAACCATCATCTTAAAAACAAGGGGGCAAGCTTGGGGAAATTCCAGCATTGGCTGGGTTCTGGTTGGTGAATTTATGCTGATATAAAAGTGTGAAGAACTCGTGACCAGTGGTCCATTTTGGGATCCACTGAGGCAGGACCCTCTGGAGCCCAAAGTGTGCATCTGAAAGCCTTTCAAATAAATCCCTCCTTTATTCCCTTATTCCTGTCTAGTCTCTGTTTCTAGGTAGCCATTTAACACATCAGTTTAATCCCAAAAGGTAACTGAGCACCACGCTGCTGCTGTTCACTCCACTACCCTGGCCTACGGGTGGGGTGGGGAGGAGAATCAGGAAAAGTTAAAACCGGATGAGATAAGAACAGTTTAATAATTTAAATAAAGTAAATAATAATAATGACAACAACAATAACCATGAAATGAAAAGGGATATAACAAGAAGAGATGGAGGAATGAAACCCTAGACAGACAAGAGGTGCTCACTACAGCTGCTCACCACCTCTGACCAATCCCATCCCCAGCTGGGATCAGCCCCTTCCAGCCAACTTCCCCCTGTTTATGCACTGAGCATGGCATTCTATGATATGGGATATCCCTTTGAGCAGCTCAGGTCAGCTGCCCTGGCCATTCCCTCTCCTGCATTCTTATGCACCTGCTCACTGGCATGAGAAACTGGAAAGTCCTTGACTTGCAGGTAAGCCCTGCTTAGAAACAACTAAACCATCAGTGTGTTATCAACATCATTTGCATACTAAACCCAAAACACAAAACTGTACTAGCTACTAGGAAGAAAATGAACTTTATCCCAGCCAAAACCAGGACACATTTGAGGCTGCAGTGGCCACTAACTAAAAAACTCATTAAAACTCCAAATTTTTTACTTTGTTAAAAATTAAGTCTACATGATTCTGAAATAGAATCATCCAAGAAGGAAAAAATACAATCTTTTACATGTTTCAGAATAAAATCTGAATTTATTTGATCTACTGCAATGTGTTAAGCCGCACTCCACTCACTGTGCCACAGATATATTTAGTAATGCTGCCAGTTCAACAGAGCAGGATATTTGGTTCTCATCCACATTTGAACTCTTTTTACACTGCTTTAGCAGAGTGAGGACACCTGAAAAATCTGCTTACTATTCATATATCTCTAGGCTTCTTGACAGTCACAGAATCCAAAATGAGATTTTTCTAAAAATATGTAGTTTTATATTTTAAATGCCACTCACATAATGAAAATGTACATCATTTTAGATGCAGATCATTTTGAAAATATGTATTGTATTTTCACACATATTCATTCCCATACCCAACATGTGAATGTGCCTATGCTGGGCCATCTCAGATCAAATAATTTGGATTAAAAAAGTCATCCTTCTCATACTTTCTTCTGAGGGTATTTCATAATAAGTACCCTTGCTTTGCTTGTGCTTTGCTTTGTTTGAGGATTGAACTAATTTCCTTTTTCTGTCTGGATAACTAGAGGGTTTTTTCCAGAGTTCATGAAGTGCCTTCTTGGAAGATATTTCTGGACATGGATTCTGAGCCACAGAAGTCTATTCAAGTCACTAACAAGAGATAAGATGGTGTTTCCACTTAAGGATGCTGGCCTTGATCTGGATAAATCACTTTGATGTAATTGTTTCTTTTGCCCCTTATTACAGTAATATTTGCTGGAAAGTACTGGCCAAAGATATTGTCATCACTGATTGCTGGCTTTGTCTATGAGAAAATTGTGGAATCTTGGTCAATCCAATCTGTTCTTGCATGTTGTGATCAAAGTTGTACTTGATAATTTATCATTCATCTGAATGGAAAAGAAGGAAGAAAGCGGTATTTGTACAAATTTCTGTCTTTTTCAGTGAGAAATCTCAAGAGTTTGCCTTTTCTTCCCAGCTTAGCACAGAACTCCGTGGTGGTCTTCTATTCCAACCCAAGGATGCCTGACATAATGATTCATCTGCATTCGTAGAATGTTTTTCTTTCCTAGTGAAATGAAGTTTTTCTTTTTCCTGCTAACTGTAAAAATGGATCATTGTGGACGCTGACAGTTAGTCAAAGGGAAATTTTCAGCCTCACCCTGACTCTGAGAAGCAGAACTTTTTCATGGTCAGGGTGAGAAAACCCCAAGAAATTTTTGTAAACCATCTGGGATGTTTTGAAAATATTTATCTCAGTAGTATTTGCTTGCCTTTGTTATCCTAACGGTTTCCTTTGTAGCTAACCAATTGTAGCTGGTCTTGTCTGTCTCTGTTCCAGATCAGAAGGTTGGAAGCACCAGGTCAGAGAGCAGATGGATCTCTTTAGAGATCTTTTTACCTTGTTTACTTTGCATGAAATATGCATGAAATAAAGAAGATATTTACCTTCTGCATAGAGTCATTCTTATGCTGCAATGGCCAGAGCAAGGCCTGACTTGAGACAGATCATAAAATCTATTTTTACAAAATACATCAGATTAATGTGTAATGTGTTCTTGCCCCTTTTTACCTGCTGATTTTTAATCATTCTGAACTCTCAGTTAGCATTGAAGGAGTCTACAATATTTTTGGGTCAGTCAAGAACTGTATCATCTGCTAGCTAATCTGGTAATTAATTTAGGCCACTGCATGGCATTTCTATATTTCAATATTTCCACAAATATATATTTCAATATTTCCATATCAAATTACACACAAAGGGACTGGCCAACTTGTTCCTATCTCCAAAAGATTGTCACTTAGTAAAGGCCTGATGCCAGTATTTGCAGCCTTCCTGTATTCATCTATTGAGCCTCTGGAAATTTATTCATCATTATATGTCTTCAGGAAGGTGTTTTTCCTAATGATAACAGTTTCTATGAGGTTGAAAGAGATAAAGACCAGTGTGGCTGCTTCTCCAAAAGTAGTGTTCTTTTTTTGGTTGGGTACCTCTGAGACAAATTTATCCCAGATATTAAAATTTAATCAGAGAAATGACCTACGCTCCTTCCTAAACCTTATAACTCTGAGACTGAGGTGTATGCTGCCAATAAGGGCATCTCTTTTCTCCCTCTGCAAAGCTATTTTTTCCCCAGGACTGTGGAAAACTATGGAGTAGATTGCATCAAGGCTTGTTACGACACCGCTAAGGTGGATGGAAGTGCGCTTTGTCACAACAGCCCACCCCACCAGTGTCCAAGCTGCATCCCCAGTGTTCTGAGGATATTCTGCCATTCTCACAAGGCCCACGTCTTGTCTGTACCTTTCTGTAACTGCATCCAGACTGCTTCTGACTACCCTGCCACTACTGAGCCCTCCAAAAATACTTACTCGAGGGATAAAGCTTTCCATATTCCTTATTTGCCTCCAGGATTATGAAAACCATGACTCGGTAACTGTGAACAACTCTATGCAGTTTTAATATGCACATCAACAGCCACATGAAATTAAAAGGGAGAGTGACTTCTGCCAGCTGCAGTCCTTTTAAGTGCATCACCTTTATGGGTATTCGCTTCTTGCCATTCCACCTTTCTCTTTCAGAATCTGCTATTCTGGGATAGAATCTGGATTCTGGGATTTTGGCATCAGGACACAGTCTGGCTGATGCCAGACATTTTTCATCCTACAAATTCATGCAGTGGGCATGAAGGGAGAAGGAGAGATCATGATTGACACATTTTAAGAGTAAAAACTCTCCAAGCTCTGCAGACTTGGAGATGCAAACCTGGATCACACACCTTCAAGACTCCAGTTGCTTTGCTGCTCAGAATACCTAACAGTTGGCATAGTCTGGCTAGCTCTTAATGAAGCAGCAGCTTGGATACAGGACAGACTCAGGACTGTCTCACGCCAGAAACAGTCTTAGCCTACTGACCTTTGATGGCCAAGGAAAAGTTTGTTAATGCCTAAGGAGTGAAATAATTCTGTTGGAAGATTATAAAAATATCTATAGGTTTTTAAATGCCCTGTTATTACCTTTAATTGTTAGGTAGAAGGGAAGTGCACTCCCTGATGATTTGGTCATGGTATTACAGATTTAATCTCGAATTAATGTCCTCTTTCATCGGCTACCCTAGGCCTTGTGACACCTGTGTGCTACATGATTCAGTCCACCAGCTGAGATCACTCTTGCTTCCAGCCATCAGGAATACTGGTTGTCCACATAACTCCAAACCTAACAACAGAAATTGCAAACAATGTACCATTGATCCTAGTAGGATGTCCTTACTCCTGTCATCCTCAGGTAGGAAGCGACTGAAATTTTACCATTTTTATTTGTGAATATGTGATTGGATTAATGAGTTAAACAGCACCTGAAAAAAAAAAAAAGTCCTTTTTAAGATGCTCTTAAAAACAGAGGATATTTGCTGAGCAGTGTGTGCAGTTAAGTGCAGCTGACATTACACTGATGTTTTCTACAATATCATGAGCTATAGGTAAATTGCTAGATAGCCTACTCAGATAACAGGACTTTCAGAAGCTCTGTCTTCTCATAATAAAGTCCAAAGACCCCTAACAAAAAAACTTGTCTCCTATACCCTGTAGGGTTTAGAGAACAGTGTCTTTGTCTGAATCATCCACCTGACAAGGCAGTTCTGCTAAATGCACAGCTGAAAGTAGTCAATAAGTAAAAAACCAATATTTGTGCAGATTATTTTTTCTTGGTTTTCTTGCCTCAGTGATGTGCCTCCATGCAACAATGCCTCAGTTAAAAAGCATCTTCTGACCTTCAAAACGTGGTCAGTATGAGAGGCTCTTTAAAGTCTGGGAGTCCTTTGAGATTCAAGATCCCTTTTTATACTGCTCAGAACTGATCAGGCTCATTAGAGTAAAAGTGAGAGAACAAACCGCTAATTGATTTCACATCTGTGGGTCAAAACCATCTTTAAAACCAATAGGAGTGTCATTTACCTAGACACTATAAGTTATAGAGCAGATATTAAAGTCCAACTTCATAAACAGTTTAATCAAAGTTATAACAAATAATTAACTCTTGCATTAACACCACCCAGATGTGGAAATAATATTAATCATCCTGGGTAGAGCAGTGCTTGTAAATAATCTTGCGTAACAGGTGACATTATATAGAGCCTTTTTGCATCAATATTTTTCTATATATATTTTACATATGTCTAGATACAGACTAAGGATTTGGGGGTTGTTCCTTTTCTAAGAAGAGTTTCATAAAAATCCCTATTTGAAAACAAGTTTTTAGAATAACAACAATGACATTACAAGGATTTTTAGCTCCTTTAGTGTCTTGCTGCACCTGCACCCACTTGCTGCAACTAATATGTGATTCCTATAAAAGGAAAATTATGCCTTGTTCATCCACAAAAGAGATCAGCTAATATAGCAGTGAGCCTGAGATTGGCAACTTGTAACTTGACATCAGTGAATCTTAACATCCTTTCTCTTTAGCCCTTGTTTGTATAAATTACTTGTGCCTGGCACCACATGCAGCAAAGGTAGCCTGACTTACTAGAGCTGGAAAAATCTAGTAAGGGGGCTGCTCACAGCATAAATTGAGATTTTGAGGGAAATTAGAGGCAGTTTGAATAAAATTCATTATCATACTGGACATCTGCTAGGTTAGAAAATCGCGTTCTATTGACACGCTACTATTATCATGTAAAGTTCATAGGAAATTCCCTCAGCAATTTCCAAAAGTTATGCATATGATGATAACTTCCACTTTTCCTAATCAGTTATGAGAACAAATCTTACTCTTGGAGGGTAAAATGCCATTTTCATCTCTGACAATGCATACCTCAAGGCCACAAAAGGACCATCAAGCTTTTGAAAAAAAAATAGCCAGGTATTGCAACAGTGGTCTGAAACTTTGAAAAAGCCCTGCTGAGACTCATAGCATTCCGATAGGAGAATATCCACTCTATTATTGTCCTCCCAAATTATCACATCATATCCAAATTCTGCACAGGTTCACATAAAATCCAGTGGAATTCTTGTTTAAAAAAAAAAAACCAAAACAAAACAAAACAACACACACAAAAAAAAAAAAAAAAAAAAAAAAAAAAAAAAAAAAAAAACCAAAACAAAACAGAAAACAACCAAACCAATCTGAGATATATGAAATTACAAAAATACAGTGCAGAGACCCAAGAGGTCATGCTTTCTATCCCTGCTCTACAGGAAGTTCAGTCAGCTCTCATTTCCCTGAAAGACAGTAAATTCACATGCAGTCCAGAGGGATTAGGATTCAATCCCATGACTTCCCCTGTAAAACCTAGGGTCTGCCACCAGAATCCATTAACTGAAAGTATTTCCCTGTGTTACCTTGCTTGCAAGAAGGCATTTGTAGTTCGTGAGTATCAGCACCTTGGCTGGCAAAATCTTACCTGTCTAAATATATCTGGCTTGAATTAGTAAAAGCATATTTTAAAGTTGCTCTTTGACCGCCAGTTCCGTGATGAGTTCACAGATTTTTCTGACAAGATCGGTTGATTGGTTTCCTGATGAATTGCATAGCCATAACTAATTGCCAAAGTCAATAATGACTATTGCATAGTCATAACCAAAGAAGGTGCTTTGCTTCCTTCTCTTCCCCAAAATGTGTCTCATTAATTTCTAGTTTGGGGAACTTTTTTCTAGCCTTCTTTGCGCTTTTTAACATTTTTTTTGTCTTAGGCATTTTGGACAGATAGTATTGACTTCTTGACATACATGTTCATGAAGCCTCCATGGACCTTCGTGCAACTCTACAAACTGTCAAGACACTGATCTCAGTCCTTGAGTTCCTAGAAAGTAAAAATTACTCCCGAGGGTAAGTGGCATTAGACTTTGCAAAAGGGACAACATATTCTCTCTAAGAGAAAAGATCTCCAAATATATTTTGTGGAGGGATAGAATATTACTTTTACTCCACTATTGCTTAAAGTATTTTTGAGATCATGAGATTTTTGAGATCATCCTAAGATCATGGCAGTTTCTCAAGAAAGGGTCTTGATAAAGAGCAACTGATGGACTAACCTTACACTCCTTTTGATATGGCAGTAGAATATTGCATATAGGTAAAACCTTATAAAATGAAAGCCTTGTTGCCTTTGTAAAATCATGGCTTAGGCCTGTTACTCTGGCTGGAGAAGTACTGGGAGAAGAAAAACAATTAATTTTTACCCATGTAACTGCAGTATCAACAGAAGCAAGTTAAACAATAGAAGAAGAAAAACAGCAACATATCTGCACCTGCTATTTTTCTGAATACTTGAATGCTTATGCTATAGGTAGCCAAAGGTAGTATATTGTAGTTAACAATAGCCAATGAATCTACTGTAGTAATTTAGTAGCCAAGAACTATGTAACAGGAATGATAACATCCAAAAGTCTATAAAAAGAAGTTGCTTTGTTTAATAAAAGCTTTCTCGCACATTGTTCAAGTCACAGTCTGTGTGTGTCGTGGCTGCCCCAACAGCAACAGTAGAAGAGAAACCAAGTGAATGGTTGCACTTTGCATGGATATTTCTTCTCCAACATGTAATTTCTTATCAGAAATGTGAACATAGTTACCTGAGTTTTCAGGTAACTATGAAATCTGAAATGCATTGTTAACTGGTTTTAATGAAATGCAATTCTAGAATGTCTTCCTTTTCTTTTTTATTCTTCTATAAATTCACATCCTCACTTCTCACACTATTATTTTTTCTTTGGCAGTTAAGTGCAGGAATAAGATTAATTTCTCCTGAAAGTACTTTTTATGTTCTGTAATCATAATTTCTATACTGGTATAATGGGAGGTTTTCATATATGGCTCTACTTTCTTTTCCTTTCCTTCTTGGAGAACACTGTTTCAATTTTTAATTTCTCTCTTCCTTGTAGCTTAAGATAATGAATTTAATGCTAAGTAGTTTTTGTCATTTTTCTTCTCATTAAATATAATTGAAGATTAATCACTAAGTAAAAGTAAACACAGAAAACCTACTCAGGAGTAAAGATAAGAGTCAGTTCATCTGCCATATGAACAAACCACATTACACTTTTGAACAAATGCAAATAGAAAAAAACTAGCAAGAAATCCTTTTCTTTTTTTTTTTTTTTTCTTCTTAAAGTGTGATTTTTAACTTTTGTTAAAAAATTTGATCTGGTTGATTTTTTTTTTCCTGCTCAAAGAATATATATAAGCTGGGTGGTTCTTCCTTGGTGGTTTTCTTTGAATACTATTCCTTGGTCTGTAGAGAAACTGCAAGAAACACGAGGTTGCCTGATTCCTCAGAACTTCTTCAAAGTCCAATGCCTCCTGTCCACAGGGGACCTATGGCCACCCTTGCCATGGAGAACAGAGATCCAGAACTACAGCTAGTGATTTTCTTTACCTAGGCAAGAGCAATAATGTCTCCGATGGAATGCTTTTATCTCATCCAATCTTATTCAGACGAGAAAAATATTTTACAGCTAGTCCAGAGTATGTATCTCTTTGGCAGCCTCAGACCTCAGACTTTAACCTTCTCCATTCAAACTCTGAATTTCAGCCAAATTGCATAGTTTATTGAAAAAACACCAGAATTTTATCTGAAGAGTTGAAAAACTAGAGGAAACAAATAGGTACAACAAAGTTACAAGGTGTAACTTCATCTCTACATCTCTTACTCCTTAAAATATCAACTCCTTTTAAAATCCATTATCTGTTTCTGGCTAACCACTGGATTCACTACTCTCCTAATTCTGTTTTCAAATATCTCCCATTTGATTGTCCAAGTATTTTGAGGGATTCAGCATAGTAATTCACAGTCTTGTGGATACTGGTAGCTAATTTAAGCAGGAGGTGAGTCAGTAATCAGCCACAGTTGGTTCACTAGGTGATATCCTTCTCGAGAAATGCAAGATGCCCAAAAGGTAGGCTGGATGTCCAAATAAAACTTGCTTTGTTGCAACATCTTTCCCTCAAGCCTTCCCAGTGATTAAGTTTTCTCAGTGTGTTTTGTCAAGGAGAGCTGGATCAAACAAATCTAAACACATAAAATTAGGTGGGATAAAAATTGCTGTCTTTCTGTTTCATTTCCACAGTGTTCAGCAGAAATGAAATTTGTACTTTTCAGGGAAGAAAACAGAGCTATCAGTGTGCAGAATAACTCTAATAGAAACAAGTTACTCAACTGCCATTTGCAATATAAAAACACAGAACTGAAAAGATCTGTATGAATCCAGTCTCCAGAAATCTCTGTAACAGGCAGACAGCCACTGAAGAAGCCCATAAATCATCTACTCTACTTGCAATGGCACATGATGCTTCCATATCAGCTAGCTTAAGAATTTTAATTAGAGGTCAAGCGCCATAGCAATTAAGTATCACAGGACTAGAACAGGACAGATTAAGGGAGTTGTCAATGACAGAGTTATCGGCAACAAGGAGGAATTTGCTGAAGAAAACTCACAGGTGGTGGGAAAAACCAGTTGTCTCTGCCAGACTGACTTAAAGAAAGGTTCTCTGTTGACTGCAATGCTGGCTAAAGAGGTTAATGCTGAACATTTAAGGAGTATACACTAGAAATACACCTGGCAGTTTTAATGCCAAAAGAAACACAAAGACATTTTGTCCTGCAAGCCCAGGGTTAGGAAAGAGGTGGAAAGATTAGGAAAGAGGCAGCAAGAGCCTCTTGTTCTACTCCAAAGACAAGCAGCGGAAACTGGCACATAGATCAATACAATGTTTGAATTCTCTTACACAAATATAAATAAAAGTCTCCTTTTCTTACTCTTTCAGAGGTAGTAAGGCATGCAATATATAAGAACTTAATTTTCTCCCTGAGAATTTTCTATATAATCTTTCCAAAACGTTTCAAACTCAGTTTTAAAATGCTTTATGTTCTTCACATTCAGGACATTATTCCAGAACCAGGTTTTCTGATACTGTTTCCAATTTACGTGTATTACCAAGATTAGCATTTTATCTTGTGACAACATTGCCCTTAAACAAATCTCCCTCATGCTTAACTTTCTATGTGGTGGGGTTTTTTCCTTTTATTTTATCTAGATCAAAGAGTCATATACTTCAAGAAGATGAAATTCAGTTCCTCACCCTGCTTTCTGTTTTATCTCAGCATCTCTGGTGATAACCAATCTGGCTGCAACATTCATTTTAACCTGTATGTTGCTAGTGGATTTTTGTTATCCATCTGCCTGTATATCTCAGGGCAGATTTGGGGGCAACTTGTTCTATATTTGGTTAGAACATTTTTCTTGAATGCAAGATAAAATCTCACCTGAATCCTTTCCCAGCAACTTTTCCACTCATACCTGATGCCACTCGCCAGTGGTGTGTTTTATGCTCTCTCTCCCTGTTTCCTCTCTACTTCAGGGTCTGTTTTACCCCAGGTGTAAGACCTAATAAGTATCTAAAAGCATAGAACTCTGAACCCAGTTTTGCTAAGTACCAGATAACCACAAAAAAGTCTGGACCTAATCCAGAGAGCAAGTGGAAGGTATTCTCATTAAATTAAATTAAAATTAGATCCGATTGCCAAGACAGGATATGACCAGCTATGCATATCTACCTCCTCCCATTTTAATGGAGTTTCATCTTAATAGTAAGATTATAAGGGAAAGGCACAGCTCTCTGGTCCTGTGTTTATCCTGGTACTCCCACCTGGAGGTGCAATGAGACCATCATTATGCACCATATTATCTGGGAGTTTAGGCAGTGTTTATCCCTAAGAGAACAGCTTCCTGCATGTGTTTCTTAACAACTTAGAATGCATACATTTCTAGTATCAAGATTCCTATCTATCAAAGAAATGTTGAAATGTCATTAGGGAGGTACTTCTCCTTCCGGCAACATTTGTCCTATTTTATTTTATTCTCTACATTAATTTCTCAAAATTTTTGAACAAAGCAGTTCAAAATCAGTTCTAGAGCCAGTTCCTTGAGTAATTCACAGAGATTAAGTAACCACATATATCATTTTACTGATAAATTACAACAACTGAAAGTTGCTCGTAATCAGCTGCAAAGTGCCTTTTGAAGGAAGTTACATTTGACTCATAATTCAAAAAAGAGATCCTGGCATTATCATTGATGGTAATGATGATAATAATAATAATAATAATAATAATAATCTATATGTTTGAAATTATTAGCTGGATATTTACTGGCATTTAGACAATAAGGTACATAGTGTCATTTTGTGCCAGTGTGAAAGTATGAGGCATCCAAATCTTGAGTAATTTTTGTAGTTCAGGTAGTCATATTTCACAAGGGCATAGTCAAGTTAGAAAGGGCATAGGGAAAGGCAACTAAAATGATGAAGAGAGTGAAACATCCATCTTTTGAGTAGACAAACTCAGAGTACTGTTTCAGAGGAGAAGGCGGAGAGGAATGTGATTGGGGTTTCTTGTGTCATAAAGGCAGCAGGAAAGGTGAACAGAGAACTCTCCATCAACTCCCACAGCACAGGAACTAAGGCAACCTCATTGCAGCTAGTAGGAGATAGGTTTAAACAAAGATAAAAGGAAATACTTGATTACACAGCAGACACTGGACTTTGGGAATTCCCTACCAAAGAAGCTCATAAAGGCAGAGGTTATCAATGGGTTCAGAAAGGGTTTAGACAAAGTCATGAATAACTGGTCCTTAAACAGCACAGGCAGAAATGTACCTTCTAACTCTCCTAATATTTCTGCATGCTGCAGAAATACACAGGTAAAAGACAAAATGGCCAGACTTACACGGTCTTCCTGAATAGCCTCTGCTATTGCCTCTCTCGGAGCATATCGAGCTAACTGGAATTTCTGGTCTATCGTTGTACAGAATGTCTACTATTCTTAAGTAAAAATATTGTTTATGCTCTCTTCTGGATGCACTTGCTAGATGTTCATAAGTACAATTTCCCTTCCTGGTATGAAAGAACATCTCTGTGCATAAGATAACATAAATTGATTGGTCTGCTTTTTAGAGATACTGACTGAAACTGAGTGAATCTATCATATAATATTATATATATAAAAGAGCTATACTTGCTAGCTCTATATTATAAGCATTATATACTAAATTACTTGAGATATATTCATAGAAGAATGGATAAAGAAGGGATAAAAGCTCAGACAAAAACCAGTTTTGGTCCTAGGGCAGAACTGTAGAAATGATGGATATGTCAGTTGTAACAATCTGAGATGTAGACCCATATAAAATTAATTATTACTAGATTATCTGTGCCTCATCCTGAAATAGCAGTCCAATCAGATATCTGATAAGCAGGCTGATAAAGAATCAAACATACAAAATTGATGCAGATTAGTGTCACAGTGCCAAAAATGTGCAGTGTGAACTCGGTTTGTTTGCAGAAATAAAAAAAGTCCCCTGTAATCCTACAGAAAAATGGGCTCACAGGATCTTAAACCCACACATTATTTCATGTAGAGTATGGCATGGTTCTAAGATGGCAAGGGAAAATACGTTTGTCATGCAGACATACGCTCATGCTGTAAAAGAGAAATCTGTTTTGCTCTCTTGAGGAATCACAAGCAGAAGGCAGAATTCACACAGCCTTCCAACCAATACAGCCACTCAGAGGGACAAGAGACTGTCTCATGTACATACAGCAGATTACAGAGAGACCCTCACTACCTCTCACTCTTCAGGTTTGGTCATATCTTATCATTTACAAAGAGATTTTAGGAACAGTATATATATGGCTCAAAAATTACCAGCAATTATTTACTGATTAACAAATATTATGAAGAGCTGGGACTAGCATGCAACATTATTGCTCACCATTTTCTTTCAATTCCCTAACGTTTTTCTTTCTGTTTCCTGTTTGTCAGCTACCACCTCAGCTATTAACACCTCAATAATTACACTTTGCCTGTCTTATTATTTTTTTTATCTTACATGGTATTGCTCAGGTACTGTCTTGCAGCTCAAAAATAATCTTCTCAAAGCTCTAAGCCACCAATGTAATGCACCGAACTGGACTCCAGGTCACAAAGAGCCTGAACCTGAATCCTTGGGCTGAGTTACACCTCCTGTCTGGTTCATTCTTTGAGTAAGTTGTCCCTGAACTCCTCTTGCTTCTGCCAAAGCTATGCTATCTCCCCCTTTCATTTGCACAGTTCTTTAAACATGTATTTGCCTTTTCTACTTGTACACAGCAGTGTAGCATGATTTAATTACTGTGTATGAAATCCATTTGTTACACTGATGTAAAAGGTTATATTAAATGGTGCACACTTTTGCTTGCAAATCTGACACCAAATGATTGTAAAAATAATTAAGTAATTAATTCTTCCATTTGACAAGTGCGTGTCTGAATTGAACATAAATGAAGTACCAAACAGAAAAACAGGTTATCTATCCCGCATATTGTGGTATGAAGGCTGGTGTCTGAATTTAGATTACAAATTTAGGCTCTAAACATCTTATTTACCACAGAAGTATTTACCTAGTATCCTGCCGATAAAGTGATCGGTTGCTGAGTGGCAGAGGCAGGCTGTGTTATTGCAGAAATCAACCATAATCTGTAAAAAAAGCATCAGGGTAATAAGCAAAAAGCAAAGGTCCTTCCAGTGGGGTTTCTGCATCACACTGTTCATAAATGGTCAGGTGCTCAGAATGCAAAACTTCAAATCATAGCTTCGGGCAAGGCATCCCACAGTGTAACTCCTTACAGCATGCTGAGGACACAGTAACTGAAAATACACATTAGTCAAGATTCAGTGGGCAGTCAAGAATTAAATATTTTTACAGTAATCATTGAGTCTTGGCACTCAAATATTCTAGAATGTCAATGTGGTCAAAATTCTGTGAAGAAAAACCACGAGCATAACATATGGCATGCTTTGCTGGTGGTGTGTTCATTTTATTACAGAGGCCTAAAATTTGTTGATTATAGTGCTCCTGTGACACTTGTGTAGTTATTACAAGCCAATTCAACAACAGCTTTTTTAGCACCAGTTTGTGTAACTTATGAATACATGAATATATGTACCCTGCTATCAACTGGAATTTAAACTCACACTTAAAAATAAAACCAAAATAAACAAGCACATGAAGCAAGTAAGAATAATTCCAAAACCAGAAAACTGAGACAATGAATATGAAATTGTCACAGGCGGAGAACAGGAGATTGTCCTAGAGACAGTTACCTATTCTTGTGATCAAACTTTTCCTTAAACTTTGTAAAGAAGCTGCTTAAGAAATCTGCACCTGAGACTTTCTTTCTTGTTCTATGCATAACATAGTATTTTTCTCCATACAATACAATCAAGTGCAGGAAGCTACTTCCTATTAAAGGCATTAAAATTTATGGTTTTTTCCTCTGGTCATCATTATTAAAAAGAAAGATGCATTGCACATGCATATCCACAGAGGAAAGTGACAAAAAAATTACATTTAATTCAGAAATGTGGAAGTAAATGAAGACTCCTAATAAAGGAGCAATTCTAAAAGCAAAACAAACACACAATTTGAAAATTCTTTATTAAGAAAATTGGCAAAAAGAGCAATTTTACTTATGGACAATCCTTTTGTTTGTTTTCTAGGTAGCACTGTGACTGAAAGCCTCATGCAAGATTGCATTTCCATTTTCAGCTCAAAAATTCAAGAATTCTCAGAGACTTGCACAGCATCTTCTGAAGCTTATAAAGAAGTCTGAACAGTTACAGACTGCCTTGGATTGTTAAATTGTCTTGTATTTGGTGACCTTTTAGCAACATACCACAGGTGCAGAGGCTCTGGCCAGCTCAAAGAAATCCTTTTTCCATAAAAATACCTAACATACATTTCCCTTGGAAGGAGATGCAGTAACTAGATGACACCAGAATGTGCCTTTCCTTTTGTATAAAAGAATCTGTTACCAGATAACATCTTTTCATATTAAATTCCTAATAAAATACAACCATAAAGATCACGAAATGTTTTTTACTCTTTAATGGCAAAGCTATTTTAAAACAAGTTGTGATCACTCATTACATATTGCTTAACAGTTTAAATAGCAGTGATTTGAAAGAACATTTCCACAGTTGCTCTTTCAAAAATGAAAGTCTATTTTCTGACCTGCTGTCATTTAAAATAAGTAGGAAAATACATATGTCACTATAAACCTGCACTTTGGAAATTCCGAGTCAAAATTATTTTAAAGGCATCCTGCTAATAAAACGAAAGGGATTGATGCCAGAATGATTTTTTGCTTTTTCTTTTATACCCCTCTTACATACTCTTTTATTTAGTTTTATGTATTTTTAGTGCTTTTAGCCTACATACTTGTAACTTTCCAAGTCTGATAACTCAGCTGAGACTCACTCTATCATTAAACCAAGACCAAACAGTCTGGAAGCCCCAGACATCAAAGTTCTCTCCAAAACATATTTTCGTAAACTAAGATAGGCCCATCCAAGGAGAAAATTCCTCAAAATGAGAGGTTCACTCGAGCCTCTCATTGAGGAATCTTTGATAAATATGTTAATTTTGCAAGGTCTATAAGTGTGTGTACTTCGGTGTGACGGTGTGCATGCACTTTCAAGGCATTCCACTTAGACAAAATGTGTACCCAAAAATCCTAAAATAAATACCAAAGTAAAAAACCCTTTTCCCCATAAACCGTGTTTTAGTTTTAATTTTAAGACCAGAAAAAGGCAATAGGATGTTCTGAAGAAGTTTGTCATGCAGCAGGTTACAGCCCAGTGCACTGTAGGCTCTTTGTTTTTAACTTCTGAACACCAAGTTCAAAGCTGTACAGCTCTCCTGCAAGTGCTTTTTCAAAATGAATGAAGCCAAAAGTACCCTGGGAAGGTGGCCAGGACTGCTAACAGAGATTACAACTAAGAATGTCATTAATAAATAGTAGGATTTGCTGTGCTAAGGCACAGGTATGAAGAAGTGTTAGGTGAAAAAAAAAGAGAGTGAGAGGCAATAAAAGAACATGGCTAAGGCTTTGACAGGTAAAGGAGCTGGGGTAAATGAATCCTTCTGGGAACAGATAAGCAGCAGAAACTACAATAATTTCCCTGCAGTCACTGTAGTAACACCCGATATTATTCCGCTATCAGAAAAGACCTTTGAAATTCATTGGCAAAACCCCTCCTGCTTGCAGAGACCCACGAGCTACCAGTGCTGTGGTACAGCCAGCCCTAATCCCATTGACAACAGCAAGGGAGCTGAGCGAGCTGCAGAGTGAAAAATCACTGACTAGGATTTTTCTTTAAGTGCTGAAAGTGAAGCACCTGTATGCACAGAATTGCTTTCAAAGGAAAAAAATTCATGAACTGCCATGCTATGTGTCTGATGTCAGCTTTATATCTCTTCTTATCCTGGTCTTAGCTCTACAAGGCTTGTTGCAAAATCTATTGAAATGCTGCAAGGGTGGTGTTTCCAGAATAGTCTGCTCATGTCTGATTTATTTTCGTTTTAAAAATCAATTTGGTGTCTAATCTCTCATCACTTTCATAGGAATCCCTGAAGATTAGCGGGATGTCACTTGCAGGCTTTTGTATAAGATATTGCACTTCCCTGGCTCATAAAGATGTCACTCTCTTTATCTGATACCATAGATTCAAATGATACCTTGCCCAGAGCATTCCATGGTACTTGAACACGGTGTGAAAGATCCTGCTTTTGTCTCAGACCTTTCCTCTACTTTCAAGTCCCTTATTTACGCATTTCAAGCTGTCTGCTGTGTGCCCAAATGCCATGGCCCCTTGTTGTTTTCAGAAATCCTCTCGTGCCCGTCACTCCATCAGAGTCCTTTCGTACCCTGAAGAAGGGGAGGCCTTAAAAGGGGAGGCCAAGAGGCCAGGCAGGAGATGTTGCCCCTTCAAGGCTGCTAATACCCTCTGTTGAGGGTGTTTCTGCTCAGATCCTTCCATTCTCCACTCCAGCCTCTTTCACGATCTCCTGCAAAGTTCAGGGAGCAGCACTGGGGACCCTGATGAGACCTCCATACCCAGCCTGTCTTCTTGGTGGTGGCCTGGTTTTAGAATATATAAAATTCAAGTTTATCAGAGGACCTACAAGAGCATACATGGCTTATTCTTTTTCCTTTTCTCAGTCTTGGTTAGCTACAGTTGGTCATGGCCAAAGAGACTGAGAAAACACCCCTTATGGTTTGTCCCTTTATGTCACTTTTTCCTTACCAGAATTACGGAGGTACATATTTATCTGTGAGTTTCATAAAAATATTTTTATCTAAAATACTTCTTACTTGCATAATTTCAAACAATGAGAATATTTCCCTGGCATTTTAACTGTGAGATGACCAGCTATGGAGCCATAGAGACAGAGCCTCATGCTGGGTAAACCAGCAATGAAGTAGGAGTCACCAGGGATGTGTCCATGGTGAGAGATAGACCATCTGGTATCTCTTCTACCCCCACACAGCTCCTCACCAGTCAAAACCGTAAAATGTTATAATAGTAATTTTTCACCAGTTCAGTTTCAAGGTAACAAAACCTCCTGATGGACCTGTCTTGAATAGTAACGCATTGAATGAAAGGAGAGTAGAAACAGCATGTAAAGACAGGACACCCAAAACTGCCTGATCTGAGAGAAAGTTACCCCAAGACAGGAAACAAATAATGACAATGTTTGCTTATGAAAGGGAACTGTTGGATTAAGCAGCAACCAGGGGAATATCAACAGGATTTTGAGAAAACAGTCATCTTGAGAAGTAAGAAAAACGGAAGGAAACTTGTGACTGTGGGGTGAGATGTGGGAGTGGAAGGCACTCAGCACAGCAGTTTCATCCCTGCCTTAGATGCTGCCAGGAGTTACTCCACTGCCATCGTATCTTGTATCCTTCCAGGATGGGGTGCACCAGCAGAAGAACCCATAGCTCAGAGCCCATGGAGTGCCTTCCTGCCAGCATATGGACTAGCAGCAGGGAGCTGCACTGGCACACATAAAAACACAGCAACTCCCTCTCCAGCAGGAGAACATGCATGGCCACAAGAGAGGGATGCACTTGTCACCCCCTGCCCTGTAAGAGAAGGGTGTGCACACCTAAGTGTGCTCCTGTGGGATTAGAGATGGTGGGGATTAGGGAGTTTAGCAATTTGTAGGTGCTTTTTAACATCCTGCAAGTGTTTTGCATTCTGGTTTATCTGTCAGCCAGTTGATATTGATCCAGAAGGTGAAGTTCACAGAGTGTCAGCTAATTATGTGTCATTAATAAATCAGTAAACCACTTAGATCCTGATCTGAGTTAAACCACTTAAGTGAAACAAGTTTTGCCTGCCACAGTCCCTGGTGTTAAAAAAGTCACATGCTATTAAAAACACAATGAGCAAATAGCTTAAGTACCCTGAATTGCACTCAAGTTACAATAGGTCTTTAACTCAGATGATTGACTATTTCATTTCCTAGCAGAAATGTAGTTAGAAGTTAACATGCTTCTTCTTGATGCTCTAATTATCTCAAAGGCAGTTGCTCCTGGCTGCAGTCCTGTGCCATTCTTCTCTTTATGTGGTCACCCTAATATGAGCTTTTATTACAGAAAGGAAATTTTTTATTTCCAAATTATGTTTCAGTAGGTAGTCTCTCTTCACATGCATTGGTGTAATTTGCAGCCCAGATGCTGAACCTGGGAAAATACCTCCCAGATGAACAGTCTCTTAATTTCTCATAGTTGTCATGCTATAACTACAGAAATTAGGAATAACTGATGAGCTGAGAGAGTGAAGAAAGAGTAGAATGAAATAAAAGCCTCCTGTTCAACAAAAGCATTGAAGAGTAAAATGTAGCTAAAGCTTCTGGATCCTCAGGTATGAGCTGGAAAGCAAGAGTCTTCAATGATTGGTTCCAGGCAAACAACACATCCCCTAAAATTTTATTGACAATACTAATCATTAAACACAAATGATTTAAAACATATAATCCAATTGTCCCTTTAAAGAAATACACGTATAATTTTTATGAATTTAACAGAAAGAAAATAATAAAGCTACTGGTCACCTAAAGTTTTCAATCTAAGAAGAAGCTCTAGCAAGTGGCCAGTCTATTACTGCTAGAGCTTGCCCTGATTTCAGGCATTTAATTGCCACCAAGGACATCCCTGCATCTGCTGATCAGGACCTCAGCAGGAACAAGCTCAGTTTCAGAGGAAGAACTCTATTTGGGAAGACCCCCTTTGTACTATGGAAGGACTAACATTAAACTGCTTTACTACAGATAGGCAAGGGCACATCCCTAACCTGCAACCCTGTTTCTCGGGAGGCTAGATCCATTACATTAGTTTTGTTATCCTGCAGTTACCTAAACCAGCAGAATCTTGTTTAGTGATTAGTGGTGTCTGTTGAGGTGAAAATTAATGGTTTCTCCAAGCACTTGCCTATGGCCATGTCCCTTGAATAGTCTCTCTTTGACACCACTTTTTGTCCTGAAAGCATAAAAAGTCTTGCACTCTTCACACGAAGTTGTTACTTGCTCTTTAGATTAGGAACAACCTTTTCAACGAGTATGTAGATGTTATTTAGTATAATGGATTTTTGATTAGTATAACGGATTTTTGATTTATGATTTGGCTTACAATACCAAAAAATCCACAAATTCACAAGTAAAAGTTAATGACCAACAAGAGAAACATAAAGTTATAATTTTCAGAGCTATATTGGAAAACAGAGCTCCAATAAAGCACTATAAAACTCACTTATAGGAATATATATAAAAACGCAATTACATGATCAATATGTTTTATGAGGAAGAAAACATCTTCAAACCAATTTTTAAGATGTCCCTGATGTATTCATGGTCCTATTATGCGGCCTTCTTTGGCTTAAACTACATCAGCAGCACTTCCAAAGGTGCAAATGAATAGCGGCCATTTGTAGAATAAATGATCTGGCCCATTATCTACCTAGAGCTATGGAACTGGATATGATTTAACTGCATTTACTACTGTACTAAAAAAAAAAAAAAAAAGTTAAACCCAAGACTATACTGGGCAGAAACAGAAGTATTAGGTTAACAGTGCCAGATTAACTGGCAAGACCAAACAGGTACTGTTCCAATTAATTATAGTTCCCACATGATTCAAAGGTGCTTTGACAGCAGCAGGCCCCATCAACTGTTCATTTGGGCTGTGAAGACATATGAATCAAATCCACAGTACAAGAATTCAAAAATTCTGTTAGCTTTGTAGTCTTTCTGCCTTTTGCCTCCAAGTGTCAGCTAGAAGATTCTTTATGTAGGAATTAAAGATGCCAACAACAATGGGCATGACTTCTCAGGGCTGCATCAAACCAATTATCTACTCTGTGGCAATTTCTCCACTCTGGTAAAATGTCAGATATGCTTATTTGACCTGGTTTATGCAGAAAAAGAAACAGAAAAGACATGACCAAAACAAACAAACAAAAAAAACCCGAAATCAAACCCAAAACCACAAAAAATGCATGCACATTTAAAAAAATCAAAACAAAAGCAAACAAAACAACAAAGAAACCCAGAGCCCTTTACTGTATAAATATGAGAGCAATTAACATTCATATTCTGTCCTAGAATCACAGAATGTGGAGCTGTGGCTGAAGTACCACTCATTATTGTTTTCGAGTAGATTTTCTCTTAAACACTTCTGCTTTGCTCTGTGAAACTGAAGCAATTACTGTTTAACAGTATTATTGTTTCACTGTAATTGCAAATACTAAACAATCCATCACAGCTAAGGCAACCACAATGATTACAAGAACCTGCATCTCCCACAAATTTGGCTAAGGACACAATCTGAGTACAGCTACAATGTAATTAGAGGATTCTGCCCATTACTAGAAGGCTGAGACTTAAGATGTCTTTAAGAAGGCAATTAGGAGATCAAAAATGCACTGTACAGTAAGCAACAGACTTGAATAACCTGTCCAGATACCATGTTTGTTTTGTGTCTTTTTAAACCTTTGTTTGGCTCATCCGCCACTTAAAAATAATACCCAATCTATCTGGGATGGCTTCATGTGCAAGCTGGCATTTCCTTCATGAGGACATGGCCGCAAGCTGCACCAGGAGAGGTCTAGGTTGGATATTAGGAAAAATTTCTTCATGGAAAGGGTTGCCAAACATTGGAACAGGCTTCCCAGAGAAATGGTTGAGTCACCATCCCTGGAGGTATTCAAAGACTTGCAGATGTGGCACAAAGGACATGGTTTAAGTGTTAAGTTAATAGTTGGGATCAATGATCTTAGAGGTCTTTTCCAACCTAAGTGATTCTATGTATTTCAAAATAAAAGCAAAAGCTGAACAAAAATTAGAAGCACAAAGGTCTCAGGACAATCAGAGTTCAATTCCCACTGAGAAAATATTGCCACATAAAATTACTTTCTCATTTAATAGTAATTTCTCAATTACTTTCATGTGTCAGAACAGTCATATCTAAGGGTCAAAGGGGACTTTGACACAATTAAAAAACCCTTCTCTCACAGATGGTCACAAAATCATATGTCAGACTACCCTGACTTTGTGATTTGCATTTGCTTAGTGGACTCTAATCTTTACCAAAAAAAGGGTAAAAGGAGATATCACTGTGAGACCTTTAATTCTGCAAGTGATGACTACTGTTTAAGTATTTGGTCATTTGTACATTGGCCACCAGCTTTTGAGAGGACTGGAGTGCCTCTGAAGCTCAATCCAATTGTATAACCTTCTGTGCACACCTGCAACTGGTAAAGTGACATTTCCTCCATCTCCTCCTCTTTATTAGAAACTTTTTAAGCTAAAAGAAAAAACCCTCACTTAGCTTGCCGTAATTTTCCATACAAGTTCCACAGATGTCACCATGTGCTACCTTCTGGTCCACAGTTCATTGGAATAATGTTCCTTCAAGCCATCCTTTCTCTTATAAAATGTGAAGCTAAAGATTGAAAAGGTGCAGAGCATTAGGAAGAGAAAACTCAAGTACAAAGACCATTATAACTGGCATTTTGATCAACCAGAACCCAGGGCACAGGCTGCAGAAAGTTGTCCAGATACTTCAGCTGAATCAATTCTTTCAATATAGGAATTACAGAGATTAGAGGTTCTCATGTAGGGAATTCAGGTCTACCTATCCATTTCTGCTAAGAGAGAATGCAATGCATTGACTTAAACACTCTCAGATATTTCTCTCATTTTATCCATCACATATAGGTGATAGAATTACTTGTCTTTGGAAATATGTAAATTTGAAAATTTTACTCTCTTTAAATATTGTTCCTAATCTCTTAATATTGTCATCTGCTTATAAAGGGAGATGTTGATAAACTATTTAATTTTTTATTATATTCAGACACATATATAATCCAATAATTTCCTTCAAGGAAACGGTGAAGGTTCTCTTCTACGAGTTCCCACATAAACATGTAATAAGCTTCATCTTGGCTTAGAAATACTTGCCTTATTCATCCAGCACTATTCTTACAAGGTAAGGGAGATACGAATGTAAGGGTGAGTCCAGAATTACATGAGCACGTAAGAGTTACTGTGAATATATGTTCTATTTTATAAACATTGCATGTATTTCCTTTTGTTTTATTTTTAATAGCTAAGGATGTTACTCCCAGAATCCTTCATATTATCATTATTTGGTCAGTATTTGTCATGGAAGTTAGCTTTGAAAAGGGATTTAAAAAGAAAATAATGAAAAGCTTTAAAGCTAGTTGGGAGGCAAGGCCACCTTCTGAGAAGCACAGATAAAAGCAGCAAAGCCAGGATCACTGCAAAGAGGAGATTTTCACTATCACCTAAGGTATATTAAAAAAAAATAACAACAGAGAGGTCCAAGAAGGGCTTTGAAGCTGAGCCCCATGACTGTGTGTGAGAGCAAGGAGCATGAAACAGAAAGAGGTGGGGGAGTAGAGAAGAAGCATTTCAGAACATGAAAAAAGAGGAAAGCAAGGGTGGGCAGAGAAGTAGCCTGGGGAAGAGGCTACAGCAATGCAGGTTGCTTTGGTGTCATCCATGTGGATCAGGTAAATCATGTCAGGTTCTAGTGGAAGGACATACCAACACTGTACCAACTCAGTGTGAAGAAGTCTATTGTTTTCCTATAAGACAGGCTGCTTGTCAAGAACAAACTTTTATTAGCTTCATTACATATGACTTCTCAAATCAGTAGCATCTTATCAGTGGAAAATTTTTAGGATGGCTTCTTTTACTTTAAGAATGTTATTTGCCAGCACAACCTACAGTGAAACAAGTATTGTTAGAAGCATCTTTTTGCTAGTTTAAGTGTAACATTTTAAAGTCCTGTGCTAGAAATCACAGCCCAAGTGCCTAGGTCAGATCTATCAGTGCAGTTGTGGTCTGAAGGGGGTATCTCTAGCAGGGTATAGTACAACTAGAAAACAGAGTAATGGGGGAAACCAGCGGTACAGATGGGATCCCAGAGAAGGAACCTTGGATATGCCAGGGCTTTTCAGCTTGGAAGAGATTATAAGGAATATGACTGACATCTATAAAATCCATCAGCACAGTAGCTGAGTATGGATCAATTGCTCCCTGATTCTTCTTATAAGGGAAGCATCATTTGAAGCTGGGAGAAGCCATGTTCAAAATGAAAAAGGTTACTTCTTATGCAACAGCTGTGGGGTAAACTGGACAAGTACCATGAGAAGAAATCCACTGTCTACTAAACAGGCAGAAAACATATGCCATCAGCTGCAGGGGGCTGGGGAATGGGAGAGTATGAGGAGGCATTCCCACATAGGTCTAGCCTTAGCTGATGGTGGCTGCTCCTGCGGGCTGCAGGGTATTGGGTTGCAATATTATAAAAGAAGAGGCATCTTGTTCTTATACAATGGTATTCTCCACATTTCACTAAAAATGTAGCATTGTTTCCTTAAGAAGAGGAGTACCATAATTCTCAAAATATTTTGCAATTCACAACTCAATTTCTATGCACAGCATTTGGCTGTTGCTAAACAGTTTGTGTTGAAAGGTTTTCATTTTACTGTATTTTCAATTTTGAAAGATGAAGGTGATATATCATCCTAATTGCAGATGCAGTTATACCTACATAAATGGTAGAACTGGTGCAATCTTTCCTTGTATTTCTAAAGTGTTTAATTACTGTAGTGATAGACATATTCAAGCCCTGACTAATGACTGCATTTAATATTTTTGTTTATATCAGATGTGTATATCAGATGTATCAGGATACAATTAATTCTAATTTTTTTTTTGTAAGTGGTTGGAATTTGTTGTTGTAGTTATGCTACTGTCACTTGAACATCCTTCTGCCTCCAAACTCCTTTTTGCATATTTTCTATATGAAATGTCTTATAAATCCCGAGGACATCTTGCACCCTCATGAGGCAGTACAGCCTTGTTACCTAAAATATACTGATGCAAACAGAACGAGACAATACAGCAGACAAACTGCACAGCTCATCACTCATTGAACGCAGGTAACATAAAGCCCAGTATCCCAGCTTGTCAAAAATAAACACATTCCAGAGGGCCTGTTCTGATTTAGGAATGCTCTTCTCCATTTTAGTGCTACTGCAAAAAATTAACCCTGTCTTGGTCGAAACCAGGACAGGGCCTAAAAATAGGGCAGACAGGGATGATATATTTCTTTCTCATATTCTTCCACTGTCCATAAAGCAGGCTAGCAGGTAAGAAGAGATCCCCAAACCCATATATTTTTAATCTCCGAAGTCCTGTCCCAGTGATGTCAAGGCAGGCTGTGTAATGGTCTTTAGAGACATGAATTTCATGCATTTTATAGATAACTTTGAGTAATCTAAGTAGAGCTGAACAGCCCATCGCTCAGTGTTTTATGCACGAGATCTCTCAAACCTAGTGCACCACCATATAAATTCTCTGCAGTAGAGAAAAGGACAGAATCTGATTCTACAGGGCAGGATCCTGTGGTCTGCTCATCACTGCACCTTCCCTTGTCTCCAACCAACCTCCTATTCTAAACACCTTCCGACTCTCTCCAGCAGTCAAGCCTCTCACTCCACCAAAACATTTGTGTTTTCCCAGGTTATATCCTGATCTGTTGCCTGAAGCAAGACCCCACAGTAAAGAAATCTGTGAACAAAACATGGTCATCTGTATCACTGTACATTATCACACGTGGCTGCTTCCCAATGTTTTCCTCCCTCCCCACCCAACCTCTACCTCCAGAGCCTCATTCCGACCTTCCTACCTCACCCTGCCTCCTCCCAGGCCCCTTCTCACCAGACTGTTTTCACTCTGACCCTCTCTGCCCATCCTGTCCCCATTCTCTCACCGTTTTAAACCCTCCTGTATAATTCTTTACTGTGAGGCACTGGGGTTTCCCAGAGAAGCTGTGGATGCCCCATCTCTGGAAGTGTTCCAGGCCAGACTGGATGGGGTTTTTAACAACATGGTCAAGTGGAAGGGGTCCCTGCCCATGGCAGCGGAATTGTACAAGGTGATTTTAAGGTTCCCATACCATTCTGTGATTCTATGATTCTGCTCCAGTCACTACTCAAAAAAATGCCTTGCTCAGGCTTTCCACTTCTGTTTCCCACTCCCGGTTTTACGAGGTTTTGGCTGCTGCATCTTTTGTTGTGGATTTTACTTGCAGTGCCCTTTCCCCTCTCCTTTTTACCCGCTCTGATCACCACGCAAACGCCGCCGGTGTGGCGGCAGAGCCAGCGCAGGGACCGCAGCCCCTCGGGGCCCTCCCGACCTCGGCGGGGCGGGCGCGGGCGGCGCTTCC